>CM060086.1:13647206-14091415 GCA_030522485.1 Stenchaetothrips biformis
AAAAATTCCAAAGCAGGTTTAAAGTTTTTAGCAAGTAGACAAAGCTGCATTAGGTCTGCATGAGCCCCTGTGAGCTGGAGGATTCATGCTTTTTGAATTTTTGCGAACAGCTCTTTCCGTAATGAAGAATTCAAATACGCCTTGTGAGGGCGTTTTTGTTTCAGATTGAGAACTCTAAGTTTTAATAGGCAATGACAAACTTCTGAATCTGCCACAAGAAGCATCAAAATTAATGTTACAGAAGGGGGGGGGGGCATTTAAAGTTGTCAAAGTAAATACTCACATGTTTCGGGCGCTAGCCGAGCTTTGTGTAACTGGCCACATTGGTCTATGAAGTTTTGGAACTGAGAAAATACTAGAGTGTCAAGTGCTCTTGCCTCAGCATGACCAGCAGCTTCAGCAGCACCACTGGGTGGAGTCACATGTGTTGGCAAATTTGACGTTTTTACAAATAGCACGGCCAAGAAGCCAAGTGAATGTTGATATGGGTCTAAAGTTTCCAGTACATTGTCTAGATGTTGCAAATTCTTTGACAGGACCAATCAGTTGATTTTCTCAATACTTCACACAAGTCATTGTAGTTTCCTGAAAAGAAAAAGGAAAGTTAAAAGTATCAAGTGACAGACAAGTAATGATGCTCCAGGGAATGTGTGAAATAAATTAGCACAGCCGTCAAAATCCAGCATTGATTGATTTTAAAAAAAACGTTAAAATTCTATCCGTGGTACATTGAAAAAAACGTACGTATTTCCTTCGAGAAATGAATGACAGAAGCCATCACCCAACGTAGGTTGGCGTAATACCGGTATGAAAGTCAGCATCCGAACTGGACGACGTAAATACTTTCATCACGTCAACCGAAGCCACAATATCTTTAAAATTTAATGAAATAATCAAGGGCAAGCCGCAGCAAAGCAGCAGCCAGATTAAATTTTTGCACCTTAAATGATACTTCCAATAGGGTTAACGGACGTCGGCGCACTTGAACAAGGTAAGTTACGAACGACGTACCTTGTGAGGAAAAACTCTGGACAGCATTTACAAACTGTTCAAGTCCAGAAACCATTGTTGAGGATATATAAATCAAATGAAGGCAGTTATCTCACGACACAATACTCCGACATTGAGCTTGCATTGAATCTAACCAACACCAACCACCAAACATCAAATCGGACGGAGCCTTGCGGGAAAACGTGTGACTGACTGTGGTGTGTCACATCGGTCCCATGAGAAATTTTTGTACCAGCAACCAAGGCTCGGCTCGAAACGTCAAACTTTAGCAAACGTCAATGAGGTGCTCTTCATGGATTATGTTTTTGTCTCTCTTACCCTCTTACCCCTCTGCTGTTTCGTCCAAGGAAGGATGAGATTGTTGAAAAATTTTGGTTGTGATCGTCCTGATTTGATGGGAAATGGGAAATTGAGGTTAAGTTTGATTGGTGGTTTTGTTGTTTACTCATGAGCAGATTGATGCAGACGCCATGAATGCAGTGGTTTCTTTGTGTCATTTCTGCGAGCTCCACGGCCCAAGTGTTCTTTTAAGTACGCAGGCATGCCGAGCACAGAATCGTTCCAGTTCTTCTAAGAAGAGAACATTTTACGGGCCTCCAGATTGTTTCCAAGCTTCTAGCTTTGTTTCGACTTCATCGTGTGAGGTATTTATCTGTTCGTAATCTCATGCACATACATGTAAACAATTTTATCATCTTACTTTTTCTTCCCTCTTCTTAAAATAGGCATGTCAGCCGTTAGGGAACAATGTTTACATCTCCTCAGACCATGACACGGAGACGAGTTATGTTAGTTCACAATTTCCCTGTCAGTCTGAAACTGAAGCACTGGTTCGTCAAGCGTGCACTAGAAGCCTAAGCTGTGAAGTATGATCCTTATGTTTTTAATCTTGCTCATTCAAATATGTTTTTGAGCTTCATAAGATGCTTGATACATGTGATTATTTTCTTCAGGTGAGTCCAGGAAAGGAAGGAATATTAGTCTTCAGTGATGATCCTGGTTTGGGAAGCTCCTCCTGCTGTAGTGTACTGAGCCATACATTTCTAATACGGGATTGCCTAGCTCGAGGTTTTCACCGATGGTTTTCAATCACAGTACTTACCAGGGATAGACTTTTACTTCTCAATATGTGGCCCTTTTTAGAGAAGAACATTTCCATATTTGTATCAGAGCTGCAAATGTCTGCTAATAAGGTGTGAATTTATTCTGTATTCACTGCTTTTTGCTTCTGTTTTTCTTTCTGTTAATTAAGAGTCACATTATGCAGGTGTATGAGGTTGAACAAAGTGCTCGTCCCCAAAGAGCTCTGCGCTTGAGTACTGCATTTTGTAGTGACAAAAGCAGTCGTCCTCTTTCAGAGTTGACAGGTTCTTCTCAAGTGTTTGCCCAGTAAGTCTTCTTGTTCACATTTTATGAACTTTGATTTTAAACATTACCTTCACTCCTTTTTTTTTTTCTTGTCAAGAATGCACCTGTGGTTTGTGTGGTTACTTCAAAATGCTGCAACACGCCTTCGTGAGACACTACCCCTGGTTGATTCAGTTATACCCTTTGATCCTATTGAAGGTCAGACCTGGCCTAATTTATTTACACTTGTCTTGTATCTTCATAATGCCTTCTGTAATATAAAATAAAATCTTTTGCAGAGGTACAAGAAGGACATGTATTTGTCTCAGCAAAGAATTGCCTTTATCGCTCTGAAAGTATTTCAGACAGTGAAAATTCGTTGAGGTGTCTTGTTAAAGCAACTGGACCTAGTATAAAGAGTCTGGCCACTTTACGTCTGCTGTTGGGATCTGTTAATTTTGCCAGCATAGTATATTGTCTTTTAGTCGGCAGACAAGTTGTTGTTAGAGGCCAACCAGCTGTCCTTGTTGCAAGCATACTTTTAACTTTAAAAGTAAGCATGGCTTTGTGAAAAGGATTTCATGTTAGTTTCAATTAATCATAATAATAAAAGAAATTTTTATAAAATGTTACTTGTTTTCAGACATTATTGCCACGAGGTTGTATTCGTCTAGTTCCATTCAGCTCAAACTATTTGCCACTCTCCGAGTGCAACATGTTGGGCATTGACGCTCGTGCTGCAGTGCCTCAACCATCCCCACAAGTTGCTCGTTTGGAGGTTCTATTGCCATCTGAAGGTGAAAATCCAGAAACAGGAAACCTTGTAGATGTTAGCAAATTCAATTTTCATTTAAAGTGGCCTGGACAACTTCCATCAAAATGTAAATATAGTAAATTGACTTAAGAATATTTAGAATGCACCTTTAGAATATTTACCTCAAACCTGTACTAAATATCATTGTTATTCTTTGTACCAAATATAGTGTTAATCTTTTTCCAGGGCCTTCCTTTCTATCCAAACTTGACCGTGCAATGCAGTCAGAATTTCTTAGTGAAAGAACTTTAATGTTCCAAATTGGAGCCTTGCGAATGGAAACGTTGAAGTAAGCTTTTCTTTGCTGCTTGGTGTATATGAGGCTTGCGTATTGATATGATGTAATTAATTTTCTCTTGTGACAGCTCTGCCAGAGTTATGCACGCGATTGAAAATCAAGACAAAAAAGATTCATATGATTCGAGAGACAAGACTGCTCTCCTTCAAGCCCTGGGAGTTAATCTTGCTGATGCAGAAGTTTTGTCCTTTTGGTCCAAGTGCTGCCTAAATATGTGATAGATTTACATACTTTAAATTCTTGGTTGTTCCTTGTCAGATTTTCTTGATGTTCCTAATTATGTGATAATAATACATGAGGCTGAGCAAAATAAGGTTTCTTTCCCTTGTATACTTTAACTCAGTTTGATTTGGGAAAGGGCCAACAGCGGCTGTACACTCATGTATTTTTTTTAAAAGTGTAATTTTTAATTATACAACTGTATTCTAGCTGTTCAGTATTCTAAACTTTTTCCTGTTATTTGACGACTCTTGCTGTCAATTTGTCTAGTCAGGCGTTGATTAAATAATTGACTGATTAAATAACTGATGCTGTCTTGTCCAAACCCTGTGGAGTCACTGCAAACAGAGCCGCGCCTCGACGCCGAAGTAGTCCAGCGTGGCGTGGCTGTCGGCCAGGCGCCACTGCAGGAGCCGCAGCTCCCTGTGGGGGTCGGGCCGCAGCGCCAGCACCCTGAGCAGCCGGTTCCTGGTGCGCACGGCCGTCACCCGTCGCCGCAGCCCCGCCGTCTCCCTCGGGGGGTGCGCGGCGTGGCAGTTGTCGCTGGCCGTGGTGACGGGGCTCGCGGGGGGCGGCACGGTGCGCGTCCAGGACCCCGTCAAGGATACGAGCAGCGCCTCAGCCTCGCCGCCCGGGCCACTCTCGGCGTTCAGCGACTCGCAGAACTTGCGCACGTCGGCGTCGTCGGCGCTGACCTGGAGGGGGAAGGTCACACTGTGGCAGTAACTGCTTGTCGCCCGTGATACTAGCAACCCCATGATTCGCACTGTCACCCGATAAATGCCCTCTCGAATCTCGCGAGCTTATCGTGTTGTACCAGGAAGCACTGCATGCTCCAGCAGCGGCGGCCGAGCAGGCTGAAGAAGCCGGCCGTGTAGAGGTGCGGCGTGAAGGCCACGATGAGGTACTGCAGGCAGATGCACTGCTCCAGCACGGACTCCAGCACGCTCTCCTGTGCAGACCGCGTTCCAGCCCTGATAGCCCTGCCGTCGCGTTGCCCCGAGTCATGCCGGCCCGCCCTCGTCTCCGCATGCCGCACCTGTTCTTGGACCTGCGGGTGCGTCTGCCGTCGCTGGGACACGTTGCACGAGTCCAGCACCAGAGTGCGCAGCTTGCGGCACGACTGGCACACCTGGGGTCAACACGACGGGCATCCTGAAGGAGCACAGCGGCGACCGCGGCGAGCCGAGACCGAGGTGGGCGGCGGCTGACCTGAGCGAGGATGAGGTCCACGTCGCGGCACGACACGAGCTCCAGCGTCCACAGCCCCGGTGTCGCCCGCAGCAGCTGGCACACGCTCTGCGCGGAGTACTGGTGGAGGGCCGCTGCAAGTGGGAGGCATTGGCGGGGCGTGACTGGGCGTGGCTCGCGGGCCCTATCTCTACGCCCTACCGTCAAACGTGATCTCCCGCCAGAAGTCGCGGCTCCTGGCGAGGCGATGCCACGCCCTGCACACGGGCGCCACGTGGAGGCTGAGCTCGCGCTGGTCCAGCTTGGAGAGGATCTTGAGCAGTAGGTCCTGCGAGAAGGCGGAGGGTTGGAGTACAAGGTCTTGGGGCATTCGGAGGCGGTGGCGCCGCGGCCCACCTTGGGCAGGTCGTTGATGTGCACGCCTGGCTGCCTGGCTGGTGCGGTCGGGGGCGCGCTGGCCGGTGCAGCACTGTTCACGTTGTGCGCCTTAATCGCCAACCTGTAACGGCCATCCAGTGCGATGGCATCCACCCATAACAACATGTGGTCGATCAATCTGAATCAGTCCCGCTGGTAGGCCGGTGCCCTACCTAGGGAGTGGCTTCACTGGGACGGGCTCGATGGGGCGCGGCGGGCAGTCCAGCTTCCTGTACCTAAGGCAAGGGCCAACGGGCAACGCACGGGCCAAGCGCGGTGGGGTCATGCGTACATCGGCCGCGGCCACCCCATGGCGCTTGGCCCCAGAGAAGCCAGACGGTACCAACCTGCAGAACCCCCTGCGCGCGCGCCGGCTGCCAACGCTGGCCACGACGTAGAGGCTCGTGGCGTTCCGGAGGTGGCGGCTCGCCGCCGTGTAGGCCGCCACTCGCGACACCTGTGCCGCGTGGAGTTCACCTCCCTTGCTGTGGCGGCACGTAGAGCACGCGCACACCAGCTCCCCGAGCGCTGCGTCATCGCCCTGTCTCTCTCGCACCTTTACGGGACGCCCCACGAGTGCGAGAGAGACAGAGCGACACTGCTCGGAATCACCCCGGGCGGTCCACACACCTGCTGCAGCAGCCGTTCGCGACTCCCCACTGCGTTCCGAGCGGCGTCCTGTCTCTCGAACCAGGCCATGTTCTTAGCGACCTGCGTCAAAGGGTTTCTAGTTGCAAATGTTAAAAAAAAATCGAAAAAAAAGCAATTTAAACATTAACTAAGGACTCTAACAGCAGGGTTAACGCCCCTACCGTGTTCATGATGGTGCACGCTTTCCGCCTCACGTAGGTGTTAAGGGACTCGCTGGACGCGCGCTGCACCAGGGGCTGGTTGTCGGCGACCTCTAATTTTGGCAGGGATGTTGGACTGCCAGGCTCGCCGGCTCCGCTCTCCTCGACCGCACAAACCAGAGCCAGAGACTGCTTCTCGTCGCGGTCCCCACTCTGCCCCGCCAGCTGGCCGCTGCACCGGGACTCGGCGTCGTGCATCTCTAGGCTGGAGGACCCGGACGCCTCGCTGTTGATGTTCTCCTTGACCTTGACGACCAGCAGACGCCATGAGCCTCACCGCCAGCGACCCGCGTCGCCCTCGCGGACCCCGGGACTCACCACCAGCCGCGTGTCGTCGGCATGCTCGCCGCGGCGCCGCCGCACCGAGATGCTGATGTTGGGCGACCGCACCCGGATGCAGCACACTGCCACCCCACCGCCCCAGCGCCGCCACCTCGGCGGACACGCCCTGCCCACTCGGGTCGCTCGAGTCCTGCGGGTCCGCGGCCTGTCATCCCTGTCGTGTTTGACAGAAGTGGTTAAGTAGTGCCTCCCGGTGGCCGGACCCGCGGCAGTGCGCCTCGCTCGCTCACCCCGTGCCCACGGCCGCGCCGCCCTGCCTCGCCTTGGCCGAGGAAGGCGCCCCCTTCTGGTCTGCGGGGGGCGGCGACGTGATCTGCCTGGAGGCTGGTCCCGGACTCATCCTGGAGAACGACGCGGAGGCCGTGCCGGCGTCCCCCAGGAAGCGCATGGTCTGCCGGGTCATCTTGTGGCGGACGTCGGCCAGCGCCCCGAGCAGCGGCGTGTCCATCCTGCTGCATGCATGCGGCGAATGGCCGGCCGGGATGACCCTGGCCGGCCTGGCCTAGTCGCCACCCTACCTCAGCGGGGCCTGCATGGTGTCGGCGAGGCCTCATCCCCCGGGGCTGGCGGACCGCGCAGCGCCGCCGCGCCGCCCAGGGCTCTGTCTCGCATCCCCCGCTTTATTAGCACTATTTGCATTCTGAAACGTAGCCTCGAACTCGTGAAGCAAGATGGTCCTGCCTGCACGCTGGAAGGCCTGCATGGCCTGCGTGCGACTCACCTTTGTGTCATACATGTGGTACGGTAATTTGGAAAAGAGCGCGAAAAAACATTTAAAATAAAAACAAAAGGTTCGGCGGGTGTTAGTGTTGCATGTCTCCCAAACGACCATCTCACTGGGGCATTGTCGAGCCGGGTCGCCTCCTCCCCGTTGCCTCCTGCTCTCCCTCCGCGGCCTTGCGCCGTGCCCAAGGCCCTGCTCCAGGCCAGGCCGTCGTGCTCGTGCATCGGAAGTCGGCGCGTCCTTAGCCTTGAGCGGGGGAGGCTGCGAGGCGCGCCGTCTCCGTGGCCGTGTTACCCCTCTCCTACCCGACCTGCCCCAACCTTGGCGTGCTGACCACAGACAACTAGTCGCCGTGATGCAACGGCCGCCAGGCCGGGGCTCCGAAGAGGACGACAGAAAAAAGACAGACACCAGTTCCAATTTTCGTTTTTTATTTACAGCCTGTACACATAACGCAACACGAAGCGCGCCGCGTCCCGACTAGCGGCCCTTGCGCGCGGGGCCGCCCTCCTCCGGTTCGGGGTTCTTCTCGTTGAACTCGAGCGCGCGCTGAATGGCCTCCGGGATGGGCGGGGGCGTAGGCAGGTGGGCGCCGGCCGGCACGAAGCCGTTCTCGTCGGCCGTGTAGGTGACGGAGTAGGTCTGGCCGTCGTCGCCGACGTACGAGAAGGAGCCCTGCACCGACTCGCCCTCCTCGCCGGGCGGGCCCTGGCCAGGCCTGCCCTGCGCCTCCGCCTTGATGCCGTTGGCCGACTCGTACCTGCAAGCCGTCAGCGCGTCAGCGCGCCGCATGCCCACGGCAAGGCGCCACCCAGAGGACTTACGTGTAGGAGAAGGTGCCGTCGAGGTTCACCTCGCTCTGCAGGTTGACGATGGCGATGGGCTCGCCCTGCGGCTGGCCGGGCCTCTGGGGCTGGGCGGAGGCCGCGGTCAGGGCGCAGGCCAGGACGAGGATCTGCGGAACAAGTTACTGTGAGCACTCGCCGTCACCCAAAGGGACCGAAGGGTTGCCACACGATGCACGAGCCAGCCGGCCGTAGCAGGGCTGCGTGCGGGACAGGGTCCGTTGCCACAACATACGCCCCGCCCTGCGAGCCCTGCTCCAGTGGCGGGGCGGAGGAAATGTCAAGCCTCATTGGCCAACGCTCAGTGCACACAGCGCAGTGCACTCAGCGCTCGGCACGCAGCGGCTCAATTATCCGGCAGTAAGCAGCTGGGTGTCTCGTCTCGTCCCGGGCCGCCCGCCGCTGGGGCTCGGCTGGGCGCTGCCGATGCCTGCATTCTGCTGTCAGGCTCGCGGCCACGACGGCCACGCCTCCGCCTGCCGTCATCTTCCGCGAGTCGAAACTGGTGCACCGGCCGAGTTGGGCAGTCTTCGGCGCTCCCCCGTCGGCGAGTATCACTTTACGAACCACAGATAGGTCGGTCCAGGAAACAGCGCGGCGGCGGTGGCGGAGGCCGGACCGGCCGGTGCGTAGCATGCACTCCACGCGCGTCGCGCTCGAAGCACTCACTTGCAGAAACACCACCGTTGCATCGCATTGCACTGCAGGGTTCTTGTCTCACTGCACTGCACACCACTACACTACACTGCGCTGGGATCCAGGAGGGTGAACACTCCTCGCCAACTCACCGTGGGCCTCATCGTAGACTGCTGAAGGGCGTGGGCTGCGGGCTAGAGGACTAGTGCAAGCCCGTCTCCGATCACGTGTGCTTATATACAGGGCTTGCGCGGCTGGCGCGTCGGCGGCGAGGGGCAGCCGAGGGGGTCACCGGCGGGGCCCGGGGGCGGCGGGGCCTGGGGGGATCAGCCTGGCCGGAGGGGCCCCGGGACAGGGGAGCCCCCGAGGGGGACAGGGGCCGCGCATGCTGCAGACACGACGGGGCGGCACGGGGCGGCCAAAGGCCACAGAGGCAACGGCTTAACACGGCATCGTCCTGCTGCATGCCTGCCATTGTGCACAGCCCGCCTCTGCCCGCCTTTGTGCGACCCGACGCCCTCAAAACACTCTCCAGTCTTCTTTTCGGCGTGTTGGGACGCGCGGTACCGCTTCCGAAACCGGCGAGGTGCGGCAAGCTGCAGGGACTTGGCGAGGCGCTTTGAATCGCCGTGACGCACGTCATAGGTCGCTTTGTTGGCGCCGTGCTCGGGCGTGCCGGCCCGTGCCCTCGGGGACGTCGTTGCACAGTGGGTCAGAAGACCGTCGAGGCGGCCAAAACCCCGGCCACGTTTTTAGCTCCAGAGAGTCGCTAAATGGGACTCGGACGTCTGACCCCACCTATGGATTCTTTGTTTGGAGAGCAATCCATTGGTGGGGTCACACGTTCGATTCGAGTCCCATTCAGCGACTCTGAAGCTCAAAACGCGTCTAGAATTTTGACCGCCTCAACGGTCTTCTGACCCACTGTGCGTTGGGGGCCCAGCGTGGGCGGGGCGGCTGACGGTGGGGATGCTGCAACATGGACGCGAGGCGGAGGCCGGCTGGCCGGCCACTGTGGAGATGACACACGCGACACGCGCGTGCGTGGACATGGACACGCATTGTCCATTGAAGCCGCCTGTCACAGCGCGGCTGCCGCGCCAATGCGATGACGGACGGCCGGCGCGTCGCGATAGGCCGCCGTGCGGTGGGCCTTGGACGCGGCACGCGCTGATGGACGTGCCAGGTGCAGTCGCCGCCCGGCACCCCGCCTGGTGCCTGGACTCGCGGGGGTGACATAGGGCCATGAACAATGGCAAAGGTACCTGGTACTGCTCTATCTATCAGTTGGCGTGCATCGCTGTCCGCGCCGCCAGCCTGCCAGCATGGCCGCGCCGCGGCGCCGCCGCCAGCCTGCCAGCAGTGCCGGGACTTGGTTCAGGAAAAAAGTATAGCGCGCATCCCCTTCACCATTCCACGATCAGCATAGTCATCGCGATCACGGCCGCGCCCGGCCGTGCCTGCTGTCCACGTCGGCGGCGATGGAGAGGCGCGTGCGCGGACGAGCGCGGCGCCCATCTCGCAGAGGCCGTCGCACAACGGGTCGGGTTGCAGACCACCAACCAATGGAATCGGTCTCATTCGAGGCCAGAAAGCAACTACCATGTCTCGGACGCCATGGTGTTGTTGACAAGGACCTTATGAGCATTTTCATCTGAGAATGTGTAAACCGTTACAACATAGAGGGCAGGGGGCACGTTATAGCCATTGCTCGTTGAGCTCTTGTTCAATTGGCAATCAAAGAATAAATGGCTCACGAAGTTGTAAAAAGCGACTGTGCAAATTATGCGTGTGGGTTTGGGTGCGTGAAGGAGTGAAGCCGTGCCTGCAGGCTCCGGCGTGATTCCAGGATCGGCGCCTCGATGAAGGCGTTGGGGACGCTCTGGCGAGGCGTCACTGGGGATCGCACGACGCCGCGGTCCCACCCACGCAATGTATGCAAATTGGCGCCTCGCGTGTCGGGCGGGGCGGGGCGGGGCGGGGCCATGCCGCCGTGACCCGCGGGCGTGCTGCACCGCCACCGTTCGGCCCGAGGCTTTGGGCGGCCCGGCGCCGCCCCTCCACTTTCTCACGCTAGGTGGCGCTGGCTGTGTTTCGGCGGCTAGGCGCGGCTACCAGCAGAAAGGTCGAGCACCGTGATGGGCACGACATGCCTGCCGGCTTAAGTTTGCAAATAGAAAACACGCCTTCGCACGTCGCTGCGACGACGCCGCGTCATGAAATTCGCTGTAAACCCCGTTCTTGAGGAGGCCATGCTGGCTGCCATTCGGCCCTGCTCTGCCCACTTGTTACCGCGCATTGGGCAAAGCGAGACACCCCGTGAACGAGCCCACTTTCGCAGTGCACTAGTGGCCACTCTGGAGGGGAGAAATGAACGGTTTGATTGATTGGAGGTTTTGGATTGTTTTATTTGCAAGTGTACAGGCGCGTGGCGGCCGGCGGGCTAGCCGCGGCGCTGTCCTCCGAAGGGCTGCTGGGCCCTGGGCGCGGACGCAGCGCTGCCGCCGTAGTCGGCGGGGTTCACACCCTGCTGCTGCAGCGCCCGCACGATGGCCTCGGGTAGGGGCGGTGGCGTGGGCAGGTGGGCGCCCTGCGAAACAGACCCACAACAAATGCAACGATTACTGACAAAGTTTGCATATGAAGGCTGGTGTGCGGCGGCAAGAGGTCGACCGTCGACCGAAAGAGCGCCTGAGGAACTCAGGGTAGTCCGACCCGCAACACACTCAAGTCTACGGGTGCGGCCCACCCTGCGCCTGGGACACGGAGCGCCTGAGGAACTCAGGGTAGGCCGACCCGCAACACACTCGAGTTTGCGGGGGCGCCTATTGCTTTTGCTTCTATTGACGGCTGGACCACAATGATCGTGGAACAAGAACTTGAACTTTGCGTCTGGGCGACGCTGGGCTGTCTGGGGGGGCTCTCACCTGAGGCACGAAGCCGTTCTCGTCGGCGGTGTACTGCACGGAGTAGGTCTGGCCGTCGTCGGGCGCCACGAAGGAGAACTGGCCCACCACGTTGGTGCCCTCCTCACCGGGCGGCCCGTTGCCCGGGCGGCCCTGCGCGCTCGCCTGGATCCTGTTCTCCGTCTCGTACCTGGAAGCAGCCGGTCAGTACCGAGTACACAGCCCGGCGGACGCGCGGACGCGAGGGACGCCACTCACGTGTAGCTGAAGGTGCCGTCGGGGCTGATGTCGCTGTCCAGCCGCACGATGGCGATGGGCTTCTGGGCGCCCAGCTGGGGGGCCGCGTCGCACGCCGCCAGGAGCACTGCGAGCACCGCCAGCAAGCACGCCTGCAACGCAGCGCACGCCCGTTAACGCCCCGTCACCCCTACCCTCATCACCGCTGTGCGTCATAACAATAGAGCACACGGAAACGGCTAGGATTCTTTCCCAGTCTGGCACTCACGCTCACTCTCAGTGGGGAAAGGCGCGAACTCACTGACACACACACACACACACACACACACACACACACACACACATCCGCGCGGCCTTCACAAGGGCGTAGTATCCTTCCATTGTCTGGGCCGGGCGGGCTGGCCGGACCCCGCGCGGGTTCGCATGCCGCGTGGCGCGTGGCTGCCGGGGAGCCTCGAGCCTCAAGGCGAAGAAAGTCGGACTAGCGCAGGGCAGGGGTCTCATTTGCCATTCGCGCTTTACAAGGGTGAAGCAAGCGGCCCGCTGGGACGAGCTCAGGCCAGCCCAGGCTAGTCCAGCCATGGCTTCTCCCGCCAAATCTTTTCTTCTGCGTGTCTTATGGCTGCAGCGGTACCCGTAATGGAGACCTGCACGCTGAGCCTGCTGCTAACAGTGATGATGATGATGGTGACGATGATGAAGATGATGATGGAGTGGTGATATGATGGCGATGGCGTGGTGCGGCGGTGGGCTGCTCTGCTAGAGCCGCCGGCCGCCGCGCCCCTGCCATGCCGCCTGGGTCACGCTCTTCCAGTAACCTTTGGACGCAGTGCGCGACGCGCCAAGCGAGAAGCGCGAGCTCTGCCGGCTGTTTATGCAACCTTATTGACTGAGCGAACCACCGCGGCCGCGTTGGGAGCTTCCTTGAGCCGGGGCCGGGCCCGGGCCCGGGCCATTACGACCACCCGGTTAACATTGCGAACGAAATCATGAAATGGTCTCTTACTATCTCTCACGTACACATCGGTGTAGGGTCAGCAGCCACCTTATTCCTGCAGGTTCGTCAACGCCGTGAGGTCTAAGCGCAGAGGAGTCGATCTCAAATCGAGCTTATTTTCACAAGCAAGTAGCAAAACTTCATACACATACACACTCTCGCACTCACACACACACACACACACACACACACACACACACACACGCACACACACACACACAAACCCCTCGGGCTGCACTTTCCTAGTGTTCATTTCCAGCGCAGATAAAAACGTCATCGGCGTTAAAAATCTGCGCTCGCTGCGTGTCAGAGAAAGCATCGCGTCGCGACGACGGCGGCGCGTCCCTCGGCTGCTCCAGCACTGCTCTTTGTTTACAGTGCGTCGGTTCCGTTATTGCGAGCTACTACGCGGTAGCGCGTCCTTGGCGGGGGCGGGGCGGGGCGGGGCGGGGCGGGGCGGGGCGCGGCGGACTGCACTGCACTCACCTTGGAGACCATCCTGATGTTGGCGAGATGAGATTCAACGACTAACTGACATGCGGCACCGCGCCGTGTCAGACTTATATAGCCTCCCACCCCGCGCGGGGCACAGCGGGGCAGCGCTGCGGCGGGGCGGGGCGTGGCGGGGCGGGTGGGCGTCGCGTACGCTAGCCCTGGGCCAGGGCGGACACGGGTAGTGTCACTTCCCTGTAGCTCGCTATCGTCGGACCCGGGGTGGCCACTTGGATGGGAGTCCGCGAGTGAGCCCCTGTAGGCGGAATGCACCGCATGAACGCTAGAGCGCCAACGCCGAGGGGTTACCCATTCCATTCCTTATTGACGCGTGCAACGCGATTTCGTATTCGCACATTTCCCGAACAAATACCATGAGAAAACAGACGATTTTCGGAGAATTAGACATGTTTTCGAGTGTTTTGGGTATCACAGGATCACGATGCCTTTCCAGTTGAATTATTTGGATTTTCAATAGAATTTTGAAATAATTACGAGCGATTCCCGAACTGATTGTACACACGATTCCCAGAGAGGCTACCCCTCGGCTAACGCTTTCCCCGGCGGACGACTCGGCGACTGAAACTGACACCGACCCGCGACACGGCTCCGCGACGCACCGCGGCGGCATGTCGCGTTGAGTCACAGCGACCCCGTCGCCGAAACAACAAGTTTCAGCTCCGGGCGCGGGGACGGGGCGCAGCACCGTGAGGCAGGATATGCGCGAGTAGCAGCAGCGCCCCTTCGTGCCAATCAACCCTGGCGGGGCGGGGGCGGCTCGTCACCATCCTGGCCGCCACGTCGGCATCCTGGCCCGTCATTGTCCGCCGCCATGTCCCGCGCCGCGCCCCGCCCCGCGCCGCGCCCCGCGCCCCGCCCCGCGCCCCGCCCCGCGCCCCGCCCCGCGCCACCCACCGGGCCGCGGCCACGCCGATCGGCCGGCCGTCGTTCGAAAGGGCTCATTGTCTGCGGGCGGACGCGGTAGGCCGCAGAGGGCCATCAAGGCCCACACGCCGGACAGCGGACCCAGCCAACAAAACCACCGTGCTTTAAAAATAAACCCATATCACATTCAAAACGAAAGTTAAGAAAATTGGACGAAAAATGAGTCGTTATGACCTCGGTAAAAGTCGACATTCCATCGCACTCTCACAGACGCCAATCGTCCCGAACGCGACCTCAACATTTCTCAGTCCGAACTGCGCCGGGATGGCGCGGGATGACGCCCGCCAGGTCGCTGCCAGTCGCCCCGCGGAGTATGGAGCGGCGGAGGGAGGGAGGGAGGGAGGGGGTAAGCGTCCAACATTTCCCTCATCTCATGATCGCCACTCGTCACGGCAGGGGCCGTGGAGGAAGAGCGCGCCGCGGGTGGGAGGGGGGGGGGGACGTCCTTCGCGGCGCTAGTGACTCTATTCGGGCCGTGGGCGGCGCGCTGCACGCTGCATGGCATGCACGGGACGCACTCGCCATTCGCCTACCCGGTCCGGAAGGCCCAGCGGTGTCTCCACCGCTATCGCGGCCAGCCGCGGCCTTGCGCATCGCGAGCGGCGCGGCCCGCACCCTCATTCCGAACAGTGCCCTGTCGCTCCGTCTCCCTCGCACGGCAGGCCCGACGAGTGCGAGAGAGACAGAGCGACGGGGCCGACTGCGGCCAACAAAGGGGCGCGTCGCAATATCGCGTCATTTGGTGCATGTGAGTGTGGCCGAGTGAACCGGCCCACTTGCCTCCACGCGCTAGGGTAGTCCGTGCTGCCGGAGCGCGAGGCGTGGGGCGGGGAGGTAAGGCGTCTCCGGGCCCTCTCTAGGCCCGGCCGTGGCGTCACTCCGCGCCACTCTGCTCGCTGCAAAGGTGAAGTCCGTGCCCCGGCGCGGCGAGCAGCGCGGCTTCATTCCAGCACGGCGCCAAACCCGGGGACCGCGGGGACCGCGGGGACCCTCACGCAGAGCCCAACTCAAGCCGGGGGCCCATTTCCAGAATCCTGAGACCCTTCACTCCGGATTCCAGACAGACCGCTCGCACCTCGTTGCCACTGTGCAATAATTCACAGACACAGGCACTGCACTGGACCAAGTGGGCTTCAAGCACTACACACCTTGACGTCCATGGTGGGGTGGTGGTCGTCCGAATATGACGCTGGTGCAGACTGTGGGGACATGTTGGGCAAGCCGCGGTACCTCCCAGGCACGCCACGGTGCGGCCGCGGTCCGTGTCAATTGAATGGGCGTTCTGCCACCCCGCCCGCCACCAATCCTGCCCCTCCGCAACGACCCAGCGCCGGCGGTATAAGCAGTGCCTCCACTACATCAAGTATCAAACCGCCGCCGGCGCCTCCTCGAGAGAGATGCCGCTCTTCCAAAACCTAAAAGCCAGCCTGTCCTCAAGTTTGGCCGCTCACAATGCGCAGCCGGGCGCGCCCTGCCGAGCCTCTGGGTCTTCCTGTTCCTCCCCGCGCCGAGCCGTGCCGAGCCTCGCCGCCTTGTCTCAGCCGTTGACGCGTTTCGCAACCACTTAGCTTTGTCCGCTGAAAAAGGATCACTAATTTATGGCGACGGTGCGTGCTGCGTGCTACGGCCGCGAGGACCGCGAGGACGGCAAGGACCACAAGGACCTGCGACGATAGGATCCTTGCGCGGCGCCCTAAAACACGGCATGGCGCCGCGCTGTCACCGCACCACAGGTTTTGTGACGGAAAGACATCCATCGCGGCAGCGGTTAAATTATCCCGCACAGGCACCAAGAATGCCTCCCCAAGGCAAGCGCAATGCGATGCACGTGTGAGCACTGAAAGGTCGAACACGTTTCGATTCGATACATCGTTTGATGAGTGCAGGCTGCGGAGGGCGTGGAGTGGAGCCACAGCGTGGGACAGGAGGGGTCTCTGCGCGCACCAATCGGCGGCAAACTGCATAGCATCGCGCCGGGGTGTTGTTGATCCGCTCAGGACGCTCAACGCAAGGACCGCCGGTCGGCTGCTGCTGTGCGCGCTATGGCATGACATTCGTGATATTGTTATCGGTCCCTAGCGTCCTGCATGCAGCGCCGTCCGAGTGCACTCGCTACCTGGCGGGGCATAGGGCGGACCGGACCCAGCGTCCCTGCCCTGCACCCGCGCGTAGCCGCGCGCGTTCCGAAAGTCTTCCACCTTCGCGGCGCCGGGCAGCGCGGGGGCCATCATTGCGCCTCGAGTCCCGAGAGTGACGCGCCGGCGGGGCGGCGGCGGCGCACGCACGCCGGCACCAATGACGCCGACCATAAACTTGGCGCAACTGTTTGGCGCAACGCCGCGTCGCGTATTAATAGCGCATCGCGTTGAAGCGCGGTTGACATTCTCGCTCGCGGGGCAGCCGGGCTCCAGCTGCAGCGGGCCGGGGCTGCCACCAAAGATGATAGCGAGCGCCCTGGATCGATGGATCGGTCAGCGTACCGTAAATGAATATAACAATTTCCGAGTTGTGCGATTCAGTTTTTAAGATCAGCTCTCCGCTTCTCGACGGCAGCGTCCGAAACGACCCACACCCACAGCTACGCAGCCGGCTGCCGCCGCTCGGGACGATATTTTGGTCAGAGCTGCTAAGCCGTTGAAATGAGCTGGGTATAATAAGCGAGCCGGTTGTAGATCTCAGTTTAAACTAATAACAGCTCGCTTGCTACACCCCTTTAACTTTCACGGGTTAGAAGTATGAATCAAGAAACTACCCGCAGCGGCTCCGGCCGAGCGCGCCATGTTGGAGTAGAGGTTATGTTCTGGTCGAAGGGCGAATTTCACTCACTTACTGACAACAGATCGATACAAAGAAGACTTGACACGAGGCTCTGCTCCGGGTACGCCCACTCATACGCTGCAGAGCACTGCAGAGCTATTTTGTCACGCTGGACCCGCGAGCCACTCACGAAACACCTCTCGAAAAGTTCACAAACAAACACTTAGCGCTGTCGCCACCGCTTCTGCTAGGAGACAAATCTGGCGAGCGCTGCCTTCGGTTTCTGAGCGCGCGGCTCCGATGGCGGGCGGTTCGGCCCGGTGATGGTCGGAGTTTGCGCGCCAAGTTCGAGCAGTCTCTTTGAAAACCAGAAACGAACACTCTTGGTCGATTCCGAATTTGAGATTTTCGTTTAGTACCGTGCGAGGGCTATGTGCGGGTCTTCTTCTCTGTGCTGTCATGGCGACGCGGCCAAACGATTAGTAATTCTTTTCATAAGCCGTCCGCGGCCGACTGGGCAGGCAGGCAGGCGGACTCCCCCTGAAAGCCTCTCCGCAAAGACCGTCTGTCTGCCTTGACACATTCGCCAATTTAGTCCGGCCGGGGCGAGACCTGTCCACGGCAGCCCCCCCCCCCCTCTCCTTTCCCCCCAATGACTCCTCTTTCCAATCCTCGGGAGCGTCGGTTCAGCGGCTCAGCGCACAGTGGGTCAGAAGACCGTTGAGGTGGCCAAAATTGTAGACGCACTTTGAGCTAAATGGGACTCGAATCGAACGTGTGACCCCACCAATGGTTTGCTTTACACACGAGGAATCCATCGGTGAGGTCACACCTTCGATTCGAGTCCCATTTAGCGACTCTGGAGCTCCAAACGTGTCAGGGTTTTTTGCCGCCTCAACGGTCTTCTGACCCACTGTGCAGCGTGGCACACAGTGCTCTTCCCTCATTACAGGCAGCTAATTGCCGTCCCGCCTTGCAACCTTTCGGCCTTTCGCCGTGACGTCTCGTTGACCCGGTCAGCCTCGCCGCCCCCGGTCCTGTGCCTTATGTAGTCGGGGATACAGATGTAAGGAATAAAGTTGAAGGCAAGTTCACTGCCCAGTGGACCACTGCCCAACGAGTAGAATGTTCCCAACGAAATGGGACTGGGCGCAGGACATCGCGGACGCCGTGCTGAGGGCTAAAGCCCCTCGGTAGCGCTGACACTGACAGGGGGACGCGGGTATGGGGTGTGGGTGTGCTGCCAGTGTGGTGGAGAAAAATCGTCTCTAGAATCATGTTCGGAACCGGTGCACGCTCGGCTCGGGCCTGACTAGGCCTGGAATAATGGTGCCGGCACTGTCCGCCTTCCTCGCTCTCTTCAAGCGCGGCGCCGTTCGCGTCTTCGCCAAGGTCCGCGCTCCTCTCTCGCCTCGCCGCCTTCGGCTGTCGGAGTAAATATTTTCAAGCGGATCAAGGCGCTCGGGGCGCTATGGAGCGCTTGGTGCTGCGCGCTTGGCGCATCGAGGAATGCACTCGTGTAGAATGCCAAGCGCCATCCCAAGCGCGCCGTCAGCAAAGGGTGGTTCGCTAGAGTTCAGCCAAGTGCCGCAGTTTGCGTTTTGTAGGTGTCTGCGTACATCTGTGTAGAGACTTAAATTTTAATTCGTGCAGGTAGCATGCTTTTAACCGGCCCAAACTTTGAAAACCATGCCAAACTTCGGCGATGGAAGAAAGTCGGATCGGTTTTGGGGGACGCTCTGTTCGAGCGGGCACACGAATCTGTTATGTGGTTTTATTCAGCCTGGTAATAATGGAGGGGCAGTGGCAGTGAAGAACCTCAGTTGGGCTGAACACGGTTTTTGTTATTTTATTTCTAAAAGAGCATACCGTTTCCACTATGTGTTCAATTTGGCAACCAATACAAACTCGAATTTTCGGAAAGAGATACTAGCTAAAGTCACAGTTTTCCCTGATTTGGATCCTGAACCAGTTTCTATCACAGTTGTTTTGGTCTTTAGGCGGCCAGCTCCCAGCCAGGCCAGTGCGGGTGAAAATGACAGAACGGCAGGCTGGTGATGGGGAGGCCGTGGCGAAAATCCAGACGCGCTCGTCTCTCAGCTGAGGTGCTGCGTGGGCGTGAGCCCTTCATGAGGCCTGTCTAGCCGCGGCGGATGTTGAAGGGCTGGGGCTGTTGCTGGCCCTGGCCCTGGCCCTGGCTCTCGTCCTGCTCGGGGTGCTGCCTGTTGTACTCGATGGACTTGAGGATGGCCTCGGGGATGGGCGGCGGCGTGGGCAGGTGCGCGCCCTGGGGCTGGAAGCCGTTCTCGTCGGCGAGGTACTGCAGCTGGATGGGGGTGCCGTCGTCCGCCGTGTACGAGTACTGGCCCTGCACCGACAGGGACTCGGGCCCGACCTGCTGGCCGCGGGCATCAGCGCGGATGCTGTTGCTCGTCTCGTACCTGCAATCGTACAGTGACCGATAAATTTGTCAAAATGCGTTCGTGGTCCGGGCAAGAGTTATGTACTTACGAGAACGAGAAGGAGCCGTCCGGGTTGTGGTCGGAGGTCTGCTGCAGGATGACGGCCTGCTGGTCCTGCGGCCGCTGCGGCGCCGCCTGCGCCGCCACCAAGCACACGACCAGCAGCGCCTGCAACTCGTTGAGGGAGGCTGGCGTTGTGTCACTGCGGCATCATTGATGGCGTCCGATAGCGCCGTTTGGCGGCCGCTTCCCCGAGGGGCTCCCACGGCGGCGCGCCCCGCCCCGCCCCGCCCCGAGAGCGGGGCAAAGAGGCGTTGCCCAACGCAGCGCTTATCGGCGTCACCATCCGATAGCGGCCGCTCTGCTTTTCGGCGCTTCCCGCCTGGAAGGCGCTTCCGTCTCCGTTGCCGGCCGGCCGCCCACCGCCTGACGCAACGCGGACGGCCGATAGGGGTGCCACTGCTGGCTCCCCCGCCCTGATTGGACCCACCGACCCATTGCTACGCTGGTTTAGAGGTGCGACCCCACGAAAAGTTTGGCCCATTTCCCCCCAAAAAAGATTCACTCATAATTTTAAAAAATGAGGAAGAAAAGTTGTTTTACAATTAATTAGCATGGGATTCAGACAGAGTTCATTCTGGATTTTCAAACGAATGCTACATACGGTATCTACATGCCACCGCACTTTTCCCTGTTAGTCACAGTAAGATGCCCATTAAAAAAAAAAAAACAGAATGTGACTAATCCTGAAGCAGCCAATAGGTCTAAAGGCGGGTCCGCCTTTCCCCTCGCGATTGAGTAGGGAGGGGGAGAGTTTTCGGGGATAGAGCGGTGCAACGAGCAGATTGAAAGACAACTCCGCACACGGCGTTCACTTGGTTTGCACTCCAGGCGTAATCCACAGCGCGATGTGTGTTCGGACCGGCGCACTGCCGCACTTTGCACTCACCAGGGACTTCATGGTTCTCGACGTGCACGACACTGGACCTCTCACAGACTGCGCGGCTGGAAGATGGGCGCCCCTCTTATAAAGTGCATCTTGCGTCTCACCTAGCCAGCCTCGCTATCACAGCTTGTGGACCAGAGCACCCCCTCCAAAGAGCCCCCGCCCAGCCCGCTCCGCCCCGCCCCGAGATGATCCACGTCATGGAGGGGGCAAGGAGCTGTCAGAGAAGTGGGCGCGGCGTGCGGCGCCCCTCGCGGTGGGCCCGCGGCGTGCTCTCGGCCGATCTCTTCCACCGCGGCTGATTCGGGCCGCTTGACAGGCGTGGCGTGCGGACGCGGCACGGCGGACGCGGCGACGCGGCGACGCGGGAGAGGCAAAGGGCGTTCACCAGCCGGCACCGACTCAGTGAAAGGGAGGCCGGCAAGGCCGGCAGGGACTAGGGACACCCTTCTAGTGATACGCAGGCAGGGCGACAGGGCCGGCAGCTTCCCGAACTACGGTGGCATCGGTGACGGCTGACGGGGGCGGTCGTGCGTGTGCCGCCGCAGCGTTCAACGCTTCCGCCGTCGCCAGCGGTGCTATGGAGGAATTTCGTCTGCTGTGCTCAATAGCGGTCTCGCTGTCAACTTTTAGCTCCCCCGTTAAAACTCGGAGCCGAGTCGCTAATCTGTGCCCTGTTGCCGAAGAGCCTCCACGATGGCGGCCCGGGTTTTCGCTTGTTTTCTCGGCTGTAAAAACGCCAAACGCCCCGCGTTCCAGTGTTCCATAGCGCGCAGCTTAGCGCTGCCTGCGCGCTCTGGCGGTGGCCTTATGCAACGCACAGCAGCGCACTAGGCAGCGCCCTAATCACTGCCCTGTCACCCTGCCCGTCCTCCGCGGGGATAAATCAGCCTGCCGATACGTCATCGGGCCCTCGGGGATGCTCAGCTGCGGCTCATTCCAGGATCGCCTCAGGATGCCTCCAGGACCGGCCGGGACTGCGTCCTCTCGGTCTGCTTGGAGCGGCTTGGAGTCCGAGGCGGGTGCGGCAGGACGACGACACAGTGGGCCGCAGGTTGGCAGCGGCCCTGGCGTGGCACTGCGGCCGCACCACCGCCTGGCGCTGCACCGCCTGGCATTTGGACCGCGCCTCCAAGGGGGGTGCATGTGCACGACGAGGCACGCCATGGGTCAGGGTCTGTGTGGCCAGCACCACGGCGCGGCGTTGTTTGGCGTGGCGCCGTGTAGCGCGGCGTTGTGCTGCTCCCGGCGATGGCGTTGGCGATGCGATGGGCCGCCGGGAAAAAGATACAGCAGGGGCTTGTCTTGTGAGAGGCAGTGGATGGCAGCTTGCCGTCCGTCACTCACTTAGCTTCTGCGGTGGGCTCAGCCGTGGCGCCGCTACCCCGCGCCGGAGGAGGCCGTCCCGCAGGGAGTATCGGCGATGACGAGGCAGCTGCCTGGTCCTGGCTCTCAGCAGGCGACAGAGGCCCGGTGCCGAGGAGAGCCAGGCTGCGCCGCGGGGGTAGGCAGCCCATTCGACGCCGCAGCAGCAGGACCCACGAAAGGCGAGGCGGCGCGGCGCCTGCCTGGCAAGGGACTTGCCGGGGAGGGTCCTGCGGTCGCGGTGACCTGGCGGTCAGCGACGAGTGCGCTGCCGCGAGCGACACTGTAATGGGAGACGACGTCCTAGTTCTATCAGGGTGGCGCCGTGCCCAGCCAGGAAGGCCGCCCCCATAGGCCGCCCCCGAACCGCCCCCGGGCCGCGGCTCGTTGGCAGCCATTTGACAGCCGCCGGGTGAGTCACGCAATGAGCCGCGGGGCCTGAAAGAGCCCGGCCCGGGGCGGTGCATCAGCAGCGGGCGGCTGCAAGGGCCGCGTGACGCAACGAGCCCCAGGATTGATTTGAGGCAGGTGCACCGCGGCGTGCTGGTGCATCCGCACCGCGGCGCGTCCCCAGAGTGACAGGAGCACGGCCCGCGCCGCCACGCCCATCCTCACCCCGTGCCGCGGCGGTCGATGCAGTGCAGCGGCGGGAGGTCGACGGCCGGGTTGCGCAACCGGCGGACCGCCCTCCTGCTCCTCCGGACCGGTGTCGTCCCGGAGCGTCCGGGGAGTAGAATCTGGTTTCAAGGACGGCACTCCGCCGCGCCGCCCCGCGCTGCCCGCGCCTGCCAGCAAGGCCAAGCCTGGCCACTGTGCCACTTTCGATCGCATCGCCGCGACGCGGGCTACGCGGGCTACGCGGGCTGCCCCGACTGCCGCGACGCGCCCCGGTCGGCATGTCCGCCCCAGTGACTCACGTCCGCCGCCCGCCGCTGGCATTCCAGTTCGGTGTCGACGGACTGTTGTACCCCCTGGCCGCATGAACCCCCGGTACATTGCGGCACGCCCGTTTAAAGAAAACGCTATCTTTTAACAGGCCCGGTCTCTCGGCCGATCGCACGCCCGTTTAAAAGTCACGTTATTTTAAAATAAGCTCGGTCCCGCGGCCGATTGCACGCGGGTTTAAAGATCTGTTAACAGGATTGGCACTGGGACGGGACGACGCCACGGGACGGGACGAAGTACTGGGCCGATAAGGTGCACACGTCAAAAAAATAAAATAAAAAATATACAAACAAAAACTTACAAACAAAACACACACACATTTACAGCATTCGTGCCGGGGTGGGCCGTGACGGGCCCGACGGGAATGAATCAAAAGACCGAATGCGGCGCGGGCGCGGTGAAATGGCAGAGGCTGGCGGCGCTGGCGGCGGGACTCGCCTGGTTGGGACATTGTGGAGTGGAAAATTTTAAATTGCTTGTCCCTGTGGGTGTTTTTGAACAGCCCCCCCCCCCCCTCAGCCGACGCTCAATCGCCCCTCCCGACACAAGAGGTTGCCCCGTGGCTGCCCCCTGGCACAGAGAGTGCCTGCATGCTGCCAGCGTAGGCGCCCGCGCCAAAGTCACGAAGCGCATGCCCATCTAGTTCGGCTGGGCGCCAGCACATTGTCTCTCCGACAAGCAATAACTTGGCCTAATGACACGGCTGGTCTTGGCTATGAAACATTCATGCAGCCCAAAGTGCGGAACAAAATATGTTGCCGTTCTTCGGTTGTGTTTCTGGTGTTGTGGGGCACACGGCGGCCGGTGACGAGCCATGCCTGTGCGGCCGTCTGCGCGGCGTCTGGGTGTCGCAATGTGCGGGGATGAGGCGGGCGGCGTGCCCCCAGGGCACGTTGGGTCCCCAGGGCCTCGGCCGCCGCCCGCCACCCTCCATCACGGCACGTCCGTCTGCATCTCGGCCTCCATAATCACGTCCGGGACTGATTTGTCGCCGAGCGGTGCCGCCGCTTGCCGCTCCACTGTGCAACACGCCGGCCCGCGATAGCCGGCCGGCCCGGCCAATGGCGCGAGGGCAGAGGCAGCGGGCAAGACAAGCAGACGCAGCCCCCGCATTGTCGCCGAACAGGTCCCGAACAGTGCTCGGTCCGTATCGTCGGAAGTGCGCCCGCTCGCTGCGCTCCACTGACCCAGTGGATGCCGGCGCCCAGTCGCAGCGAGGGCTGCACCGACGCCGCGTAAGGGCCGCGCTAACCAGGGCATGGCCAGTGCCGCAGCACATCGCGGCGTCGAGCTGCCTCGAAGGGAAGGCCGACAGAGAGGCGATCGGCGAATGTCGGCGGCGGGGTCGGATTAGCCTAGGCGGTTTTTGGAGGCGACCGCTCTGCTGGCGGGACACCGCGACGCGGTTGCCGGGAAAGGACACGCCGGGAGGACCATAAACTGGACGGTGACGCCATTGTTGTGGACGACGAGACGACGCCAGGCGCTGCGACGCGCTGCGACGCGTTGCGGCGCGACCTCGGCGGCCCGGGGTTTTGGCCTATCGGCCCGCCTCGGAGAAATATGGCCAAACGTGGTTCTTTGTTCGCTGCTTGGCTGCAGAGTCCGCGGAGGACGGCGGACCTTTCGGTATTCATAGGGTCCAAGTGGCGCGGTGCAGGCATGCCGCAGCCGGGCAGCCAACCTGGGGGCCCCACTTAGCGTCATGCGCCATTGAGGCAATGTCACTGTCAGGCGCTTCGTTCCACAACGGCACGCCCGGCCGGAGAGGCTCGTCTTCCAATCGGAAGTGCTGCACGCAGAGCACCCGCCACAACACGCGATGCCGCACGGGCCCGGCTCCCCACTTCCTGGCACTCCAGTCGGTCCATTCGAGCATTCGAACAGCATGTGTCGAGCGCGCCGCGCCGCGCCTGGCCTTGACCCCCGCCGCTGGCTGCGCCTGGCTGGCCAGACTGGAGCTGGAACTGGCTGGAAAGGCGTCTGCAGGCTGGAGGATGCGTCGCCGCGGCCGCAGTCGGCAGTACTCCCAGCGGGTTTATTGCAGTATACCCGAGCCGGGCCGGGCCCCAGACTTTATTGAATACATTTGTTGTTTGGCACGTGACGGGAATGAATGCAAAGCCGCGGTGTCGCCGGCTGGCCAGCAGGTTAGGTTAGGTTTGGTTAGGTTAGGTTAAGTTAGGTCAAGCCCGTGCCTCGGCTTTGTTCCGGTGGCGCTGAACGTCACTGTGGTCGTGGCCATCAGCCACGCAACCGCCATCCAATTTGGGGGTTGGCTTGGTGCGGCCGTCTCGATGTCGCTGCCGTCTGCGGTTTGCGCGGTTCACACGGTTTGCATACTCGGTTTGCGCACGGTGCCCTCCGCCCTTCGGCTTTGGCGGTCCTGGTCGGCTAATTGGCGCCGTGCCATAAACCATGGCACGCACTGCACGCCAAACACACCGTCGGGCTGCAGAGGTGCAATCCAGTCGGCGTCCTCGGCCGAGCCTCTCTCGGCGCCGCTGTGCGGTGACCACCTCATCCGCAGCCTGCTGAGCCATCAGACTCACGGCCAGGCCGAAGACTGGAAGGGTTTCGATGTGTGGAATGAAGCCAGTCCCGCCAGTCCCGCAACCTGCAGGTCTAGGCCAAGGCGGCGCGGCTCGGCGCTGGCTGACCAGGGCATTGACGGCCGAAAACGGAAGTGCAGTGGACAGCGCCGCACGGAAGCGCCACGCGCCACTCATTGACCCCGGGGACGCGGATTGGATGCGACATGGACGTGACATGGACGCGGGCGCGGGGTGGGCCTGCCTGCCGCCGACATAGGGGAGGGCCGGCGGGGAGGGGGTCTCGAGGCTGTAGGTAGTCTAGGTGTGGCGCAGGGCACGCTGATGAACTCATACGCATGATGCCACGGTGCCAGCCCCGCCGGCCCCGCCGAGCCGCATTGTGGCGAGGCAGTGGGGATGTAGTATAAAAGAGGGTGGAGAGGGTCCTATCTGCATCAGTGTATCATTAGCATCCCAAGCAGCCACTCAACTCAAACATGCACAGCGCTGTGGTGAGTGCAGTTGCAGAGCTGCCGTGACAGTGAAAGTGAAACCAGTGATCAAAGTGCTGCAGAGGACGCTCTGTCCGAATCGTGCCCGCCCCTGGATTACCACTTCTCCTTGCGACTGTGCGCTCCGCCAGGCAGTACACCGCCGTGTTGTTGTTGGCAGATCGCCCTCCTCGCCGCCCTCGTGGCCGTGGCGTCGGCGCAGCAGCAGCCGTCCTCCACGCCGGAACCCATCGCCATCGTGAAGCTGCTCAGCGACGTGCAGCCCGACGGCACCTTCTCGTACGAGTGAGTGACCCGTTTAAAAAAATATGTAGAGACATTAGAAATACTGGTAGCTTGTCCGGAGGGATAACGTCCGAAGATCCTCTTTGTGGACTTGGACACCACCCACGAGCTTGACAGTGCTTCGCAGTCCTTTCCTCGACTCAGCAACCCCCGCCTTTCGCAGGTACGAGACGGCCAACGGCATCAAGGCCGACGCCCGCGGCGCCCTCAACAACGCCGGCACCGAGAACGAGGCCCTCGTGCAGCAGGGATCCTTCTCCTTCGTGGCCGACGACGGCGTCACCTACAGCGTCACGTGGGTCGCCGACGAGAACGGCTTCCAGCCCCAGGGCGCCCACCTGCCCACGCCGCCGCCCATCCCCGAGGCCATCCTCAAGTCCCTGGAGTACAACGCCGCCCACCCCGAGGAGGAAGAGAAGAGCGAGAGGAGATGAGCAGCAATGCGTCTAGTCATGTCATAACGGACAATTGTAAATAATAAAGTTTCATTTTCGTTGATAAAATCAAAGCGGCTCGCCTTTTCCTTCACACAAAGGTTGAAAATGAAAAAAAAAAATCGAACGCTTCCAGTCACCTTGCCTCAATGAGCAGCCTGAACCCATTGTATCCAAACACCGCGTTTGAAATGGGCAAATCTAAACGGAATCTTGACCTAGGTCCCGAAACACAGAGGGCCCCACTGTACCGCAGCAGTCAGTCAACCAACTACGATTTCTACACATATATTGCCGTTTTGATCAACTTTGCGACAAGACTGCCTAAACCAAAGCAGGAAATCGCACCAAGGACACGCTAAAGGAAGCTTCAATACAAGGTCCCATCGAGGAAAAATGATTTTCCGGCTCGGATTAGACGCATTGGCCGCCAAAGGTAAACCCACATGACGATTTTTACTCATTTATTGCTGTTATGACCTCTTTTGCGACAACACTTCTCCCAAATTAAGGCTGTGTGACATAAAATGGGGTTGGAACGTGACCGTGTAAACTGCCTGCCATGAATGTGACAGAAAATCAGCAAACTAAACTGTTCGTTCATTCGAATGTGACATCGATGAAACGTTTGTTTGAATGTGTCACCATAGTGGTACGTGATATCAGCCAACACAAGCTTGTGGTCCGTGGCAATAACGTGGCAAACGGCGGCGCGGGCGATCGCCGTGCCGCGCCGGGCTCGCCCGATCGGTTACAATGACGAAGCGACCGGTCTGCCGTGGCGTGCCGTACCTTGCCCGCCCCGCCATCGCGGGTCAGAGGGCTAATGAGCTATGTGCGACTGGAAACCATTTCGCCGCTTGCATTATCGTTTCGCAAAGCTTCGCGGCGCGTCTACGCCTGCCCGATGGCCGATCCGACCGGCGACAGTGCGCGTCACTGAGATATTAGCCTTTTCGGCGTGAGGCCGGCCACTGGTTCAAAAAGATAATATTGCCCCGTCGAATGGGAGGTCAGGCCGGGCACCTCAATAGAATGGGGCGTGCGGCTGGCCACTGCTTCAAAAAAATGATGAGGGTATCATGTGGTGCAGCGATTCAATCAGACCCACAATCCATTGTGCAGTATTGTTTATTCCTAAATCAGGTACATTTTTTTTTCAAAAGTTGTTGGTCCACGGCACGAGTCACGAAGGCCTAGTTGCGGCCGAAGGTGGGCTTGGCGGCCCTGAGGGGCTCGTCATCCTCGCCCTTGTAGTACTTGGCGTTGAACTCGAGGGAGCGCAGGATGGCCTCGGGGATGGGCGGCGGCGTGGGCAGGTGCGCGCCCTGGGGCTGGTAGCCGTTCTGGTCCGCCACGTAGGTGACGGCGTAGGTCTGGCCGTCGTCGCCAACGTAGGAGTAGCTGCCCTGCATGGCCACGGCGGGGCCCTCGGGGCCGGCCTCGGAGGGCACGCCGCGGGCCTCGGCCTTGATGCCGTGCGCCGTCTCGTACTCGTAGACGAAGCCACCCTCGGGCTGCACGTCCGAGCTGAGGCGCACGATGGCGATGGGCTCCTGGAGCCGCTGCTGCTGCGCGGACGCGAGCGCCACCAGGGCGAAGCCGAAGACGGAGAGCGCCTGCAACAACCACCACTTTTTGAACGGAGCTGTATTTTGTTGAGCTCACGTCGTCGCGAAGGAGCGAGAGCGATGAGGGCGTGAGAGCGAGGGCTCATGGATGCAAAAGTGAGGTTATGTTCGCATGGTGAAACGTAGAAATTCTACTCACAGCAACCTCTAGCGAGACTAGATGTTGTGTTGGTTGGATGGCCTGTATCCTGTGCGTCGCCGAGAGATAGCGTCTCCATTATTCGCGGAACCAATGATAAAAATATCATCGTCTAGAGAAGACTACATCCTCTCTTGATCCTAACCTACTGTTTTGATTAACCCACTCCACTCTACATCTCATCACTAGAACTACAGTGTCTTTTGCGAGTCAAATCTTTGCCGCTGTGCCGCTGCAAGATCATAACCTCACTTTTAAACGTCCCAAACACATCACGCGGGGACTCCGGTGCCAAAGGGGCTCGGGTTCCGAGGCCGAGGAGGCCGGCGGATGAGCTCGCTAGCGAGAGCGAGGTGCCAGTTGTCTACTCACCACACACTTCATGGCTGCTGTTGAGGTAAACTGTGATGGCCGGTCGGTCCGGGAACCGTTTTATACTCTTAACGAGGCCCAGTCTCCCACCACGACCTGACTCGCCACCCTCGAAATGGCCGGGTTCACACCGCACCGCGCTAAAACTCTGCCAGACTGACCTTGCGACCTTTTGACCCCGCCTGTACAAACTTCGCCAAGTTGGTGGCAAACTAACCCGTTACCCGTCCCGGCGACACGGTGACGTGGGTGGGGCGGGCGGCGGCGGGGAGGGGCGGACTGTCCCGGACTGTCCCGGACCCGGAAGGGACGCGGCCACCGGGGAACCCAAGCCGGCCATGATCCGCAAATCTACGATGTTCGCCACAGTCCTGGTGACAGAAAACGACTCTTCTTTTTCTCTTTTTTGGTAAACAAAATGGCTTTGCTCTATACGATCGAAACGAAAAGTTGGCTAAATTGCAGCCGAGGGAGGGATGTTGAGGAGGGCGATGCCAATGTCGGGACCTCCGTGCTGCAATTGGCCGCCTTGTGGTTGCGGTCAGTCTGCGTCAGAGCCTCGTACCGACTACGCCAGACTGTGGCCGGAACAGGCCTCACTCCGTCCAAGTGCGACACACAAAGAAAGCACACTCACAACCTGTCTCGCTCATTCCTGGAGATGGACGAAAGAGGAGGCGAGCAGTTGATCTCATCCACTCCGGATTCGGGACTCGGACAATGTCCGTGTGTTTGTGTGCTCAGGAGTCAGGAGGCTCTTGCCTAATTAGTAAAAAGAACAAGAGAAGGAAATAGCCACCGTGTGGCGGAGCGTGGGGCGATGCTCGGAACCACAATATTATTACCAACAGAATGATTTACCCGAAAGAAACTGCTTTCACGTTAGCACTCATGCAGGTGTTTCGAAGGTCAAACTCTTACAACTTTACCGTTGTTTCAGCTGATGAGATACAGTGAAAACATGCGACAAATTGAGAGTGAGCTTTTTGCTTTTGTTGTGGGACCGGACTACGCTTCGCCACTACCGCCATGTTCTACTCTTCTTCTTGAGGAGCACATTCTTTGCGTTGTCACAGCCCTTGCAGCCCTGCTCTGTCACGCCGCAACCTGTCCCGCCCCCTTGCCAATCACCTTTGTATCCACATTCTAGTTTGTAGTGCGCGCCGCAACCGGTTCCCGCGTTATTGGCGCCATCAAGAAAAATATGAAATTATGAGACGCTTTTGGAACGTGCCGACGGACCGCGGCGAGGCCCGGGTGGCGGCACAGTTCTCTTATTTGCGTTGTCAGGATTCTCGCTAGTGTCACCAGAACGAGGTGCTATTTTACGTGTTGTCATATCGTTTTTATGCTTTTTATCAACAAATTTATCCCATGTAGATTCATCGCTGATTTCTTTTTTTATTAGTATTATAAAAAAAAACCCTCAAATAGAATGTTCTGCTGAACACCAATATGGTCCACATGATTCGAATAGGACTTGGATGGGTGATGAAAAACGTGCGTATATACGTAATAGGCAGTCATTGTTTTTTGACGCTTCTAAAAAAACAACCCGATACCTGCATAACTGGTGAAATAGCCAATAAAAAAACCCATGATTGGACCATGTCATTTTCAATGCGGGTGGAAAAAGGAAAATAGACGGGGATTTCTTATCACAGTTCATTATGCCGTGGCTATTTACAGATGGACACATGAATCAAAAATACACACACAAACAGTCAGTCTCTCAGTTCTTGGTCTCGTTCTCTTCGGGATGGGCGGCGTTGTACTCCAGGGACTTGAGGATGTCCTCCGGAATGGGAGGAGGGACGGGCAGGTGGGCGCCCTGTGGCTGGAAGCCGTTCTCATCGGCGACCCACGTGACGCTGTAGGTGACGCCGTCGTCGGCCACGAAGGAGAAGGACCCCTGCTGCACGAGGGCCTCGTTCTCGGTGCCGGCGTTGTTGAGGGCGCCGCGGGCGTCGGCCTTGATGCCGTTCTCCGTCTCGTACCTGCGAAAGGCGGGAAACAATTTGAAATTTGAAAGGCATTAACCAAAAATGTGCCAAAAATGCTGTGGGCACACGGCTGCGCCCTGCGTAGAGGTCTCCCTGCGCGTGCCGCTCGCCGCTCGCCCGACACTCACTCGTAGGTGAAGGAGCCGTCGGGCTGAACGTCGCTGGCGAGCTTGAGGATGGCGATGGGCTTGGGGGTGGCCTCCTGGGGGGCGGGAGCAGCCGTGGCCAGTGCGGCCACAGCCAGCACGGCGGCGAAGACGATGACCTGGCCGGGCACGAAGCATTAGACAGAGGAAACAAACACTTCAAAGGACGCGCCGCGCTGCGTCCGCTTACCAAGGTGTTCATTGTGTTGAGGTTGACGGTGATATGGCACGACGATTCAGCCGCCCCCTGGCTTTATATACCGACCGCACCCTCCCCGGACAGGAGCCCCCTCCAGGACCCACATTTCGGGGCCCCAACGCCCCACCCAACACCCCGCCCCGCCTCGCCACGCCCTAGCTTGCATGGCGCACTGCCCTGCCTTGCCCCCGCCGTGGCCAAGTAGGACCCATGTCGGGCCCACGGGTCAGGGGTCCCAGCTTGGGTCCTGGAGTCCCCACTCACCTGCAATCCTCCCTGACGCCAGGTGACGGGCATCTCCGGCCCCGCCTACCGCGCCTGCCCCGCCCCCCCCCTCCCACCCACTGCACCTCAGAGGAGCATCCTTCCAGATTGCCACCTAACCTCCTTGCCCCCTCAAACCCCCGGCACAACAACGCATGGTACAAGCACCGGAGTCATATACGCCACTCTCTGTATTTGTTTGTTTATTTTATTTAATAAAAAAGAAAAAAAAACCCTACGAGGCCGTGGCCAACCCGCCGGAGCAGATTGCTTTTCAGACACCCCGGCGTAGTGGCCCGGCAAATCTGACCTTAACTACCACCACCCAATCCTGACTTGCATGTCTGCCGAGTGTTGGACGACGGGTTTGAGTCGCAGTGGGAGGAAGCCAGTCGAAAAATGAACGGAGAAGTTAGGATTAGATCGCCGGACACCTCATTGTCGGTGTCAGACGACTTTCCACTCTCAGCCACCACGGCTGAGTCGCGGCGCGGATTGATGCGGGTTCTTGACGCGGCAATGAGCGGCGGTCAGGCGAAAAAAATATAAGAAGTAAAATAATTCGTCCTGCTGATCCTCGCATCGGAAAACTGGCGCGTGTACCCCGAGCAACCGCGGCACAGGACGAATGCCGCGTGATGCCATAGCTTTGAATTGCACTGTGAGAGGCGGTGAAAAATAAAGTCAATAAATGTTGGGAGTTGAACCTGGGACACTAAGGTCTGGTGTGAAGGCCTATGCGCTGTTGGCATCTCACTGACCTCTGGGTAAGCCAGTCGGAAAAAGATGAAAAATGTTGGGAGTCGATCGCTGGACCTTACCAATGGAACCCGGTTCGAGAGTCCGAACTTCACGACCCCAGCGCGATTGAAAGTTGTGGCATCACGCTATGTGCACAGTGTCGTGGTGGTCTAGCTTGTAGACGCGTCGGTGTCCCAATGCTAAGTACTGGGGTCAGCGGATCGAATCTTATTATTTCCTGACATTTTTTGTCTAACCGCCACAGCGCGAAGGCCCTCTGGACTTCCAGACTGTCATTTAGTACGAATGGTAATGGCAGGCTCAGTTCAAAACGTTGGCATGAGAATTTTCAATTGCGTGTATTCTGTCAGGTAGGAGCAGACTTCAACAATTTAAATATTTTATATTTATCTTTTTATTGTGTTTTTAGGGGTTGGCGGGCATTTCGCCGTTCAAGTCTTGTCAGGTACAAATGGCACAGGCATTAATCTAGATCTATTTACAGACACAGTTGGTCTTGCTTAGTTCTTCTCCTCCTCGGGGTGGGCGGCGTTGTACTCCAGGGACTTGAGGATGTCCTCCGGAATGGGAGGAGGGACGGGCAGGTGGGCGCCCTGGGGCTGGAAGCCGTTCTCATCGGCGACCCACGTGACGCTGTAGGTGACGCCGTCGTCGGCCACGAAGGAGAAGGATCCCTGCTGCACGAGGGCCTCGTTCTCGGTGCCGGCGTTGTTGAGGGCGCCGCGGGCGTCGGCCTTGATGCCGTTCTCCGTCTCGTACCTGCGACACAAGGAAGACGTCAAGTAAACGGCCCCAAAGCTTGTGCGCGGCGCTGAGGGCGACCGCTGCAGCCAGGGTGCTCACTCAAGGCTTGCCATGCCCTGTTTGTGGACGGCCACGACGGCGTCCCCGAGACTGGTGGTGCGCATACTCACTCGTAGGTGAAGGAGCCGTCGGGCTGCACGTCGCTGGCCAGCTTGAGGATGGCGATGGGCTTGGGGGTGGCCTGCAGGGACTGCTGTGGCCTGGCGTAGGCCATGGCGGCCAGGGCGAGGACGAGCACCTGCGGGCATGCAGAGCGCACACAGTTATTACGAGGAGAAGCGCACGTCTTGGATTCCAATTCGACAGTGCCGAGATCATCTTTTGGGTGTCGCACTCCCCCTCCCCCTGCCCCCGTCCAAGCCCCGCGACCTACTCCACCTGTTAGCACCTCCTAATTGGACGCATGGGGGTCCCGCCCCCGGCTCCCGGCACGGCCCCCCGGCACGGCCCCCCGGCTCGGCCCCCCGGTACGGCCCCCCGGGCACGGCCCCCGGGCTCACTCACTAGTGGCGCAATGTTCCGGCTGTTTATTGCCTCTGACACTCCACTCAGCCTGATGCCCGTCTCGTTGTTTGGCCGTGATGCCATGGCGATGCACCGCGTTACACAATGTCGTCACCCGGCGGCCGAGCGGCGCCACGCGCGCGGCGTCATCGCTGTGCTCGGAGCACCCGAAGCAAGGCGAGACCAAGGTGCCTCCTAGGGCCGGCTAATTATCTGCCAGTTCGATCGATGTCGTCGAACAAGACGGTACACTCGTTGATCAGGTTATTCCTTTGGCGATGGTGGTAAATCCAGGGAAGACACGGAATCACTTCACTGTCACAATCCGTTGCACACTGGTCGCCACTGGTCACTCACCGCGGTCTTCATTTTGCTTGTGTTTAGTTTCGCGGAGCGGGTCGAGACGCGAGCTCAGGTGGCGGTGGACAACTGTGCCTGATTTGGGCTCGGCGACCGTTTTTATACTTGCCGAATTTAGTCGGCGCGGAGGACCTGTCCCCACCACCGGCGGCCACCCCACTCCACCCCAATCCTTTACCGTCAACAAGAAAGGCTGGTTGGCAGTGACAGCGGCGGCCCCCTCCGTCACACGCCGGCTGTCCGGGTGGGGTGTGGATGGCACGCTGGCCGGGGTCAGAGGTGGCTCGCTACCTCTACCTCCTCGCATCCCGACCTCGGACGATGACGTCATCGAGTGCATCGGAACCTGAATCTGACCCCAAATAAATGGGCGCTCGCTTTCAATATGAATCTTAAGCCGGCACCTGTTGACGGTGTCCCGTTGACGGCCGTGTATTGACGGCGTTCCGAGGGGGAAACAACTCAAAATTTTTGTGTACGTTTTAGAAAATTTCTTAAACTTTTTTGAAATTTTGAAATTTTTGGTGCGCTGGCGATCGCGATGTTGAAGTAAAAATAATTTTAAAAATGGAACTCTACACCCCCTCCCCAGTCTTAATGGGGAGGCCTCCTGCTTTACTTCGGTGTTCGGGATGGGAACCGGTGCTATCAGGTAACTGGGGTTAATCCGATCCAGCGACTTCGATATCGTACGCCGGGGGACCCAGTAGGACCCGAGCCGCCGACACGGCTCAACATGGGCAGAGTAGAGTAAGGCAGAGACGATAGAGAGACAGAGAAAGAAAGAAAGAGAGAGAGAGTAGTTTTGGGAGCTTTTGTTTGCGCAGGCTGGTCGGTACCCAAATGGTACACCCGCTGTCCGGCGCTCCCCAGACCCGAACATGCAGTCAGTGGGCCAGCTTCAAAGGACTTATCAACTCCATCCGACGAATCGGAATGGACCCACTCGCGACCAATTTCGAGTGGCTGGCTCGATCGGGGATCGAACCAGTGCCGAGGCCAATCCGCCGAAGCGGACTGCTTTTTAGACACCCGGGTGTAGTGGCCTGGCATAGACGACCTAGACCACTACACCACCCTGACTTGCACGTCTGCCGAGTGTTGGATGACGGGTTTTAGTCGCAGTGGGAGGAAGCCAGTCGAAAAATGAAAGGATGTAACGGGATTTGATCCCCGGACCCTATGGTCGGGGTCGGACGCCTTTACGCCCTCAGCCGTGGTGGCTCATGTCTGAAGCCGATTGAAGCGGGCTCTTGACGTGACAATGAGCAGCGGTCAGAGAAAAAGGTTGTGAAGTAATAAGATTTGAACCGCCGATCCTCGCACCGGGAAACCGACGCATCGACACCTCCAGCCACCACAGCAGATGATGAACCTGGGGGCATTGCTGTGGCTTTGAAGCACACTGGAGGGCACTGAAAAATAATAAATGTTGGGTCGGTCCTGGAAAGACAATTTCGTGATTTTTTGCAATATATCTTAAAAAAATTTCAGTTTCAATAAAACTTTTCAAAATTTTCGAAATTTTTTGAAATTTAATTTTTGGTGTACATGCTTTTGGGCCTGTTGTTTCCCCCTCGACGACGTCCAAGTCGCCTGCCCGCTGCCTGTCGATAAGTGGCGGCGCTTCTATTTGCGTTTCCTGGCCAGCTCGCGTGGACCGAACGCCGGCCGACCGGCCGGGGCACGGCACGTGGACCGCAGCGCCGCGGCACCGCCCGCCGCCCCCACGAGTCCGTCCGTGGACGCAGCGCACGCAGCGCACGCAGCGCGTCCAAGTGGCCTAGTCTGGCACTGCGGCGGCCCGTCCGCGGCCTTGACAGTGACCTCATGGCCGGGCAGGCGGGCAGGCCAGCCGGCCCGGGATAGAATGTAGTCCGTTCACACGGTCTGATCGGCGCTGACCCACCTCACCGCCTTGCCGTGACGTCACTCAGACCGTTGGCTGGGTACAGCAGTGGCGGCCTGCGTCGCAGTAAGATGATAAGATTCTTCCTTGCTTTAAATCAGGGATCTTGATCTTATCAACTTATGAACTCTCGGTCACCGTGCGACAGCTGGGACGGAGTCTTTGAAGCTTCTGGGTGTGACGCAACCGTAGCGTGTCTTCAAATACCCCGGTTTGCATCGTCAGGCGGCGTGGATCTCTGTGGTCGAGAGCGTCTGTGCGTCGACTACGAATCCCGAGAGCTGATATTCGAATCCTGCCATATCTTTCACTGATTTCCGCTCGCACGGGATCCCACACTTTACGGATCCAGCTTTTCAAAGGCACCGCTTCAACGACCGTGCCTTATATTTTACGGTGGCCGACAACGTAGAGGCGCCGAACTCTGATACGGGGGGACCCGGGTTCGACACCCAGTGCAGTTGTCATTCTCGACAGGAATCGACCGCCAAATTTTGTGTCGGCGGACGCTTCCCTTGCGGTGGTGACTACGCTTACTCACATGCGGTATATACACAACCTCTCGGCGATCCCAAGAGGTGATCTAAGCAGTGATGGGCGGCCAGACTCCGTTGTACCATGCAGTGGCCTTGCACCAAATAGCCTTTCTCTTGCAAAAATTTACGTCATTATTTTTGAATTGAAGTAGCCTTATTATCTTGTCTCCGGATGGGGTTTTTAAATATTTTTTTATTAGTCTGGCGACCCAAGGCGACCCCAAGGACCAAGCCGCGACACCAAAATATTTTTATGCAACCCAATATGGGATCGCGACCCCAAGGTTGAGAACCGCTAGGTAAAGTAAAATACATGGTAGATCACTTTACGCCGCGCTCGTGAGTGCTTGCGGCGAAATTGCCGGTACATTTCTTCTGCGTCACAGAGACGCCAGAGTGATCGGGGTGGCAGGGGAATGCAATGAACACAAGGAACAAGTCGAGCTTTGGTCTTTTGTTGGTGAGATGGATGTATTTACAGAGGGGCGGAAGGCGGGTGTGGCGGGGCCGCGGCGCGGGGGGCGGACACGCCGACACGCCGGGCTGGGCTGCGCCTCGGCTGCGCAGGCAGCGTCCCCTCCCCGCCCAGCGGCCCCGGGGCTGCCGGCAACCGCACCACCACTACATGCCAAGCAAAACAACTCCAGCACGAGTAACAAATATTTGACTTGATGTCGACAGTAAAATTTAGACTGAGTGGTGGTGTTTGAACCCATGACAGTCGACACGGCGGTGGCAGCATTGTTGTGGTGGTGCGGTCCGGGCGTGCTGGCCGAGCTGGCGCTAGCGGCCCTGGTTGCCGTACAGGTTGGGCTGGTACTGGCCGCCGTCGTTGGGGTCGGGCTGGCGGGCCGCCTCCTCCAGTGCCCTGGCGAGCTCGGCGGGGATGGGCGGCGGCGTGGGCAGGTGGGCGCCCTGCGCCACGAAGCCTGCGTTGTCGGCCGTGTACTGGACGGCGTACTGCACGGCGTCGGGGCCCGTGTACGAGAAGGAGCCCTGCACCGAGTTGCCCTCGTCGGGGGTGCCCACGTTGTTGAGGCGGCCCTGCTCCTGGGCCTGGATGCCGTTGCCCGTCTCGTAGCTGCAACAGAGTGAGACCTGAAAGCGGCATCGACCGCGTCTCGTCGTCCTGGTCTTTGGTCTTGGAGGGCCTCGTCGTAATCAGGCCATCGCCGTGATGCAACGTGCCGAGGCGCCAAGCTGTCTCGCCGGTCTGGGCATGACGGATGGACCTCCGCTTCCGACCGCTGCACGAAGCGACCGCCGCGCGGCCCGCGGACTGAGTGAACGTCCGTCGGCGGCGTGCTCGTCACGGCCGCGGAGCCGCGGACCGCCAGCGTCGCTCACAACCACGTTGGCGTACTGACCTGAACCGGTAGGTGCCGTCAGGGGTAGCGTCGTTCTCCAGCCTGATGATGGGGATGGGGGTGGTGTTGGGCTGCTGGGGCGCGGCCAGCGCCACGGCCACCAGCGCGGACAGGGCTACCAACTGAAACAGCAACAAATTAGACCTGGCCAACGTGACAAAACTGAAGGGGGTTCCCGGCCGCTGCATTGAGACTGGCGGGCGCGTTTCCCACGGCGCGGCGCGGAGCGGGGAGGAGAAAGGGGGAGGGGGCGTAACACGGGAGCGCCGCGTTCCCCAAAGGAAATTACCCGTGCGAACCGCGCGCGACACTGTGCGGGATTCGTTCGTGCGTATCACATCACATCGCGGCCGCCGTTCGGGTCCCTTCGGCTCGCGTTCGGGTGTGCGCGGACCGCATTCGGATACGGAGCCATTCGGGCACCTCGCTGGCCTTCCCGGGAATCTGGCCAGTCTGTCTGGGTCGAAACAGTAATTCGGTTTACCGCAAAGGCCAATGAGAGGATCGAACGCGTCTACGGTACGGTGCCGACGCGGCCGCGCCGTAACCCTGCCCCCTCCCCTCTCTGCCGCCAAGGACGCGCGGACTCTCTCACCGGCCCTCGACTTGTGGGCGGCGTGCCGCGCCTCACGCAGCAGCGGCGAGGGCGCGACGCGGCGCCGACACAACGGACAGAACCGGATTCGCCGGCGGAAACTACCCTGAACTGTCCTGGTTGCCATTCTGGCGGCCGCGGGCGAGTCCCTTGGGACCAGCAGGCCGGGGCAGGCACCGCGGCCAAAGCGCAAGCACCGAGAGTGGTCGAGTTGGGCAACGGTTCTGCCAAGTCTGAGAAGAAAGGGAAAACCATCGAGGAGAGCACGTCCGCGTGCTGCAAGTAGCATCGTAAGACTTGCTATTACTGCGAACGGCGATCTTGTCACACCTTTCAAAGATATAATTATAAACCGTATCTCAAGGTCACCCAGGCACCTCTCTTCCACGCCTTTTCCGGGTACCTTTTTTTCGGCCCACCGAGGCTAGAGGTCGCGGCCGGGCTATCCAACGCCGAGGCGACCCGACCGGAGCGGATCGTTTTTGACAAAACCGAATCCCGGCGAAGGTTGCGCTCAGTGTACGAGATAACATATTGCCAAAGTGCCCCACCCGCCGCAGCGCCCCGCCACGCCCCGCCACGCCCCGCGGTGCTGTCTGGATGAGCTGATCGCAATCTGGGCCCTCGGCCTGGCCGCCTGGCCTCGCCCTGCGCCCCTCCCGGTGTCCTCACCGTCCTCGCCGTCCTCACCGTCCTCGCCGTCCTCACCGCCCTCGCCGTCCTCGCCGACCTCACACAACACACGCGGCCCACTTTCGTGGCCATTGGTGGCGGTCCAGCCGCGTCCCTGGGATGACAGCCTCCCTCGGGATGAGCATGAGCACCGCCAGGCCGCACCAGCCGCACCTCCACACTGGCGTGATGGACACCTAGCCGGGAAAGTGCCTTCGGAGATTGAACAGTCCCGTTTCCCAGCGGGACGGGGCGGGGCGGCGGCCAAGTGGCAGCGCCTTTATGAAGCAATGCGGGCGGGCGCGGGAAAGGTCGAAGTTGAGCCGGCGGGGCACCCGGGTGGGGGTGGGGGAAGGGGGCGGGGGCAGGGGGCAAAGAAAGGCCAGTAATTGATATAGCGAGCTCTGCTAATCCGGTGGAGCCGAGCCGAGCGGCTTCGTGAGCTTGGTGGGTCAGATGGATGCGATTGATGCTATCCGAGGGTGCGACTCGCGATTCGCGGCCGGAGCGGCGCTGTTACGGGCTGCGGTGCGCCGCGGTGCGCCGCGGTACGCCGCGGGGAGCGACCGAGGAACGAGGCGAGGCAAGGCAAGGCGCCCGAAGGCACCCGAAGGCGCACGAAGGCACTCGAAGGCGCCCGAAGGCACCCGAAGGCGCACGAAGGCTGGACGAATTGCGACGTTCTTACGATCCTCGGAGCGCCGCGCACCGCATCGTCGGGAAGGCCGCGAGGATTGCCTTCGACTATCGACCAGCCAATCGCCATCAAACCCGACCACGGGGTCGGGGATAGAATGTTTTCCAAAAGAAATCGCCCTCTTTCGCCGTTCTCAAATCAATGCCGAATTGTTTCGACACGAGCGCTTATTGTTCGGGGTTACAACACGTTACGTTATGAGCACTGCGTGGCGTGGCATGGCGAGGCGAGGCGCGGCGTGGCGTGGAGGAGCGGGGGGGGGCGGGGCGTGGCGGGGCGGGGCGGCCAGGGAGCCCCGCAAGGCCCGTGCGTTGATGTCTCTTTCACTGGCACTTTTTCTTTCCGTCACTTGATTTGATGCGACTGTCGCGACACAGTGTCACGACGTGCTGAGTCAAAGGCAAATAAAAAATAAGGGTTTGTCGCCGGCAGAGATACAAGGCTGCGGGGTGGAGACTCGAAGGGCTGGAACGACCCGCTCCGCTTGGTCTGCCTCTCGAATCGATTGCACTTAAGACGAAATTCAAATCATCTCGTTCCAGTAAAGAACAGTTGGCTTCGAGGAGGAATGAAACGAGAACTACTATTGGGCCTCACTCGTGATCGTGGCAAGCCGGCGCCCGCAGCTTTGTTTCGACCATCCCGCACGCAAATAAGTCACAAGCAAAGTCCGAAAACGAAACCGCCCACACGCTGGACCCTGCAACACCCCGCTCGGCGCGCGCGCGCACACACACACACACCACACAGACGCGGGCGGCACTGCCGGTCAGGCACTCTCTCCCGGTAGTAATCCAATTAGAGCGGACTCACCATGGCGACTCGGCTCATGGCGACGACAGCACGGTACTCCACCTCGACACAATAAACGGACAGTACTCGCCGTGGCGGCCATGCGCCGGCTTATATATCAGACTAATTCGGCCGCCGGCTCGGCGCCCCCCTACCCGCGTTGCCGCGCAGAAGTAGTGCGCCGTCCCCACCCTCGCCGCAACCCGCCCCGCCCGCCCCGCCCGCCCCGCCCGCCCCACCCCTTCCCTCGCCCCCTCGGCCGCTCTCCGCGCGGCGCCCTTCGCCGCCGGCCGCGGGAGGGGAGGGCGTGGCCGCCCTGCCGGCACCGCCCCGACCATGCCGCCAGCCTCGGGGTGGCGTCCTGAAGGATGGCTGGGCTCGCTGGGCGGCCTAGGACCGAGGGGTAGTCGTCCAGCGCAGCAGCTCGGCCGAGAGCTCGCAAGTTGTTGCACGGTGCGCAAGCTGCAGGCAGGCCGGGCCGGGCCGGGCCGGCCGGGCAGGCTGCAAACTGTGTCGCGCAATGGCCGCCCCCGTCTCCGCGGTCCGAGGCGCTCTAAATACGTTTATAATATTCAGCGGGTGGGCGGCCGCCGTGCAGTGGTCGCCTCATTTTCAATCCGCCCGCCCCCTTGCAACCCGATCAGGATGGGAGCTGCCGACGTCAGGAACGGGCTCAGTCTGACGTCGAGGCGAGTGCTGCTCCGTGCGCACAAAGCCGCGTTACATGACTGCATGTCCGTCGGTCGGAGAGGTCGTCATGCCGTGTCGTTTCGGGGAGGGCGTTTACGTCACGGCGCCGCTGTCGTGCGCCGTTCGCCCTCCCCAAGGCCCTCCTCAAGGACGACCACGCGTTCAACGGCCGAAATTTGAGCGCCCTACTTGTCCGCCCCGCCCGCCCCGGCCGGCGTGCTGGCCGGCGAGCCACGACAAGACACGACACGGCCGGAGCCGGCGCTCGTTTATTTTGCTCCTCGGTTCCTTTCTTTGGTGGCCGCTGGCTCGCCGGCCGCGTGGACGGCCTGACCCAGTGGGGCCGTTGTGACACGGGGGCAATGATGCCGCGGCATTGACCCGGCCGGCCAGAGACAAATGAACGGGGGGCGGCCGGCCGGGCCGCGCGGGCACACTCACACTCGGCCGGCACTCAGGCGCCCACCCACGCGCCACAATCGAACACCGCGCCACACGGGGAGCAGCTAGTCGTGGCAGTGTCAGCAAGCAGGATGAGCAGACGGCCCAGGAGTGTGCTGTTGCTTTTTCCGCTCGGTGTAAGAGAAAACGAGTGTTGATGTGGCTCTGCCGGGCGGCGCGCGACCGAACCTTCCCACGATACGTCAAACCCGCTGATGAAAGCCCGAGGGGGAAACCACTCAAAATTATTGTGCACGTTTCAGAAAATTTCTTGGAATTTTTTTAAATTTTTTTAAATTTTTTAAATTTTTGTAAAATTGCAAACTGCAAACTTCCAACATTAATTATTTTTTCACTGCCCTCCCCAGTGTGCTTCAAAGCCACAGCAATGCCCGAGGTCCATCATCTGCCGTGGTGGCTGGAGGTGTCGATGCGTCGGTTTCCCGGAACGAGGATCGGCGGTTCAAATCTTATTACTTCACAACCTTTTTCTCTGACCGCTGCTCATTGTCACGTCAAGAGCCCGCTTCAATCGGCTTCAGACATGAGCCACCACGGCTGAGGGCGTAAAGGCGTCCGACCCCGACCATAGGGTCCGGGGATCAAATCCCGTTACATCCTTTCATTTTTCGACTGGCTTCCTCCCACTGCGACTAAAACCCGTCATCCAACACTCGGCAGACGTGCAAGTCAGGGTGGTGTAGTGGTCTAGGTCGTCTATGCCAGGCCACTACACCCGGGTGTCTAAAAAGCAGTCCGCTTCGGCGGATTGGCCTCGGCACTGGTTCGATCCCCGATCGAGCCAGCCACTCGAAATTGGTCGCGAGTGGGTCCATTCCGATTCGTCGGATGGAGTTGATAAGTCCTTTGAAGCTGGCCCACTGACTGCATGTTCGGGTCTGGGAGCGCCGGACAGCGGGTGTACCATTTGGGTACCGACCAGCCTGCGCAAACAAAAGCTCCCAAAACTACTCTCTCTCTCTTTCTTTCTTTCTCTGTCTCTCTATCGTCTCTGCCTTACTCTACTCTGCCCATGTTGAGCCGTGTCGGCGGCTCGGGTCCTACTGGGTCCCCCGGCGTACGATATCGAAGTCGCTGGATCGGATTAACCCCAGTTACCTGATAGCACCGGTTCCCATCCCGAACACCGAAGTAAAGCAGGAGGCCTCCCCATTAAGACTGGGGAGGGGGTGTAGAGTTCCATTTTTTGAAATTTAATTTTTGGTGTACATGCTTTTGGCCAGTTGTTTCCCCCACGTGAAAGCCACACCACGTTTCGTGAAATGGGCGCATCCCGCTTTAGCACACAACGCATTGCCTCTTAATTTTAAAAATATCGCGCCACTTTTGTTGGCATGGCGGCAGTTGGCTGCCCTTGCCTTTTCATTTGAAGCGACGAGACGAGCGGACGCGCGGAGTGCAGCGCGGTTTGCCGGACACGGCAAAGATCATTGCCGATGTAAAGTTCACTCAGGCGCGTGGCCTCACAAGTTAAGAATTTCCTGCACGCCTCAGTGTAAGAGGCATGTTGAGGAGGTAATCATTCGCTAGAAAACTTGAATATCCGAATATGGAGAACACGACTGGATACGAGGCCAGGCCGAAAAAAAATATTATGTGTGGTGTGTAGTTCAGTATTCAGTTTTAAAACAAATTATCAATTTTATTTGTCTTATTATTGCCGAGATGAAACCGATGAAACAACAATAATTTTCGTCCTCTTGTCCAGACTTTCCCCGGGTTACTCCGGCCCGACGCGTCTCGGCGTTTTTCCTCGGTAAGTGTCTCAAGCGCGCTTGATATGCGCGGACACTCCTCGCCGCGACTCGATCGCTGTATTCGGAGGAAGAGGCCACGCAGCGGCGCAGCATTCCGACTCGCGCGCCGCGAAGGTCTCTCACGCGTCTCCACAAACCGGGAAAAAACACGCCTCGCTTTGTCGAGTTTGTCTCATCTCGCGGAGCAGAGAGAATGTTTTCTTTCTTCTTTTTTCTTCGTTGGTTTTCGTGGCGTAAATGTGTAGCTCAAGTAGGACGTCGGCAAACAAATGTTCCCCTTTCTGACTTAAGACGAGTCTGATGGACTCTGTTGCCTGGTCACGAAAGACGACGCCCTGCACGCAGCGGTTCTTCTCTGACGGCACGCAAGGGCCCCAATGGTCCTATTTACACTCTGGCCAACACGAAGGGATTGGCTTTATTCACAAGCTCCGGCTGATTTTAAAATACTTTTGAAAACGTGTGATTGGTGCCCTCTAAAGCACAGTAGGTCAGAAGACCGATGAGGCGGCCAAAATTCCGGACGCGTTTCAAGCTCCCGAGTCGCTAATCGAGACTCGAATCGAACGAGTGACCCCACCAATAGATTGCTCTCCAGACGAGGAATGCATTGGTGGGGTACACGTTCGATTCGAGTCTCGATTAGCGTCTCTGGGGCTCAAAACGCGTCCAGAATTTTGGCCGCCTCAACGGTCTTCTGTGCGAAGACGAGGCGAGGGCCCCGCTCGCTCGGCCCGCGCCTGCCAGGCCGTTCCCGCCGTCCTCCGCGGTCCGCAGCTCGGCAGCGCATCGCGGCTGCTCCCCTGCCTCATAATTCGCTGCCAGACAAGGACGGCGAAGGCTGCAGCGTTTTCGAAGAGGAGCCGGCGTGCTGGACTGCGGCCTGACTGCGGCCTGACTGCGGGTCTGCGGGGTGCTGCTCACCACGGCGCGGCCGGCCGGCCCGGTGCCAGTGCAGTGCCATTACTGCCAGCTAATCCTCAATGTTTCAATTCCAGCTTCCAGCGGCGTGCGCGATATCGGCGGGGGCCTTGACACGCTTTCGCCCGGGTGCGCCCTGCTCCGCCACCCTCAAGTCCGAGATTTATTACGATTCCTCATTACTTCATCGCGTCACAACAGCGCGCGTCGCGCGGTGGCGCGCCGACGCGGGTAATCCTAATTTACTCGCCAGCCGGCGTGGGGAGGGAGGGGGAGGGGAAAGGTCGGGGAGGCACAAACATGATGTTTATGCGGGGCTGAGATCGGCAGTGTCTCGGCGCGGCGCGCTACAGGTGTGCGGCCATGCGTGTGTGGGGCGAGAGAGATTGAATGCACGTGTGACATTTACACACTAGCGTGTTGCCCCTCTCCTCCTCCCCCTCCCAGAGAATGTCGTGTTTCGAGGCTTCCTCCTCCGATCTTCTCTGCCGTTTCGGCATGGCCCGGGTGTCGCGGTGGGGCTGCTGCCCAGCACCGCTGGGAATGCACGTCACAACGAAATGACTGCGAGCGTCTTACCCGTATCAATGAGCACCTCATCGAGCATTTTATTTTTCCATTCAGTTCCACTGTGCGCATCCACTGTGCGCGTCCCCTAGCGACCCGCCCGACCCGCCCTGGCGGGCGGTGGCGCGGGGCCGCCCTCGTTGTCCTGCTCGGGGTGCGCCGCGTTCCACTCCAGGGCCTTGAGGATTGCCTCGGGGGTGGGCGGCGGCGTGGGCAGGTGCGCGCCCTGGGGCTGGAAGCCGTTCTCGTCGGCGAGGTACTGCAGCTGGATGGGGGTGCCGTCGTCCGCCGTGTACGAGAACTGGCCCTGCACCGACAGCGCCTCGGTCTCGGGGTTGCCCGCGTTCTTCAGGGACCCCTGCTCGCTGGCGGCGATGCCATTGCCCGTCTCGTAGCTGCGGGACACAGGGCGTCAAGGCCGTTAAGGTCGTCTAGGCCGTCGAGGCGAAAAGGGGATCCGCGGCGATACTCCGCGGTGCTCCGCAGGGCGCGCGGGGTATTGACGGCGCGTAGGAAGGACCAGGAAGGGCGGGGAAGTCCATCCGACGAGCGTCCGTTCCAGCCCGGCGGTACCTCGCGGCGCCACCAGCCACGCCCTCGGCGTGGAGTAGTGACGAGCTTTATACTCACGACCACTGGAAGGAGCCGTCGTCGTTGATTTTGGACTCCTGCTTGATGATGGGGATGTCCTGCTGCGCTGGTGCGGGTGGCCTCTGCTGCGGGGCGGCACCCGCCGTGGCGAACAGCGCCTGCAACAGGACGGCACATCACCACCACGGTCACAGTCCCAGAAGAAGGGAGCCCGGCGACCGGCACTGGAAGCCACTTGCCTGGCTCATTTCTTTTGCGAGTGACAGTACTTATAGAGTGATAACATCAACGGCCCAGCACGCGGGCGATGAACGAGATGGGGGCGTGGGCGCGTGGCGCACCGCCAGCCCGGCGCCACGTGAAGAGCGATGAGCGAGGGGCGAAGCGAGACAGTGATGTCGCACTCACTTCCCTCTATGCAACTATTTCCGGAATGCGCCCCGAGAAGAATTTTGGAGAGAGAGAGAGAGAGAGAGAGAGAGAGAGAGAGAGAGAGAGAGAGAGAGAGAGAGAGAGAGAGAGAGAGAGAGAGAGAGAGAGAGAGAAAGAAAGAAAGAGAGGGTTGAGAGTCTGCGTGACATGAGCCCCGGCCAGCCGTTGGATCAGATGGCTCGCTGTCCCGCACAGTACTCACCACCGCGACGAACAGGGCGAACAGCATCGTGGCGGACTTGACTGTTGGCCGCAATGTGGGAAGCTGGACTAGAGGAGTGACTGCAGCGCGGGTAGGCGACGCACTGGCGGCCGTGCCGGGGTGAGCCATCTTTTATTCGCCAGGTGATTTCACTTGGCGAACCCTCGTGTGCGTATGCACTTGCACTGCGGCCCCCTCCCCTCCACGGCGGTGGTCGTGTCGGCCGAGGCGGTGCAGTGCGGCGGTGCAGCTGGGTAGGGGTTGCCGTCAGTGCAGGCAGCCAGCCGAGTGGTTGACAAATGGTGGAGCCCCAAAACAAAGCTGCCTTGGCGGTGGCGGCATGCAAGTCGATAAAACGGCAAAGTGCTAACGCGGCAGGGCTCCGCGACACGTCTCCAGGATTCCGCGGCCGGGCGGCCAAGGAGCGGGGGCGGCGAGGGTGGGGGCTGAGCCACGGAGTAGTACACCGTGTAGGTGAAGGTGGTCGGCCGGCCGAAAAAAGTGGCGGGGTAGCGGCGCCAGCAGTGCGCTACCTGCATGCTCTTTCGACCTCTCGGCCTATCGGGATGACCGATTCTCCGTGGAGCGGCCCGGTTGCGCGGTCGGTGCCGGCGCAGTGCAAGGGAGAAGGTCCTATTTGACGGTTCATTTTCGCTATTTTTAGAGTTTGGTGAAATTTGGAGGTGGCACGTGGAAAACAAGATAGATGGCACATTGGGTTTACAGTTCATTGATACCTTATTTATTTTTAACTTTTTTTTTTTTTTTTTTACAAAATATCCCCTTTTATACTATGCTACCGTTTCCATTCATCGTTGCATACTTATCCAAAGCGTGTAGTGCGCGAGTTTTTCAGTCTGTTTGCAAGGCGCTGTGGTGGGCCTTTCGAAGTACCCGCCTGGTACCCTTTGTACCCGTCATGTACCCGTTGTGGAGGCACCCGTTGCACCGGTCATTATGGCACATCATGTTCGGAGCCCGTCCGGACTGGGACGGGGCAGTCGCCGGCCTCGCCTCCCCGGAGGCCCTCCTTTATCACATCAGTCTCCCTGAGTCAGTCTCGCGGTCTCGGTGGGTCTGGCGGCAGGGCCTAGAAGTGGCGCTGCGGGAAATACCGCTGGTCGGGGGTGCTGCCCTGCAGCTCCTCCTCGGCGGGGGAGGCCGTGGCCAGCGCTGCGAGGTGCTCGTCGATGGCCTTCTGGAGCTCGGCGGGGATTGGGGGAGGGGTGGGGAGGTGGGCACCCTGGAAGAGGGAAAAGTGCATCAGAGAAGTGGCATTTGGATTCAAAGTTGGCGCCGTCCGGGCCGGGCCCTCAGAAGGGGGCCGGGCGGCCGTGACCGTCCACCTGATTGGCTGCGTTTGGACGGCGCACTGAGCCTAGCGAGGAGACCTACCTGGGGCTGGAAGCCGTTCTCGTCGGCGACGTACTGCACCGAGTAGGTCTGGCCGTCGTCGCCGATGTACGAGTAGGAGCCCTGCACGGCGAGGGCCTCGTTCTCCTGGCCGGCGTTGTTGATCTTGCCGGATTCGTCGGCCTTGATGCCGTTGCCGGTCTCGTAGCTGCGGAAGAACGAACAAAGCGGGCGGTCAACTCCAGTCGCGAGGCGGAAACGTTGACGATTCTGACGTGTACCCACCTATAGTGGTAGGAGCCGTCAGGGTTGATCTCGTTGACGTAGCTCAGGATGGGGATGGGGGTCGTGCTGCTGGAGGCATCGTCCCGGAACGCCAACTGCTGCTGGGGCTGCACGTACTGCTGGGGCTGCGCGTACTGCAGGGGCGGCTGCGCGTACTGTTGGGGCTGCTGCACGAACTGCTGGGGCTGCTGGTAGTACTGCCTCTGCTGATGCTGCGCCTGCTGATGCTGCGCCTGCTGATGCTGCACCTGCTGATGCTGCACCTGCTGCTGATACTGGTTGAACTGCGGCCGGGCGGCGGCGAGGGAGGCCAGGGCCAGGGTGCACAACACCTGCAACAGGCACTGCATTACAGCCACGCCCCGCGTCGCGACGCGTTGGTCCCGACGGCAGGCAGGCCTGGGGAGGCCCAGCAAGCCCTGCGAGACTAGCGGTCCTCTAGTGTGTCGGCGAGCCCAAGGTCGCTGCCCTGAACGTGAGAAAGAAGTGGCTTGCCACCGAGAGGGGAGGGGAGGGGATTGAGCGGGCGCTGGGGTCCAGCGAGCCGACACGGCGCTACACGGGCCGTTCGATGAATATGCAGATGACGATGAGCTTTCTGCAGTGGGTGCTGTGGGCCAGCAGTCAGCCGGCGGGGCCAGCCAGCCGGTTGATTCGGAGCGCAAGGCGTCTCCCTCGCACTCGTGGGGCGTCGCGTTCGGGTGCGAGAGAGACAGCCCGCCGAGACAATCCCGCTCGGAATGGGCTTGCCGCAGGGCCAGCCAGCAGGCGCGGCCGCGAAGGGCCCCGTTAGAGCGAGCTGCAGGCCGCAGGGCTGGAGTGGACTGTATCTACACAATGCGCCGACCTCTGCACCGGCTGGGCGCGGCGGGGCGCGGCGCGGCGCGGCGTTCGTCCCGCTGCATTTCTTTTCACGGTCGCGGCTTGCGTCAGGGCGGCCCGCCGGCGGCCCGGGGCGCGGGGTCCCTGTGAGCACGCCGCCAACGCGCCGCCGGTTCATCGCCCTCTTTGGACACTGCAGCCCATCTGCATGGAACCGGTGGTGTGACAAAACCCGAGTCAAAAACAGGTTCCGTGGCTCCTCCGCGCGCCCACCAGTGGGCCACCAGTGGGCCACCAGTGGGCCACCAGCGAGCCACCGTGACCACGGCGGCCGCGGCTTCTCAGGGGCCATCCTGCAGACAATGACAGGACGCTAGGACGTCTCGTTGTTTCGATGCGTTTCGACGTTCCAACAACGTCTCGGCGTTCGGGTGTTCCCGGTCGCAAGCCGCCTGCTTGTCATGCAGCGATGCCCTGGCTGCACTTTTACAGCCGCCACCGATGGGATGGCGATGCTGAGGCTGGGAGACCCGGCGCCCCGCGCCCCGACGCCCGGCCGCGACGCGGGGCGTAAAACTTTACGACGCCGAGTAATGAACCGAGCGCGCGGGGCGAATAAGCCACAAAACTAGGAGCCCCGAGGGTCTTGACAACCCACCGGAGCCACAACCGCCAAAACCAGAGCATCTTGCCGGGCAATCGGGCGACTGGGTCCCGAGCATCGTCATTCTGGCTGGACTCCTTATTCGGACTGTCCGTCCACAAGTTAGGCTGTCGCGGACTCACGTCGCACTGGGTTTACAGACGCACGACATGACGGGAATGTAGGCAAGGCCCCAAGAGGAGGAACTTTATCGGAAACGTAAAAAAATAGCAAAGATCAAAGTCAAACAGGTGACAGTTGACATCACAGATTATTTGGGTCCTCCATTCGCAAACGTTCTGCGGCGACCGAAGGCCCATCCAGTCAGGGTGCATGGTTATGGACAGGTCAAGCCAGCGAGACTCCCCGAAAATTGGAGCGACATTGTTTCTGACAGAAAAGGCAGCGCCCGGTGTGAAGTAACGCAGTGACTCGCCCTCATACAGCCTCGCATTCAGCAGGCAGAGAACGAGTCGGCCGAAAGGTCACCGCCTGCAAACTACCCGCGCCTTCGCGTCCAGCGATCGCTCTTTTTTTACACGCTTCTCGCGGGGAACGGGGAAAACCGCGCGACGCCGCCCAGAGGAAAGCTGCACAGCGCGAACAAGAGCAGGACGGCGCTGACGGTCCACTCACCAGGGCGTTCATGTTGGGGTCGAGGACGAGCACGGTGGACGGGCCGGAGGTTGATAGCGAACTGAGTGTGCCCTTCCGGCCGCTCCTTATATATGGCGTCTATGTGTTCTGGCGTTCTGGGCTTGCATAGCCCCGCCCTCCCACCAGCGGCCCTTCGCCCTGCAGGTTCCTGCAAGGCCCCGCCCGGTCCTTCCGAAATGCGCCGCTCCGCCCCGCCCTCCCGGACCCCGCCGGGGCCCTCGCGGTGCATCCCGCCTGCATCTCCACGGCCAAGGGCAGCGCGGGGCGGGGCGGGGCGGGGTGGGCGTTGCCTGCTGGCCAGCTGCAGCGCGGGACGGAGGGAGGGAGGGGCCCCCCGGTGACCGCGTGAGGCCCGCGGCATCGCGCGGCTGCGTGTCGCGCTGGCCATCTCAAGCACCCGTCGTCCAGGACGGCCAGCGCGGCCTGCTGCGCGAAAAATAATAATCGTGACTCCGTACTCGTGGCACAGCCCGGCGGCTTCCTGGCGGGCGGGCCCGCTGTGCGGCACGCCGTGCTGTGAAACGAGCTGTGCCACCAGGACGCCGCCGGCTGCCCGCCTGTTTGACGGCAAAAATGGGCGAACCGAGCGAACGTGATGGATTCGGCTTCCTTATCGACGGCATGGCGGCCCGGCCTCTTGGCTAGGGCGGCAGGGCCAGTAAATCAACGGCCGCACTGCGCCTTGTCGCCTGGCTGCAGTGGCTGCAGTCGGCGCGGCGCACCCGGCAACACGCCGCCCTTTGGGAACCTGCTTGTCTCTGGGCGGATGGCGGAAACACAGGTATGCTGCAGGCGCCACAGCGAGCGGCGGGCTGCCGATGCTTGACTCGACGGGCGCACTGGAATGGAATGGCCCGGAGCGCGGCTGCCGGAGGCCGCAGGCCGCACGGCCCGGAGCAGCGGTGCGCGGAAAGGACCGCGCTCAAAATACTGGCAGCCTGAACAGTGGATGATTGCATCCGATTCCTGTGACAGGGTTCCCTTGGTGCAGCCCACGCTGCGGCGGGGCCGGCTAGAGAGGGCCCACCCGCCTGCGGGCAGCGGGGAATTTAATCAGGCCCCCCGCCCCGCCTGCTCCGCCACGCCCCTCGGAGCGCGTTCACCTCTGACCAGCCATGTCAGCAGTTACTCAACCTCTTGTTAGTGTGTTTAAAAAAGCGACTGCACGCGACCCAGTGCTGCACGCTGCTGCTGCCGGGGAGCCTCGCGGTGTTTGCGCTGCGATTCGCACCTCGCTGGGGGCCTTCTGTGCGAGATCGCGCCCAGGGCCGAGGAGGGCTAGCGCTGTGACGATGCACTGATTCCGCACAGGTCGTCGTATCTCTATCTCTCTCACACTTATATGTCCCATAGTGCGAGGGGTCCCGCGGAATGTAATAATCAGTCTACAGCGGCCGGGGGTGGTCTCCTGTCTCGTCTCGTCGCTCCCCGTCGCCTCGTCCGCGCGGCCTTGGCTTCCATTTCGCACGCATCGCCTTGCTGGAACGCGGGGTGCGGCGACCCCTCGTAAAAGTGATGCAGCTCCGTCACGCGCCGCAACACTGTTGCCGCATCACTGTGTGTTCGCGGACGGCGGACGCGGCGGACGCGCACGACGACGACGCCCACACCTCGCAAGCCGTGCCCGCCGCGTTGCAGTGTCACTTCGCGGGGCGCCCAAGGACCCGCGAGGCGCCGCGAGCAGCGATCGAAGGGAAAGGAGATGCAAGGCGAGGACGCGGCGAGGAAGCGGCGCGGTGTAGGGTGTCCGTCGGCGTCCGTCCCCCGAGTCCAGCCCCAGCGCCAATCGCGAGCGGCAATCAGACGGGACACTATCCGACTTGTTTATTTTGTCTAGCAGACGATACTTTTACCTTGAACATACGTAGAAAAGTACAAGACACAAATATGTCCACTTGATTTTACGTAAAGTAGCTCTGAGCAAAGACATAATGAACCCGGAAGCCGCTTGCACGTTTGGCCCAGCTGAGGCGGTCGCCAAAACTGTATCGAGTTTCCGACGGCGAGGTGGGGCGGGGTGAGGTGGGGTGGGGTGAGGCTGGGCATGTCGTCACGGGCTGACCGCGGGGCGGGGGGTTCCAAGAGCAACACGGACACGGACACCTCGTCCCACGCGCCGCTGCCCACGGCGTGCTCGTAATAAAAACGATAATAACAACAACAAACAAACGTTTCAATTTAAATTATTTTTGACCAAAAAAAAAAAGAACATTACCACATAGTTTAACGAAAACGCTCCAGTTCACTCTCTAGCCCTTGCGCGCAGGGGCGGCCTGGCCGCCTCCCTGGCTCTCGTCCTCCTCGGGGTGGGCCTTGTTGTACTCGATGGACTTGAGGATGGCCTCGGGGATGGGCGGCGGCGTGGGCAGGTGCGCGCCCTGGGGCTGGAAGCCGTTCTCGTCGGCGATGTACTGGACTTGGATGGGTGTGCCGTCGTCCGCGATGTACGAGAAGCCGCCCTGCGCGGACATGGCCTCCGCCTCCGGGTTCCCGAGGTTCTTCACGGCGCCCTCCTCATTGGCCTTGATCTGGTTGCCCGTCTCGTAGCTGCGGGCAAAACCAAGAGAGTGAGTGAGACAGGGCGCTGGTTCGACTGGAGTGACATCAGCAGCGGCTGCTCCCGGCCGGGAGTTCCGCGACGCGCGCAAACCATCTGCCGCCTGCAACGCCGCGCCTCGCGCCTCGGGCGAGTCGGAGGGGCCGTTGTTACTGCAACGGGCCGCGTCCCTCACGCAGCGACGCCGTAAGTGCGCTCCCAGAAAAGGGCGTGGGCGTGAAACCTCCCCCTTTTGGGCCGCCTGCTCGGCCTGGCTGCCGGGCTCACCTCCACTTGTACGAGCCGTCGGGATTGATTTCCGAGGTCTGCGAGATGATGGGGATCTGCTGGCCCTGCGGCTGCGGCCCGGGGGGGCCTCGCGGGGGCAGCGCCCGCTGCGGGGCGGACGACACCAGCGCCACCAGCGCGGCGGCGATGGCAAGAAACACCAGCTGCAACAGGACGGAATGAGTGGCGTCGGCTGACGCTGGTCCACCGCTTCGCATGTCCATCCCGAGCGCGGCAGCGCTGCCCAGCGGCCGCTACTTCCGGCCAGCCTCCCAGCCATTGTTGGCCGCCGTGGCAGGCGGGCAGGCACCGCGCACCAGGCTGGCCAATTACAGCGTCTTCAAGGACGGAGCCAGGTTTTCAAGTCCAGCAGCACTCAAAATGACCGGCGCAGGCCCGCCTTTAGTTTCGTAAATGTTCGTTTTCCTTTCGGCTCTCCTGCTGCCGCGCGCAGAAATAAATGGATTCGTTGATTCAGAGTAAATTAACTGATGCAGTCAAGCGTCAACTAAAATAGCGCCAGTGAATGATTCGAGTTGGGGCAGCTGCAGACCGACTGCACCGGCCAAGCGTTAGTGCGTAGTACTTGAATATCATAAAATCCATTTTTCCCGTGGCATTCGGCTTGAAAGAAGAACGATTTCCGAAAACCCGCCCCGCTGCCTTTAGCGCCTGTGAAACTGAGGGTAGGCAGTCCCGCCGAGCAGCGGGGCTCTACAGAGCGGCCCAGCCATCAGGCGCTCCCGGGGGGCCATTCTCGTCACCGCGAGTAAAAGGGAGGCGATTCGGCGGAGACAACTTGAGGTCCTAAACCACTCGCTCCTCAGCCTCCGGGCGGGCAGCTTAATTTTCGTCACTCGCAATGAGGAAGGTGGGCCGCTCGGTCACCGCGCAGTCTCTCACTCGGTGTCGTCTTCCATCACGTCGAAACATAATCCAGGTATCTTGATGGCTGCAGCGACTTGACCTCGACGACCTTGAAACGTCCGGAGAAGACCACGCTCGGCGGCGCTGCTTCGAAACTCCGTCCCCTTCTTGTCTTTTTGTCACTGAAACGCCGCCTCACACACTGATCACTGCGTCCACCGCGGCGGACCCTCCGCCACCACTCACCGAATTCATCGCGATTCACTGCACTGGGCACTGGCACTGGACACGCGGCGCCGACCCGGCCACTTATATAGTCAGGCAAGTACGTCTGGGCTGTTCGCTCAGCCTCGCTGCACTTGGAGCGAGCCTCCGCACTTTTATCAGCGATACCTCAAAGCAGAGGCTACAGCCGCATCCAGCAGCATCCCCACCCCTGCGACTCCCACGCTCCGCCCCGCCTCACCCGCCCCGCCCCGCCCCGCCCCGCCGGCGCGCTTCCTCCGTCTAATCGCCTTAATCGCCTGCGGCCTGGCGCGGCGCGGCGGTGGCGCCGTGGTCAGTGTCCGCGATGCCGCGTCTCGCCGTCCGTCCGCCACACTCGATTGTCTCTGCGCGACTATTGCCTTTTCTGCTTGTCCTTTCCCATTCCGCGGGGCCCGGTCGCCGTAAATCAGCCGCCTGCCTTTCACCCCTCACGGCCGCGGGGCGGGGCGGCCGTTCAGCTCGACAAGTTCCACCGGCTGATTTGGGCCCGGCCACCTTTGCCCTCCAATCCGCGCATCTGTATGGCACCGCCACCGCCACGCCACCCTGGGCTGCTATTAGGTGCAATAAACATTACACATTTCGGCCGGCGGGCACAGCCTTCAGGGTCTTCCGTCAGGCCACGCGATCTCTCGCGATTTATCTCCGTTGATTAATACGCCCGGGCCGCGAAAATAATTTTTCGGTAGTTCGCCGTAGACAGTAATGACAATAATCTTCTTTCCTCGTCGAGAACGCGCGCGTCCGCGCGCGTCCGCGCGGCAGAGTCAAAATTTTATTACGTTATTTAGACATGTTTACGCTTGGACACAAACAGGATCCGGAATCGCTCATTCCCAAGGAAGAATGCGCCGGAGTGACGTCACCCCGGCGACGCACGGCGCACTATGGAGCCACGTGGCCGCCGACTGCTGCACCTCGCTGGACGGCGCGGTTTGGAGCGGAAGCTGCGAGGCCTGGTGTGCAGGGCAGGGTAGTGCAGTGGCGGCGGCGCAAGGACACGGCCTTGAGGGCCTCGGCGCCGAGCGGCCTTGAACCATCTGGAACGACCTCGGCGGGGCCCTGTTCAGCCTCGGCGGTGTGTCCGGGGCCTCGAGGGCGTGCTGCCGTGCCGGCGCGGCCGTGCTCCATGCCGGCGTCCTTGGCTTGCATAGGCACCCGCTCTTGATTTATCGAGCGAGGGGGCGGGGGCTTCCCGAGGGGCGTGCCGCGGCGCTGCGTGTTCACTGCGTGTTCACTGCGGCAAGCTGGCCGGCCGGCCGAGAGGCGCCGCTAGCTCCTCTCCGTGGGGTGGCCGAGGTGGCCCGGTCGCACAGCCCCGGTCGCAGGATGGCAGCACGACGACTCGGTGCGATTACATCAGTGTTCGATACGGGACTCATCTCGAATAGTGTGTTACGCAATTGTTGCTGGTGCAGCCCAGTGTTCCAAGCAACTCGCGTGGGCGGCACAGAGGGCGCACGCCTTCTTCGTGCGGACCGTGTCACCGCCGTGCTGCGGGCATCCGTTCTGCTCCAAGCACCGTCCTGGCGAAACCGAGGCGACGGGTGACGGCGGCGCCAGTGCCGCCGGCGGTAACGTTTCACGACGTTTTTGCCAATCGCCATCATCACCTTGATGATGTGCACGACCGCCTGCAACTCGATGCCGCTGCGCCGGACGGACACACTTCACTTCGCTTCACAATTAGCGAAGCGGGCAACATAGTTAGAGAAGAAGCACGGGACGTCGGCCGGGTGAGGCAGGCTTGTGAGCTCCCCCTCCCCCACCGGCAGCCGCGCGATATTGGGCAGGCATTCCCCTCATCGGTATTTTCGGAGAAGTCACACCCGTCCAGGCAGACGCGCCCAGCCCCCACCAGGCGGTGACCCCTCACCTCCGTAGGTCACTGGGCGGCCTTGCCTACATCGCCTGCACCACGGCGACGCCCGCCACCCCGCGCCGCGTGCCGCACTCGCCCACCTAATTTTGCATTTTCTTCTTTTGTCGCTCGGCGCTGGAGGGGGAGCTGTTGCAGCACCTCGCCGCCAGGGGCGCCACTGACTTGGCGACGCGGCGAGGTGCGCGATGGCGGCCCCACCGCCACACCGCCTGCGCACTGCCCTGGGGCCCTCGGGCAGGGAGCAGCGCGGAGTAGCGCCAAAGGAGGAAGGAGCGGAGCCAAGCCGGCCGGATGACGCCCCTCTGCCGCCTGCCCTGCCAGCACGTCCTGGCCGTCACGACGCGGTGCACGCGGCAACGACGCGCACCTCGCAAAGGTCAAGGCCGCGGGCCGCGCGTCACGGCGGGACGGCCAGCCCGACGGCCTGCCCGACGGCCTGCCCGACGGCGTGCCCGACGGCCTGCCCGACGGCCTGCCCGACGGCCTGCCCGACGGCCTGCCCGACGGCCTGCCCGACGGCCTGCCCGACGGCCTGCCCGACGGCCTGCCCGACGGCCTGCCCGACGGCCTGCCCGACGGCCTGCCCGACGGCCTGCCCGACGGCCTGCCCGACGGCTTGCCCGACGGCCAGCGGCTCCCCTAACAAAAATCGAAGTACCAGAATGGGTCCAAAGGCCAAATACCATTTAAGGCCCAAAAGCCAAAGTCCTTGCAGGTCCCAAAAGGGGTCATCTGGGGGACTTGGGATTTCAAGAAAAGAGGGATCTCAACTTCCTTACAGGTCCTCCTGAGATCCCTCCGAAGTCCTTCTCTGGCGCAAAAAAGGGACATACAGCGAGAGGCGAACTTGACTCCTGTAGAGTATTGCCCACACGCCTTATCCACTGCGCTACCGGCGCTTCGTGGTGGTGGAGGTCAAGCGCACCCTCCTGTATCTGCCTGCCTGAATGTTGCCAGTGCAAAAGGCTAAGCGTTACATCCTGGCGAGGTGGAAATTCGCACTCGGGGGTTTTGACGGTCGCTGAGCACGTTGGCGATAAGCATTTTCTCCTCGGATTATTAACTTCAAATCAATCGAATTTCCAGTCAATTGAAGTCTACGATGACCTTCCTGCTTGCGTAGTGGATATTTTTCGTTAGCAGTAGTGACTGTTCATAAAAGACGATTAATCAATAGGTACACCGCACGTAAAGTAACTGTCCAGCGTCATCAAAGTGACTCACCCTGCACAACCCAATGGTGCATTGCGTTAAATGTTCTGATACATGCTTGATGTATTTAGAGATTACCCAAATGCAGAGCAACTGCTGTTGGGATCTCGGAGGGACTTCATACTCCTTTAGAACTTCAAAGGGATCTCAGTATGGAAGGGACTTCTTTGGGATATCGGATTTGTCTCGAACTCCCTAATTTGTCCCAGGGATAAAAATGGTATCTAATAGGGACCATTGTGGAACTTCCACTTCTGTTAGGGCCGCGACTCCGGCACAGCCCCGCGGCTCTACCCCGCGCCATGTCCCCGAGGCGCGGGGTGTGTCCTGAGGGCCGGGCGGGGCAGGCGGGGCGGCCCCCTTGCACAACGTCTGCCCAAACAGAGGACTCCAAACAGAGGACCGTCGCCGTGTCTCTCTCGCACTCGCAGGGTGGCCTAGAGGTGCGAGGGAGACGGCAGGTCGTTACTAGTCGTTACTGGCGCCGGGGTGATGGATGGCCGCCGCCTGCTCCCCTTCGGGGAATCCGCCTCGCCTTGCCTTCCGGTGAGGGCAATTAATTTCGACGAGGCGCAGGCAGCCTCCTCAAATCAGTGAGCGGCTCGGCGCCGGGCTGCCGGATTGGAGCACCGCTGCACAGTGGGCCAGAAGACCGCTAAGGCGGCCAAAATCCCGGACACGTTTCGAGATCCAAAGTCGCTATATGGGACTCGCATCGAACGTGAGACCCCACCAATGGATTCCTCCAGCAATTGGTCCATCCATTGGTGGGGTCACACGGTCGATTCAAGTCCCATTTAGCGACTCTGGAGCTCGAAACGCGTCTAGAATTTTGGCCGCCTCAACGGTCTTCTGACCTACTGTGCGCTCGCGTCCGTCGGCCGGAAGCCACGGCGCCGCGTCGTCGCGGTGGTCGCGGCCTCGGCGGGCCAAGGAAAACGGCTGGAATGCAAATGAGGATGGCCCGGACTCAGCCGAATTGCGTTAAGTGACTGGCGCCGCAGTCCCGCAGTCCGCACTGCACGTCCGACCGGGCCTCGCCTCGCAGCCTCGGCGCCTCGGGCCTTCGCATCCACACGCCGCCAGTATCCACCGTCGGCTGTTTCAGCGTGGTCGAAATATTCGGCGCAGGGCGATCTTGGGGGCGGGGCCAACACGCTCGCCCTGCAGCCAGTGCAACCCTCTTCATTCGCACCCTCCAAAAAGGCAGGCATTCACCGCACGCTTCGTCTAGATTATTCCAAACGGGCTAAAAACTTAACGAAAGTACCCGCTGTTTGGCCTTTGCGGCGATGCCCCCCCCCTACTTTTAAACTGCGCGGCGTTTAGGGCATTTCGGACCGGTTCTGCCGCGTCTTGAGGCGCCAAATCGACACGTCATAAATCATAGACATTTCCATTCCATTCCTGTACCTATTTTTTCCACGTTCTGGCGCGAAGGTAGCTCGGTTATGCCAGGAGGCCCGTGTGTGTGGGGGGGGGGCGCAGCCGGCCAAAGCGGCGTCGAGATATAGGCAGAGGTTCGAGTTTTAAATTATTTTATTTCTTACAGAGTAAACTAAACACAACAACATACAACAGTGATAAAACACAACGAATGAATGATGGAACAGACACGTGAACGGAACATGACTAAGGTCTCTGGTAACTCTCAGAAGTGCGCTCTCTGGCGCGCGCGACGCCGCAGCGATGCCGCCCACCGCGACGCGCACACGCGCCACTCCGACTCGGCGGTGGCAGCGGGAGGCGGGCAGGCCGGCGACTCGTGGGGATGCTGGTGTTGATTGCTTTGTACAGGAGGCGCCCCGCTGCTCCGTGCTGTGCGGCCACTACCGCCTGCTGCTGCTGCTGCCGCTGCTGCCGCTGCCGTCCTTCTCGCTGGGGTTGGAGTCGGGCCCGGGGTGCGCCGCGATCCACTCCAGGGCGCGCTGGATGGCTGGCGGGATGGGCGGCGGCGTGGGCAGGTGCGCGCCCTGGGGCTGGAAGCCGTTCTCATCGGCGGTGTAGGTGAGCTCGATGCGCGTGCCGTCGGGCGCCGTGTACGCGTAGCGCCCCTTGGCAGACTGGGCCTCGGTCTCCGGGTTGCCGGCGTTCTTCAGAAAGCCCTCCTCCTCGGCGACGATCTCGTTGCCCGTCTCGTAGCTGCGGGGCATAGTGGAAACGCAAAGGCATTAGTGTCGCCGGGAGGCCTGGGACGCGGCGATCGGGCAGTGACTCATGCCGCCGCCCCGCCGCCCCGCCGCCCCGCCGCCCCGCCGCCCCGCCGCCCCGCCCGGCCCCGACCCTCGTCCTTCCCGGCGGGTTTTATCACGTCCGCGCGGACGGGCGAACCGAGCCTCCAAACTCCGCGTACGTGCTCGCCTCCACCTCCTCGGCCTCCCGGCTCACGCCGCAGCCGTGCTTGATCGGTCATCGATCACGATGACATCACGATGACAATTTTACGGTGCGGCTGCCGTGTGACACGGACCTGGCCGGCTGCAGGCTGCTGCAGGCGGGGCGACGCTCGGTGCCTTGCATTGCAGCTGCCAGCCCGCGGCGCCTTGAACCCGAGGGGTACCTAAGGCGAGAATTTCGTGTACAGTGATCGTGAGATCGGATGATCGTCATGTACCGACAAGATCGAATTTTGATCGATACGATCGAATTTTGATCAAATGACCGATAAGTAATCGAATGATCGACAACTAATCGACTTGAACAAAAAAGACCGAATTTGATCGAAAAATGATCGAAATTGATCGAATTTGATCGAAACTGGTCGAAACAGGATCGAAACTGATCAAAAGTGACCGAATGTGATCGTAAATGTGATCGAAACGCAAGGTGTACAGGGATCGACGAGCCTTAGGTACCCCTCGTTCGGGCCCGAGCCGAGCGGCGTTCGGGCCGGAGCCGTGCGGCGTTCGGGTCAGCGCGAAATATGAATACAGGCGCTGACCTAATATATGATCAAAAAGTATCGAATCTTGACCGAAAATGATCGAAATGTGACCGACGTTGACCGGAACATGACCGACAATGACCGAAACATGACCGACAGTGATCGAAACATGACTGACAGTGATCGAAACGGACCGAAACTTGATCGAATTATCTAAGGATGATCGGAAGACCGAAAAGTGATCGAATGACCGAAAGTGACCGAATGTGATCGTAAATGTGATCGAAACGCAAGGTGTACAGGGATCGACGAGCCTTAGGTACCCCTCGCTTGAACCCCAGAGGCACCATTCCGACAAAGCGATACGGCCCGGCCATACGGTACGCGCACGCGGGTTGGAAATCCAACTGCACCGCAGAAGAAAAACTTTACTGAAAAAAAAATCAAACAAACAGAAAAAGCCAAAGCAAAACTAATTACCCTAACCCCAACGTATTTGGCACTGGACCGCAATGACGCAGCAGCAGCGCATCCACGCGGCCCCTTGCCGCTGCCCGCTGCCTGTCTCGCGGCCCCCACTGCCCATTTGCCGCTCTTTTTCTCCTTTTTTTTCGCCGCGCTGACGCCGTGCTGACGCGTCTGCCTCGCACAAAACACACCTGCTCATTGCGAGCCTCAATTGTTTCATCAGCAGAGGCACCGAAGCACCGAGGCACGCCAGGCCTGTGCTTGATGCGAGTCGTAGGCTGCGCGCCGCCACCGTCGGCCTGCCTCGCTGTCTCTCTCGAACCCCCCACGGGACGCCCTCTGAGTGCGAGCGAGACAGCGCCTGCAGTCCTGGCCGCTAAAGACCTCCCGCTCTTTAATTACACGTCACGTCGACCCGTCCAACAACAAACACGGCGCTAGCAGCACCTACTCGAGGAAAGCGCTGAAAACCGACGCTCGCGTTTGCCCGAGAATCACTCGGCCCCCGGCGGCAGGCCCGACCGGCCGGCCGGCCACGCCAAGGACGCGCACGAGGACGAGGAGGGCACCTACACCGCCCGCTGCGCCCAGAGCCTGGAAGACGACCTCCGGAGATGAACCTGGCCGCGAGCAGGTCCTGCCTGGTCCTGCCCGGCTGGGCCCTGCTCACACGCATCGCGCACCTGTTCCATGAGGACGAGTTTAGTTCAGGGGGTCTTGCCTCCCGCGGGCCTGTCGCGTCCCGATGCGCTGTCTGTCTGTCTGTCTGTCTGTCTGTCTGTCTGTCTGGCCAGCCGAGGCCCGAGGCGTTGCAGGGGATGCACAACTGCCAGCAGGTCGATTCCTACACAGTGCTTCGTCGCTCTGTCTCTGTCACACTCCCACGGAACGCCCCATGAGTGTGAGAGAGACGGCGACAGTGACGTGCGGAATCAGCCGGCAGCCGGCGCGCCGCCTTATTTGTGTACATAAATACCCGGCGAGCGGTCTGCGGTTGGTGGGGGTGGGGTGAAATCCCTGACATTTAAAAAGCGGCGTGGCCGGGGGGGGGGGGGAGGAGGAGGCCGCAGCCCATAACATTATTTCAGTTTGCTGCTCTCCGGTCCTTCTTCGCGGTCTTGAATGGGAGGGGCCCATCGGTAAGAAAGGGGAGGGGGAGGCAGTACAGTCCGAAATGATTCGCATTGGACGCCAGCGCGGTGCTCGAGACCGCGTCCAGGGAAGAATGCACGGTGGAGGAGGCGGAGAGGATCGGCCCGGGGAAGGTCGGCTCGGGTTGGAGGCTCTTTGCGGCAGACATTTGAGCGGGAATTTCGAAACTCTTAAGCCATGCCTCAAGCGAAGCCAGCCCCACGCGTCCGCGCCGCCGCGTCCCGTGCACGATCGAGCTCGGCAATGAGACCCTTTGCCTTCCTCGGCTTTTAATTCGACCCACGGCGACGACGGCCCCCAAGGCCACACCACGGCCGCGTGCGTGCACGCCGGGCGCAGACGAGACTTCCCCGGTGGGAAGTCGTCGGATGAGAGTCGCCGCCGCCGCGATGGCTGCCTGGCGGTCCGGTGCAGCGCACGGGACGTGGCAACTGCTTGGCCTTGACCTGCCCCTCGGCTCGGCTTCGCTCTTCTTCACCACGCCCGCCGCTTTGTCGCCGTCGGTGCAAGGGAGCCAAGGGAGCCGGGGGCGGGCCCAGAGTGTGTCTTCCCTCGCACAGTGTCCGCGCAATGCCCGGCACCTGGAGGCACCTGGAGGCACCTGGAGAGGCGCGGCAAGGTGTGTGGAGAGGTGCGGCGCGTCCCAGGACGCTGCGGCGCGCGCTCTGGCGGCAGGAGCGGAGACTGGAGCGGAGGCTGGAGCGGAGACTTAAGCCGAGGCTGGAGCCGAGACTGGAGTCGAGACTGGAGCCGAGACTGGAGCCGAGACTGGAGTCGATAGACTGGAGCCGAGACTGGAGCCGAGATTGGAGCCGAGATTGGAGCCCAGACTGGAGCCGAGACAGGAGCCGAGACTGGAGCCGAGACTGGAGCCGAGACTGGAGCGGAGACTGGAGCCGAGGCTGGAGCGGAGACTGGAGCCGAGGCTGGAGCCGCGAGCGCTGCGCCGGGGGCCGACTACCCATCCGGCGCCGCGGCCAGTTGGGTTGCCGACCGTGCGGGGCCAGCCTCCTTTCCACTCACCTCCACTTGTAGGAGCCGTCTGGGTTGACGCCCTCGTTCTCGTACTTGATGATGGGGATGGGCGACGTGCTGGGCTGCGCCGGCTGGGCCGACTGCTGCGCGCACACCGCGGCCAGCGCCGCGCTCAGGACGAGGAGGCTCTGCAACAACAGAATCAACGGCATCGTTGTCGGCGTTACTCTGCAGCCGCCAAAAAGCTCGGAATTCGTTTTGTTTTTGGCCGCAACAATTATCCCTGAGAGTGTGCTGGGGTGGCCAGGACTGGAGGGGCTCGCGATGGGTTGCCCACGGTGCACTGCAAAACCAACACGCCGCGCGCCTTGCGTCACCCTCTTGTTGCTGATGCCACTCTATGCCATGCTGATGCCGCCTTGTATTTGGTTTTGTTGTTTGCGTACAAGTGCCGTCGTACCATCGCCATATTCGCGCGTCTGGATGTGTATGTACATGCGCGCGTGCGTGCGTGTGTATGAGTGTGTGTGTGTGTGTTGTGTGTAGAGGTGTGTGTATGTGTGGGTGTGCGTGTGCGTGCCATAAGTGTCCATAAGTCCTCTGCAAAGATGGCGGTGCCGCATAGGGCAGGCCAGCGGGCCCAGCACAGGCCCAGCACAGGCCCAGCCCGGGCCGGGCCGCGCTTTGCTGGCACGTGCAGGCTGCTGTCAGCCAGTGTCCGGGACGTCCGGGACACGCTGCTGCTTCCAAACCGTTTCGTCAGGCAATGAAGTGACGCAAGGAGTGACAGAGTTCCAGCGCACCCCGTCGCCCGGAGCCAGCGGTGCCATTCAAGATGGGAAGCGGAGGCGGGCGGAGGTCCCCCTGCACCGACGGCCTCGGCGACGTACTCACTCACTCTTTCTTTTTTTCTCCTTGCGCCCTATTTTTTTTTTCGATCCTCAAAGGTCCCCAATCGAATTCACGCCGTGGCATTAGTCACCCCTTCCGACCTCCCCCCCCCCGCAACACAGATACACACATACACACACGCACACAGAAACCTCTTGTGCAATTTAATTTATACTATTATTGACGGCAGCGTCCGTTTGAATAATGTCTGTTTCTTGCGCGCCGCCAGCATTGCTCCGCTGCTCCAGATCGAGGAGATTAATGTTCTTCCAAATGATTGTGTCGGAAATCCCGATGGCGCTTCATTCTCTCGCCCCCTCCCCCCTCTCGCCCTACGCTCTCTCTATACCCTCTGCACCACAGGACCCGCTCCAGCTGACACCATCGCACTGACGCGACTTGCAGACAGACAGACAGACAGACAGACAGACAGACAGACCATGTAGATCCTATGCCTGTTCACTTTTTATACAACGATCCGAACGTTCGTACGTAGTGCTTTACTAATAATTAAAAAAATCAATCATGATTTAAAAATAAAATATTTGGAAAGCGCGAATTTTACAAATTTTGGCAAGGATTGTTTTACCGCCCAGCGGCCCTTTTATTTTAAGTGTTGCCGCGGCGCTCGGCGTCGCGACGGAGCCTTGAGGAGCCCTTCTTAACTACGAGGCGTGGGCCGGGCGCGCCGATTACCGCGTCCAGCGCAATTGGCTTGGCGAGTGCCGTTGCAGCGCGCCGCCGCGCCACTCAGCCCTCGGGCCGCCGCGCCATGCCGTGCCACGCCGTGCCACCGCGCACACGCCTAGCGAGCCGGCCGGGCTGGGGGGCCCTTGGTGGACCCCCTTGGCAAACCGACGCGCTGCTCCTCGTCCGTCCGTCCGTCTGTCCGTCCGTCCGTCCGCGCGGGGGCGCTGCAGGCAGTGCCCCGCGGAGGGCGGCCAGACAAATGAGTCGTCGAGGGACAGCACCTCGCGACGACAGTTCGACAGGCGGCCGAGGCGTGACGACCCGCCTCGCAACGTGGCTCCGCGCCGCCCCGCGCCGCCCCGCGCCGCCCCGCGCCGCCCTGCGCCGCCCTGCGCTGACTGGCCGTCCGACGCCCCGTGTTTGCCACCAGTCACTTTACGGAAACTAAACAGCACATTGCGGACGGCAAGCGGCGCGGCAAGCCCGGAAGGCAAGCCGAGACCACGCCGGGCGAGCGCAGCGCGTCAAGCGGGGCGGGCTAGGTGGAGCTGGTGGCGAGCGCCTGCGAACTAGAGGGCGGGCCGCCCCGCAACGCACGCGCGCTCGACGGGAGGGCCCACCCTGCACGCTGCCCGGCCCGCCGCAGGGCGCGCAATGCAGGCTGCGGTGCGGGAGACCTGAACGCGGGGCCGGCCGATGGCGCGTCCGATCACATCCGATCAATTGACGCAATTTTAGGATTGTCTCAGTTTAAACAGGTAGATATTTTCTTTCCTCGTGCACGTCGTCTAAGTTCAGCTTTGAGATAAGATGTGATATTATGGTTACGACATTTCAGAGATGCTAACACGCAAACGTGTGGTTTTTCAACTCAGCTTTTACGAAAATAGTCAGCTCATTCTATGCCGGATAATATGTCCACAACAATAGGAACACTGCTGCCATTGTTGATGCTTGAAAATGTCTGCCGTCATGCGGACGAAATTTCGCTGTGTCTAGCTTAACATTTTTCTCCTCGCAACAACCCTATCACGTTTCAGATGGGCGAGACTTGACGGTACACGAAAATCCTCAGACGGCGTGGCGATCGTTGAAAGCACTGAAATCCGCTGGGCACTCTTCTTCTTCTTGGTCACGTTGGTCACTTTTGCTGCACGGTCACACACCTTCACACACACTCACTCACTCACACACACACACACACACACTTGGGGTACGAACCGTGGCGTGCATGTTGGACTCGCTTCGGGGTTGGGCGGCGAACGAACGAGTGACTGGCTGACGGTCCGGCCCACCGCCGGTACTTATAGCTGGCCACCCCCAGCGCGCATCCCTACCGCGCCTCCGAGGCGGGGGGCCACCCAGCACTAGCCGGCGATCCCCCCGCCCTCTCTCCCTTCGTCTTGTTCTCTCATCTCCTCTCCTTCTCCTCCTTGTCTCCCCTCTCCCTCCTCCGACGCCGTTCATTCATTCATTCCTGGCGCCATCCGGATTCCGATTTCCCAAAACAAAGTGATTGCGGTATTGTCCATCATGCGTAGCGCGTGGCGGCGGGCCGGTGGGCCAACGGGGCGTTCCAACGGGGCGTTCCCGCGGCCGCCTGCGGTAATTAGAAGCCGCGTTGTCATCGGATGTTATCGCCGGGCCCTTCCATTATGCGCGTTGCAACACACACACACACACACACACACACACACACACACACACACACGCTGGATATTTCGGTAGTCGCGTAGCGGCAGCATGCATGCGGCATAGGGTGACGAAGATGGGCGCGTTGGTGCGGGCGTCGCCTCGCGTCATCACGTCGACAGGGAGTCGAGCGCAACGCGTCGTACGCAAAGGTCAGTCTTTCACTCACTTTGGCGGCGCACCCGGCACGCCCTGGTCCCGGTGACGCGAGGCCGAAGGGTTACCCACTCCGGGAATCATGTGCACACGCAACCTGGGAATCATTCGTAATTTTCTCGAAATTTTAATGAAAATCCTTATAAATTCAATAGTCTGTCGTTGCTATCTTGCAATAGTGTTCCGAAACACTAAGAAACAAAGGAATTTATTTAAAAATCTTCACTTTTTTCATGGGATTTGTTCAGGAATCGTGGGAATCCGTAATCGTGTGTACACCAAAATAAGAAGTGGGTAACCCCTTGCGCGAGGCACGGCGTACTCCTCCGAGTCCCCGCGGTGCCGGTCTGCCGCGCGGCGGCCCGAAAACGCCGTGTGGCCGCGGCACTGCATGGCGCTCGGTGCAGCTCGTGGGTGGCGCTGGCGTGCGCGAATCCCGTTGCGCAAGCGGGAAGAGATGATCCGGCAGTGTTCGATCCCCGTGCGGCAGCGCCCCCCTGCTGGACCATCCGCGGCGCCAGGCCGTGGCGTGTGGAAGCCGGGAAGCCTCGACGGCCTCCTCGTTAAAATCGGGTCGCGTCGGTCCGCCTGCGCGCCGCCCTCGCCGAGGGGAACACCACGTGTGTCCTCCTCTCCTACAAGTGTCGTGTTCCCCCGGCAGTCCAGCCTGGCGACGCCGGGGCGCGCGGGACGCGGCCTGCGCGCCGTGTCATACTGGAGAAGGGCGGTCCCCCCCCTCCCCCCTCCCACAGGAAGAAATCAGGGCAATGGGACTGGACGCACCGCGACGCACCGCGACGCAGCGTTGCTGAATCGGTTTCACTGACGCAATGCGCTCCTTTTAATTAATTGCAAGTCATACAGGATGAGTCGCCGCATCCCCGCGGCCCCGCAGTCGCGCAGGTTTCAAGTTCTCTGCTCCAGAGCGCCGGGCGGGGCAGGGCGGGGCAGGGCGGGGCCGGGCGGGGTGCGGCGGGGTGGCAGCGCCTAGAAAGCCACACGGCACGCCAGTGGGGCTGGGCGGGGCGGGGCCCGGCCGGCGTGGGGAGGAACGGCTGCTAGGATTTGAACGGAACACTCGCAGCGCACCGCCAATGCCTGTTCGGCCCGAGGGAAAGTGCGACATCTTTGCTTCTTGCACTGCGCTCCGTGCTACACATATCGTTGCGACACGGCCCCCTCCCTCCCCTCGGCCGCGGCGCCATCAGTCTGCCATTTGTCAGACACCTGCTGCCGCCGGCCGGCCTGCCCGCGCGCGGACGACTGTCAAAACGATCCGGGCCGCGCCGCCGCCGCGCAGCCGGATCATAATGACCCGAAGAAAAATGAAGTCCCGCGGCGGCCGGACTCTCTGGACTCGAGGGGCGGCCACGTTCAAATCGCACGCGATTTCGAACGAAACTCGCTCCGCTCGCACACGTAAGCCGCGTTACTCGCGCCGCCCCCGCCCGATGTCACACACTCTGTGCCTTTGTCAGACCCCGCCCCGCCCCGCCCCGCCCCGTCCTACCTCTCTCTGATGACTCGTATTGTCACCGACTCCAACAGGAAACATCTGGCGCGCCTTGATAACGTCCGGAACGCGATTCATCCCAAAGCCTCCTTACACTAAATAAAAACACACACAAAAAAATTATAAATTTAAATAAAACTTTGACTGGACCTCGCGGTTCGGTTGCACGCCGTGTTAGTGGCAGTGTCAGCGAGTGTCGGTGTTTTTGGTCGTGCGGCGGGACTCGTGCTCGGTTTCTCCACCTGTGATGTGTGGGACCCGATTGTGTCGGACTCCGGACTAGCGAACCGTGCGAAACGAACCCTTCAAACCGCGTCTCTTTTTTTGCCTCCGGGCCGGCCGGCCTTTCGGCCCTTCTCCCCCTGCCCTTCTAGCCCTTCGTCGCCTCGTCTAATTTCACCGCGTAAACGTGTTGGTTGCCCAAGTGGCCGCGGGGCGCCGCGGGGCCAGCCAGCCAGCCAGCCAGCCAGCCAGCCAGCCAGTCCGAGGCCCCAGCCGACCCAGCCCAGCCCGCGAGGTTTAAGGTCAATCGGCGCGCTGTGTGTGGGAGTGCGCATAGGCAGCAATAGGCAGCGATAGACTGCATGGCAGCCGGGCGTCGAGAGCTAGGCCCGTCCCAGTGACATCACGTTCATGGCTGCGCGCTCAAAATGTTTCCATAATTTATGCCGCATGCTGCCCGCTTGCGTGTGCGCCAGGCTTCGGGCCGCGGATTAGGTAATTAGGAAATTGAATTCCAGCTCGAAGGGGGCCGTCTCGTCCTCGCCGCAGGACGCGCGACTCGCGAGCGAGACGTCCTGTGTTTGCTGGTGAAAAGCGAGGTCGAGGCGCCGTGGAGTGAGCACTGTAAAGAATTTCGAGGCTAATTTAATTTTACCCTTTTGGGTGTGGCAACGCCCTGTTTACGCGCCATTACTGGGAAATCCCCCCTACCATGGTAGAGAAAATTTAACCCTTGCGAATTTTACCAAACCGTGAATAGCAAAAAAGCCCACCCACCAGGGTAAAATTACCTGCCACGTGGGTAAATTTCTCTTTGCTTGTGTAGGACACGAAAACGAAAATAATTTCGGGGGCTCATTCAGCCCTTCTAATTTCCCCGTCTCCGATTAACTTCCAACCCCCTCTCTAATTCCTTTCTCTATCCCCATCGCCGGGTGGCTTGCTCCGGTCCCCCTGCATCGGCAGCGACCCGGGACTTGAACCCGGGCCCTCCGATCACAGTGCCAACGCCTTACCACTCGGCTACATGAGCGCGTGGAGGGGGACAGAAGATCCACATAGTTGCCGGTCGCCGCCCGCTTAGCTCCTCCCCCCTTTCCCCAGATTGAGGGGGACCTATGGGTAAAATTTACCTTCCTGTAGAGTATTTTCACCCTTGTGGATTTGCCGAGACACTCCATAAACCATGTAGTAAATTTACTCTCTTGGCAGTGCATTTTCCTTGCATTTGTTGGTGGAAATATTACTCTTGGATGTGCAAAGCTTCTTTGCACACCCGGTGGATAGGGAAATCAAATTTCCCCTCCAAGATGGAAAATTACATTCCCAATGAAGGGGAAAATCGACCCTGATTTTGTACAGAGAGGCGCACTTGCAGCAGCCCAGTCGATGCCAAATTGCCTAGCACTTGCCAATGAGTGGCCGATTTCTCATCCCGGCGATGCGGGGGCGGGGCGTGGAGGGCGGGGCCGCGCTGAGCGTGCAGTGCAGGAAAGAGCAAGCCGCGCCGATCTGAATGTGTGTTCGCGGTGACCGATAGCGGGATCACGCCGACAAGGCGCCGCCACGGCGAGAAATTGCTACGCGCTATCAACCTACGAGGCCGATGGAGAGAGAGAGAGAGAGGGAGAGAGAGAGAGAGAGAGAGAGAGAGAGAGAGAGAGAGAGAACTACACACCTGCTGGCCTCCAGTCCCTCCAGAAAGCACGAAAAGGGCGTCCTGAATTCCTGCCGTGCTGCCGTGTGATGACTAGGAATCGGCTTCGTTTTCATTTTGACTCCATTCTCATCTTATTTGTATTTTTTCGTTCGCGCCGCTGAGACGCAACACGCAAACCCCCCCCCCCAACCCCCCACCCCACGCTGCCCCTCGGCACAACAAAAGGATTAAGGATTGGGACGCGGAAAATTTGAGCAACATGATTATCCGGCGCGACGTGTACACCCTGACCTTTCTTAACGCCTCACCGGCGTCAGCCTGGCGCCAAGCCGCCAGAGGCCGACTCTGAACATCGCGTTCGTGGCTGCGTCTCTCTCGCACTCACGGGGCGTTCCGTAGGGGTGCGAGTGAGAGAGAGAGAGAGAGAGAGAGAGAGAGAGAGAGAGAGAGAGAGAGAGAGAGAGAGAGAGAGAGAGAGAGAGAGAGAGAGAGAGAGGGGGCACTATTCAGTCCGTAGCCCGCAAGACGCCAGGCACCGCGAGACGCGCCGGGACCAACGAGAATAGGCTAATCATGACGGGATAACTGCGGCCGGGAAAAAAGAAAAAGAGCCGCCGGCGACCGGCGGTGGTATTTGAACCGGGGGCCGTTCTTGCGCGAAAGGGGGCGCCTCGACGGCTGCAGGTTCGGCAGGTCGCGGCGATCGTTCGCCCACTGCGCACACAGCACCGCGCGGGGGGCACTCAGTGCCGCCCTGCCTCGCCGCCCCGCATGGCCATCACGACGATCACGACGCACTCGAGGGTGTCGTTGTGGTTCCAGCAGTGCGTCCCGAACAGTCGCGCCCGCCTCCACGGTCCTCGACGAGTAGTGTTTGTGGACGAGGTGTACGACGAGGTGAGGCAAGCTTGCGCTAGCGGTGACCCTCCCCGGGAACATAGTGTCGATCCTGGCGGCGATCCTGGTTCGATACGACGATTGTGCTGCCGCCAGCAGAACACCACTACACACTCGGGCGGCAACGACGGTGTGGCCTCAAAGGGGGATAACTCCATGCTATGAAACACGGCCTCCAAATCGTGACGTCAGCGCCCCTAAGTCAGTGGTACCAACTTAGAGAACCGAAACAGCTGTAAAAGTAGTCGCCCCGTACGGGTGTCGAACCCGCATCTCCGAAGCCATGGACTGCTACGCTATCCGTTGCGCTAATAATTACATGAGGGAAACGCGGTCCAGCACAGCATCTTCCAGGACCACGCAGGGTCGGCTCCCATTTTTTTGGTTCAGATGTTGGCACCTCTGCTGTCGGTGCGCTGTGCAGACGGGCCACGCGCACCCATAAGAGATATCCCCCTTTGGTGTGCCCTGCGGTGGCGCGGTGCGTCGAGGAGTGACTCCGCACTCACAGCGGTGCCAGAGGTAGAGCTGGCAGAGCAACGACGGCGCTGTCCGGAATCGCTCGCTCGCATGCAGGTCAAGGGGCCCTTGGCATGGCGCGGGCCCTTGGCCAGGCCCGCGGCAAAAGTTCACGACGCAACCTTGCCTGCCTCGCCGTTCGTTCGTGGGTCCTAGTCGCGTCCTCCCCGGCCGCCTCTTGAGCGCCCCCGCCGGCCCCGCCGCGGCCAAGCCCGTAAATTCGGCCCCGAATCTGCCGATAAATCCGCGCCAAGGCGGGAAGAGTAGCAGTCGCCCAGCGCACCGCCGCCTTCCTACCAAATTAACCGAGCGCTGGCCGCTAAAAATAAGTGACTGTTCCGCTTGCCGGCGTGTGAGGGATGCATCGCGGCCCCACCTGGCCCCGCCGAGTGCGGCGTGCCATTGAGAAGATTGAGCCGCCACACGTCGCCGCACCGCGCCGCACCGCGCCGCAGGTGGCAGCACTGATTGTAGGTTAATTACCAGGGCGGCGCGGCTGCCCCGCCGGTGCGGGCGAGACGGCATAGAGGTGCCCGCGAGTGCGAGTGAGACAGCACTACAGGCACCTGAGAATGCGAGCGGGACGGCACCAGAGCTTCCTTGCGTGTGCGAGCGAGACGCCGCGGGCCTTCCCTGCGGGCAGAGTGGGCCGCCGCCGCGAGACAATGTCATTGCATTTAAAGCTCGCGGGTTGTATAACACGGCGAGCAGCGAGGGGCGAAGCGCGAAGCCAGGCCGCGCACGCAGTGCAACCCAGTGCCGGGGTACGCCGGACCCTCCCGGAAGAGGAGGACCATGACCCGGACGCACCCTCAATGGCGAATCCATTACGACGCCGAGGCCGGTCAGCCGGTCAGAGCCGCAGGGCCGCGGTGACGGGTGCCGATCGAGCGGAGGTAGCCCACTGCCGCCCTTTCCGTTTGAACACCGTGTTAGAATCAGGCCACGACATCACAGAGATTTTTGTCTCGGGTTGTCTTCTGTGCTGAGCGTGTCCCGTCCTGGCCGACGGCAACGGCCACACCTGAGCAACAGCCCGGCCAGCGCGTCAGCCCAACGCACAGCCATGGCGGAAGGGTTGCATACTCGGCCGGCGCAGCGCGCGGCGGCGAGGAGGCCTGCTGGCGTCCATTGACCTTTGCTTTGTGGTGCGGGTGGGAGCTTTCATTGGTCACCACCTTGGACATCTTTCGTCCAGAGAGGGGGAGGGGCTTTTCAGTGTTTTGAAGTGGATTGCGCTGGTACAGGAGCAGGGACAGTGCGAAGGCCGCTCCCATTGTCACCACACCGCGAGTTTCGGGGTGCCTGCAGGCGGGGCGGGGCGGGGTGGGTATGTATAAAGTGACAACACCCCTGGCCGGACGCCAGTGTTCGAAACAGCAGGCCCACTGCAACGCGCCACGATGGTGAGTCGCAGGCGTATTGGTGTGTCCGATTGACGAAAGTGCGTTTCGATTTGGTGGTGTTCAACCAAATTCCGTGTGTTTCAGCTCGCCTTGCGCGCCATCCTGGCCCTGGCTCTGGCGGCCGCGGTCTCCGCCCTGCCCACGGACATGGTCGCGGAGGAGAGCGGCGTCTCGCAGTGGAACGAGGGAGCCATCGCCATCGGCATGTTCAGCGGCGGCCGGCGACGCAGGTACGGCAGCAATGCAACTCGCCCAGGTCAGTTCCACGCCAAACCGCAAACAAAACAAGCCTTCCATGACACTGTGCAGGGCAGGTGACGACGGTTCCAGTGGGCCCACCCCGCAGCGGCAGCGCCGTCAGGAGGACCTCTCCGAAGACTTCTCGGCGGACGAGTACGACGACGACGACGACCTGGATATGAAGAAGAAGGTGATGCGGATGCGGCGCCAGGCACCCCGCCGTGGCATCGAATCACCCTTCGGCCCGACCTCGGACGTCGAGGACCGCGTCAGGCGGGCGGCCCAGGACTCGAGTCTGGAGCACGGTCTCGAGGACAACGACCACGTGGACAACGACCACTTCCCCACGGAGGACGAGGGCAAGCGCACCAGGCGGACGTCGGAGGACGCGTACTTCGACGATAGCGAGGGTGGCGACGACGATGACGAAGTCACCATCGACTTAGCGCCGTTCGCCCCCAAGAAGAAGCGGCAAGTGGTCGGCCAGGACGTGGCCACCGACGACGACGAGGACGTGTATCGTGACCTGGACGACCAGCCGCTGCCAGTGTGGGCGCGGGGCACCAGGGACGGACGGCAGCGGCGGCAACTGGACCAGGCCATGCCGTCCATGGACGACGACCAGCCTGACTACATCAGGGAGTCGCGGGACCTGGAAACGGCCACGGCGGCGTCCTCCACAGAGGGATCTGACGCCGCGATACAGGCGCCAGAAAGGGACCAGACCACCGCGGGCCCCGTGAAGGCTGCCAACACAGCGACGGAGGAAAACGGCGAAAAGGCGGTGGAGTCCGTGACAACCGAAGTGCCCCAGGAAGGCGGAGAGAAGTTGACGACCACCACGCCAGCGCCAACGAGCAGCTCCACGCACACCATCGATAGCGTCATGCGCGACGACGAGAGTGGCACAGCAGAAGTCGGCTCCAGCAGCAGCTTGGAGTCCCCGTCCTCGGAGACGGACTCCTCCGAGCAGCCGCTGCGCGCGAGGCGCGCCCCTCACCCTCAACGAGGCCGCTTCGACGGCTTCGTGCTCTCCGACTTCAGCGGATTCCGCAGCGGCCGCTCCGTGCGCGCGCGCCGCAGCGAGCCGTCAGAGGCCGTGCTGATCAAGACCCTGCTGGAGGCGCCCATCGACGAGAGCATCCTGGGGGAGCTGCCTGTGCGGCGGCTACGCCAGATCACCGAGGCGATGCCGCAGCCCGCCAGCGGAGGCCCTGTCACCTACTTGGTGCCGCTCGTCGCGCCGCAGCCACCCTCCGCCCAGGATGAGGATGCCGTCAACGACGCCGTCCCGCAGAAGGTGCTGCAGATCTACACCGCGCACCAGCCCGTCCCGGTGGTCGCCGATATGATCCCAACTACCACCACCACGGCGGCCCCCCCGCCCGCCGAACCTCTGGTGCCCGTCCTCGTGCCAGAGTCGGCCGTCAGCGGCATCCTGGTGCCCGACAACGTCCCCGTCCGCGTCGAGGTCATCCCGCCAGACGCCGCGCCCGCTGCGGACCAGCCTGTCGTGGTGCAGCCTGCCCTGCTGCAACCCGCCGTACCTGTGGCCCAGCCCACACCAGTCCAGCACCCTGACGCGACAATGCCCACCCAACACTCCCCTCAACAAGCACAGCCCCTTCTAGTCCTGCAGCCCGGGCCGGTGATCATCGACCCGGTGACCCCAGTCTCCCCCGTGAAGCCCCAGGCCCCTCAAGGGCAGCAGGTCCCTCTGGAGATTCCTCAGGAAGTGTCTCTCACGAAGCAAGAAGCGCCACAAGCAGCAAAAGACGCCGCGCTGGCGCCGGTGGTCGTCTCGCAAACAGCGCACACCGTGGCCGTCCCCGAGGGGGCGGACGCCGGCAGCGCCACCCAGCCCGACGGGCCGATCCCTATGCCCTCGCCTCAGGAGCCGCTCGCCCAGCCCGCGCCATTGGAGTGGTTCCCCGCAGCCCCCATGAACCCCGCCCCGTTCGAGGCCCAGAACCAGGCACCGCCGCGCCAGCACTTCGACGTGGACCTCACGCCCTCCGTAGACACCTCAAGGTGGACCGCCACGGTGCCCATCTTGGAGAAGACCATCCAGCTGCATCCGGACGGCAGCTACGTGTACAGGTGAGTCAAGCTCCGAAAAATTGAAATCAAAAATATAATGGTGCTTATGTGACTTCTAAACTGACGGCGTCTTGCAGTTACGAGACAGCGGACGGCGTGCGGGTGGCCGAGGCCGGCGTCCTGAAGGAGGTCCCCCTCCGGCCGGAGGAAGGCTCCGCGAAGTCCGCCGCCCCCGCCACCGTGCTCGCCAACTCGGTGCAGGGCGGCTACAGCTACACCGCCCCGGACGGCACCTACGTCAGTCTCAGGTACGTGGAGCATGCCCAGCATCGGCTGAGTGCGGTCGCTCCAACTGGAACCTAATCCAAGCTTTGGTCCGCAGATACGTGGCCGACGAGAACGGCTTCCAGCCCGTGCTGGGGGAGTCGCTGCCGACGGCCAACAAGAACAAGGCGAGGGCAGCCGTCCGCTTCGACGAGAACAAGTAGCGACTGTGGCGCCACACGCCACGCCATGTGCGAACCTATAAGACTGAACGACACGAGTCGTGGGAGAAAACTGTTTGAAATCATGTAAACCCCGCCAAGACACTGTCAAAATAAAATGCATTTTGGCGCCGTCACACACGTGGTGTTGTGCTTGCCCCGGCCCTGAAGGACTGGACTCGGCACCGCAGGCAGCAGCGAGCCGCGCCTGACTCGACGCTCAAGGGGCGGCAGGGGTCGTTAGCGAGGCGTCGCGACCTGCCGACGACTGTACGCTGGTCCTCGCGGATTGTGGCGAAGCGAGCTGGCATCACTTTGGCCAAGATGGACAGAGCAAAATAATGATGATGGGAACTTTCTATCCTTACACCTAGATGCTTACCGTCCAGGAGTTTGATGCGAGGAGACCCACCCCCTTCGAGAGGCCCCCCTCCTCCACCGCCAGACCGTGGCGCGCCGTGGAGTGCCTCGATGACAACGCCCGTTGCATCATAATACCGTAGGCTCGTGAACGGCGGCGCGGGTACCCTGCAAAAAGCGGACAGAAATAAGCTGTGGGGGCGCAATTACTACATCTCCTCTAAGTAACCGCATCCCTGCGGCGGCCCGGCTCTAGAGGCCCGGCTGGGCCCGGCGGCGCAGCGCGGGCCGGGGGGCTCCTGGGGCCACGTGCGGACTAATTCATCGTCACGACCACTGCTTCACTCGCCTCACATTGCCAGCATTCGCTGCTTTACGGAAATAGCATGGACTTTTAAAAAGTCGAAATGACCACATGGCACTTTTTGTCATATTAAGCTAATGTGGGTGGGCTGGGCATTCCCATACCCAAAAGACTGGAATTGCTGTAACTATTCTAAATACTAGTAGTGTCCGGAGCCTGTAACAGTGTCACCCAAAATATTGATCGTTCTTGTCGTTGTTGTTTTTTTTACGTGTAACGGTAGAAAGGTGCGATTCTCAACAGCTATGCTGGTCTGTGTAGGAACTTTTTTACCATGTCAGTCGTTGGATGCAAGCAGCCACCACAATATTGGCTTGACACTGGCCGGGTGGGGGCTCTCGCTGGGGCTCAGTTTGGAAACACCGCCGCACCTGTAGGGAATGAGCTCTGATATGCAACCGCGAAACAACAAAGAAAACGGCGGGTCGCGTTTGTGGGCGCCGTGCCGAGCCGTGCCGAGCCGAGCCACGCAACGCGCCTCTGCAACGTGGTCGTCATGAAGCTGCAGTTAATTTTCGTTGATTTTGGAGGCACGCCGAGAGGCGAGCCCCAACGCCCCAAGGGCGTCGCCGTACTTAGGCAGACACGCGTGCCTCGCGTCGCGCTTGGCGACGAGCCTTGAAGCCCTGGAGGCCCCGGGGGCCGCTGGGTCGGCAGGGCAGGTCCAAGCGGCTGCCTGCGACGAAAACTGCTGCAAAGAGGATCCAGAAACGCATCGGACGTACAGACGTAACACCGAAACGGGATGCACGAAAGGGTTGTGCTGGCGTCGCAAGGTGATGGCTGTGTCGAGGATCAGCCCCGCCCGCCCGCCTCCTCTCTGCTAACCTCAATCGAGGCCGTCTTCCTGCACGCCTCCCCACCCTGCTACAGCGTCTCCAAACCCATTTCCCCGCCGGCGGAAGGATTAGTACACTGCCACGAGTTTGGCATCCTAGGGTCCTTACGGAAGGAAGTTGTCATGGAACCACGCTGCGTGGCTGACGTGTGCCCGTGCAATTGTGTCACGCATATTTACAACGTTTATACGCGTTCCAAATGGGCCACCCTGACGTCAAAAATCACAGATGCGGTAGTAGCAGCCTAGCCCCCTCCTGTCAACAGTTTCACCTGCTGCTGGAGGTGACGGAGCTCCCCTCCTTGGACTGCACCCCGCGTTCGCACTGCACTGCGCGACAGCAGAGGGTGGGGGGTGGCGCCCCCTCCCCGCTGTATAAATAGGTACTGGAAGCCACCCTGGTGGGAGAGAGGCTTTTTACTCGAGTGGGTGCATGCCGCAGTCATTCGCCTCTGGATTAGCGTGGACGACACCGCCCAAGACTCCGCGCTCCGGACACCGCGCGGCGCCCCCGCCCCCGTCATGAACACCCCCGTGAGTCGTGTACTGCCGTGTCCGAGGCCTGGGGTCTCCGTGTCTCTGTGCGTCCTGTGTGTAGCACCCACTGACGGTTTGGCGGCCCGCAGAGATGGCTGTGTCTGCTGCTGCTGCTGGCGTGCGCGCTGTCACCGGCGCTAGCCCGCAGCGCCCGCAGCAGATCCAGGGCGGCCTCCTCCACCACCACGTCGACGACCACCACGTCGACGACGACACCGGAGCCAGCGTCCAGCACCACGGTGGAGGCGTCCTCCACGCCTGAGGAGCAGGCGAGCAGCAGGCCGACATCAACCGCCAACTCCACGACAACCACGACCACCGAGGAGCCGGCGTGAGTACACCACTGGCTGCTCGCAGTGACAGAACTAGTACACTGTTCTATCGGGTGACAGTATAACGATGTTACGTGAATTCTTTGTGAATAGCCGACAATGAGTGATAGATCAGGCAAAATTTCCAGTGCTTTTCGATCGAAATTAGGCTTGGACAAACAGTTGTTGCTGAAAGCTGTTTCAAAGCTGCTTTTCACTGCACCAGGCCCTCGTCCACATCAACGACGGCGCCTTCGTCGACCACGACTCCGAGGCCCGCGGAGCAGCCACGGCCTCGGCAAGACGGCAAGCAGTCGGCCAAGATCTCGGGGCCCGGGGCGTCACCGCGCGCAGAGCGATCCGAGCGCAAAGACGCCCGCAGGGAGCCCAAGCAGGACCAGCGGTCTGCCAAGCTCAAGGAGGACAAGAAGAGCGAGTCCAAGTTGGAGGAAGCAAAGAAGGAGGCCAAGAGAGAGGACCTGAGGGACGAAGCGAGGAAGAAGGACTCGAAGCGGGACGACGAGGACTCCGCCGAGGAGGAACCTAAGCGCAGGCGGACTCAAGTCAGCGAGGAAGATGAGGAGCCTGAAGATGGGCGGGTGGAGCTGAAGAAAGACCCGCGGCAGCGTTCCAAGGCGTCGTTATCTACCACCACTACGTCCACCACCACGACCTCCACCACCACGAAGGCTCCCCTCGTGGACGACAGCACCAGCACTTCAGAGGAGGACGAAGAGGAGGAGGAGGATGAGGAGGAGGAAGCCGACGTGAAGCCCTCGTCCACCACGGCCGCGACATCAACGTCCACCACGGCCTCCACCACCACCTCCACTACTACCACCACTGCGGCGCCCTCCACGACGTCCACCACAACGGCAGCATCCACGACCACGGCCTCCACCACCACGAGCAAGCCCAAAGCAACAACCACCACCACGAGCAAGCCCAAAGCAACGACCACGACACCAAAGCCCACCACAGCCAGGCAGCCTCCCTTGCCCGTGGTGAAGCAGCAGCAGAGGGAACGGGAGCTGAGGGAGAAGAAGAATAACGAAGAAAAGAAGAAGAAGGAAGAAGAGAAGAAAAAGAGGGACGACGAGAAAAAGAAAAAGGACGAAGAGAAGAAAAAGAAGGACGACGAGAAGAAAAAGAAGGAGGATGAAGAGAGAAAAAAACAACTGGAGGAAAAGAAGAAACAGGAGGATGAAACAAGGAAAAGAGAAGAGGAAAAAAGGAAGAGTGAAGAGCTAAAAAAGAAGGAAGACGAGGAGGAAAAGAAGAGAGACGAAGAAAAGAAGAAGCGGGAGGAACAGAAAAGGTTAGAGGACGAACAGAAGAAAAGAGAGGACGATCAGAGAAGAAAAGAAATTGAGGAGGAAGAAAAGAAAAAAACAGATGAAGTCAGTAGCAAGGACAATTTGAAGAAAGAGGTCGAAGTTGAAAGAAAGAAAACCGATGATTTAGAAGAGAAAGTTGAGGAAAGAAAGGAGTCTGCGAAGTCCGAAGGGGAAAATTCAGAGAAACGAAAAAAAAAGAATGAAGACGAGACCGATGAGGACGACGATGAAGACGACGAAGATGACGAGGAGGAAGAAAGGGAACGAGAGCGAGAGAGAAAAAGGAAAGAAGAACGTAGAAAACGAAAGGAAGAGGCTAGGAAACGGAGAGCAGAGGACAGAAAGAGGCGATCGGACGAGCGGAAGAAGGACGAAGATGACAAAAAGAAGCGAGACGAGGTGGCTAAAGACAGAAAGGAGCAACCAAGGTCCAGAAGCAGGGATGGTAAGGACCGGCAGAGAAGCAGGGACAAGGACGCCGAAGACACCCCCAAAGACGACGAGAAGGACGCCGCCAAGGATGCCTCCAAGGACGCTGGCGCCGATCAGGACAAGGAGAAGCGACAGCGGAAGACTAGAGACAGGGCGGAAACCACGTCGGCCAAACCTGCGCTGAAGGAGGAGAAGAGCGACGTCCCCGAGGCCAGCAGCCCTCGAGGCCAGGACAGCTCCAGCAAGGCGGGGGAGGCGGACGCCGTGGTACGGAGCCCACTTGCACTATCTTCACATAGTTAAAAAGTCCCAATGTCATGTTAATCTGTTTCACTTCCAGATGACGCTGAAGAAGCTGGAGGAGCAGCAGGAGGAGGAAGAGGGTCCAGAGGATGGCGCTGGGGCCACCGCTGCGCTCAAGGTGGAGAAGAGGGAAGAGTCCAAGGTGGAGGCCGCGGAGGAGGCCCGAGCGGCCACCAGCGAGGCGCCCGCGGCTGCGGCGAAGCAGCAGGCTGCCGATGACGGCCAGGACGAGAGCACCGCGGCGGACGACTCGGAGGACAAACGCCTCGAGGCGGAGGTGCAGATGGACCTGAAACGGCACCGCGGCAGGGACACCAAGACCCAAAGGGACGCCGCCAAGGAAGCGAAGAAGGACGTCCCCAAGGATGGCGCCAAGGACGTCACCAAGGACGCCGCCAAAGACATCACCGCGGAGCAGAGGAAGCGGAAGGAGGAGCCGAAGAAGGCGGACAAGGGCGACGACAAGAAGGAGGCCAAGAAGGACGAGGCGCGAAAGAAGGGGGCCGAAGCAAAGAGGGACGACCGCAAGGACGACCGCAAGGACGACAAAGCCAGGGACTCCAGTCACGAGAAAGCCACAGGTAACATTGGTAGCCGGATTGTTTTCAAAGTTTTTGTCAGTTTTTGTTCATTTTATAGTGAGTTTACTTTGGACACCCAGGTCTGGAAACGGCTGAGACGACGTACACCAGCCAGCCACTGCTGCAGAAAGTGTACGCCAAGGAGTCCGAGTCCACGTCCGACGGCCAGTACGTCGCGCAGCAGTCCATCCAGTCGCCCAAGTTCGTGCCTCAGGACCAGGGCCTGCAGTCATCCACCAGCACTCGGCAAAAAAACTCCCGGTAAGCAGGGCGTGGCGTGGCGGTGTGTCCGGGTGCAGAGCTGGGAGCTGGGGTGCCTCGTCTTGACTTTGTTTTCTGTCCCACTCTCCCGTCTCTCCAGGCAAAGGGTACCAAACCAAAATTTCCTCGCACTGCAGCAGCCGCTCCTGCCGCAGCAGCAGCAGCAACTGCAGCACCAGCTGACGAAGCATCGGCGCGGCCAGCAGCAGGAGCAGCAGGAGCGGCCCGACCAGCAGGACGAGGAGGCCGGCGACGGGACCACCACCACCACCACCACGCCCTACCCCATCATCCCCATCGTGCACTTCGACAAAGAGCAGAGCGCTGACGGCAGCTACAAAACCAGGTAAGTGTCTCGCGCCGTACGGGTAGGCAACTCATCGCTCACGGTGGGATCGGCATGGACCGCCGTGGCGGTAGGCAACCCATCCGACACCACCCGGCACGCCGTCGAGCGCCCTGGGGATAGGCAGCCCAACCACCTTGACGGTAACGCGTACTGCCAGTGCACGGCGCTCCCGGCGTTCCCAGCGTCGGCAGCAGGCAGAGGCTGTCCTCGAGGAAAGAGACTGGGGTTCGAATCCCGCCCACGGCATGTGAGAAGCTGAGCACAGACGGTCGCTGGCAAGACAGAAACAGAAGATTGCGAGGACTACGCACCAGTCCTGAAAGAAAACGGTTTGCAGTCTGGTTGCAGACCCTGGTTGTGGGGCGAAACAAAGAGAACGAGTGAGTACATGAACACTGTGGCTGCCCTGTTCCAGCTACGAGACGGCCAACAACATCTTCGCCGAGGAGACAGGTTTCTTGAGGAAGCAGGGCGCGAAGCCCGAGGGCGACTCCGACGAGGTGGAGGAGTCATTGGTGCAGCACGGATCGTACTCGTACACGGCCCCCGACGGCAGCCTCATCACCCTCAGCTACACGGCGGACGAGATGGGCTTCCGCGCCACGGGCGACCACATCCCGACGCCGCCGCCAGTGCCGCCAGAGATACAGCGCTCGCTCGACATCATTTACGCCCAAATCCAGCGCGACCAGGTGCGAAAACGAAACGAAGCGACGTCCGTGGCGGGGCGTGGGTTCGAACCCCAGTCGGGGCAGCTTTTTCAATTCTGGTCTCCGTGGAAGGGGTGTGTCTGGTGGGTTGGCTATGAACGTGTGGGTGTTTTCGAACACGGGCTCATGTCTGCCGCTATTTCCAGGAAGAGGCTGAGCGAGAGGAGCGGGAGGAGCGGGAACAGCAGCAGCGGCAGCAGCAGGCGGGCAGCGCCAGCGTCCACCAGGAGGAGTCCGTCGGTGCGCCGAAGCGCTTCGCCAACCACCGTCATGACGACGTCGACGACAACGCCTCCAACAACGACGCCAACGACGCCAACGACGCCGTCAACGAAGCCGCCAACGACGCCGCCAACGACACCGTCAACGACGACCGCGCGGGCCGCGACGAGGAGATCGTCGTCAAGAAGCTCAGTGGCGCCAACAAGCGAGGCGGACGGCGGCACTAGGCGGCGCCACGTGCGACCCGCTCCCTCCAGCACCACCACAACGACCACCACCACCACCACCGCGACGACCCTCACTACGACGGCGCTCGCGGACGTCGCCACGGAAGTCCCTGACCTCGGCCACGACGTCCAGGCCGAGGCGGGGGGCTTCTCGTGGACGAGGCTGGTCCTGGACATCCACAAGTTCCTAAACGGGCGGGAGGCGAGGCGGGCACCTGCAGGCAGGCGGAGGCCGCGGCCGCAAGCTGACTGAGGGGAGTAGGGGCCTTCGGGAAAATTATTTGTAAAAAGATAAGGGCAGACTGGCCGTGGAAGACGGCTGGCCTTCTCACCTGTTGTTGTTCTTTTGTTATTGATTTTTTTGTTGACTTACAGACTGAAATAAGTAAATAAATCCCACCTTTTTGCCGGTAGCAAAGGCGAGTGCAAAAGGGCACTTTGTTATGCTGCAGAATAAATATGTGGAAAACGCCACCATTGTCTTTTCAAAATTCTCACCCGTAGCGTCAGCCACATCCTGAAATTGACGGCTTGGGCGGGGTCAGGACAGGGCAGTGCAGGGCGTTCTCGGAGGCGAGAATGATGGGCGCCGCGCGGGAAGTGTTGCTGAGCACACAATCCGATCGGCGCGGTGCACTTTGGCGCCCGGCCGCGTGTTTACCTTTGGCAACAAAGAAACTGTCGGGCCGTAGGACGCATCCACACGGCAGCGGGAAGCAAACACCGACACTTTTCCATCCCCGGCACGGCGCTCAACACTCACACGCACGCATAGCCATCCCGAAAACAATGCAATTGCAGCGGGCGAGAATTTACGAGGTGCCGGCCTGACCCGCAGGGCCGCGCAGGCGCGCGCAGGGCTGCCCTGTCCGCCCTGCGCACGGTGCCGTGAGGAGGCAGTGCCGCGAGTGGGCACCGGACTTGCCAGGCGTCAGGTGGGCTCAGCGTGGACACTCGAGCCCTGCAGGCCGTCCTGGAGCTGCCCGGAGGACAGCGATCCAGTACAACACGGCGTCGCGGCGTCAACGTCACCTCGTCGCCGGCCGAGTGACTCCGGGCCTGTTGCCCGCTTGTAACTCGACACACTGACCCTCCCGGTCCTCGCCGTCATCCCCGCGGCCCTTTCCCTCTCGGCCCTTCGCCCTGGCCGCCGATTGAAGTGGGTCGGGTTTCGGAGGGCACCCTTGGCGCGCCCTTGGGCCGCCTTGGCGCTGCAAGCAGTGCAGCAGTGCGGGCTGCACGCCGCGCAGCACGACGCGCAGCACGACGCGAGCCCCTACAAGTAGTGGGTCACACATTTGGCGACTGCGCGGCCGAAGCCCCTCGGCTCGGTTCGGCCCATTCAAGCTCCGCGCCAGTAAAGCGTGCATCCGGTGGATCGTGCCCCCGCCCTGCGCGCGACTCGACACCGTTTCGGGAGAGTCTCCTCCGAAATCCCGGCTCGGGCCACGATCGCAGCATGATCGCAGGAAGGGCCGATTATGGAGTCACTGACGCTGACACATTGGCCGCGGCGGAAAGGCAGATTCGAAGCCGGGCCTCGGCGCTCCGCAGACCAGACCAATGCAAGATTTCAGACGGAGGTTTGTGAATGACGTCAAGATGAAGAGACAAGGCCGGAGTCGAAGTGACCGCCGCATTTAGTATGGTATCGGTTTACCCTATTCCAATCATTTCAGCCAGTGAAGGCGTTCTTAGACGGTGTACAGAAAATTTTGCGGCTTGTGCCTCGAATAATAAACGCATGTTGCAGCAGGGCCACAGCTAAAAGGTTATACAATGATTCAACGATTACACTCGCTGCAGAGTGCAGCGCATGCCGCCATTACGCACTGCTCCGAGAGCTCCGCCGCTCCGCTACGATGAGGCAGACGCACTGCGGTGATGCAACCACCCAGTCCAGGAGGCGCTGCTGTCTCGAGACAAAAGGCTTTGCGAGGAGGCCGCTGATTGGCTCGGCCAGATTGCTCGCGTCCTCGACCCCACCAGGCTGGGCGTCCGGACTTCGCGTTCTTATTCGACACCTCCAGAGCAAACGGCTCTCGAGCCCAGACGATCTCGATCGGTTACACTGCGCCTGGTAGGCAATGCATGGCGGGCGTGCTGGCCGGCTCTACAGATCTGGTCCAGCCAGCGGCCCGTCTCAGCATCCGGTGTTGTCCGGCTTCACAGGTGCGCGCAGGTCCAGGCCGCAGGGCGCAGCGCGGCGCGGCGCGGGGCCGTACCGATAAACACTGTCTTTAGGAACGGACAACGGCTCCACCGACGCCCGGTTCTTGTAATAACTCCTGTTGCTGCGTTCGGCCCTGGATTGTTCCATTGAGCCTCATAGTTCCACAGGGCCTGCTGCCATGACTTGCCTCGCGATGGCTGGCCCTGGGCTGGCCCCCGGCTGCCATGCACGCCATGGACGGGCCCATGAGAGCACAGCTTCATTGGAACGCGTAGGACAGGCTGGCTGCGGCCAGGTGGTCAGCAGGTGCTCGCTCGGGGTCCTAAGTGATGCGTGGTACTTACAGTGCCCTACACCAACGCCCCGCCGGCCTCGCTCGTCCCGACCCGCGGCGACACCCACGGGGCCCGCCGAGGCTCGAGCTCCGATTACACCAATGCTGCGTTTCAAGATTTAAAGAATGCCCGTGTGGAACGCAACCGAAATCTTTCTCAGTTTCTGGGGCCTCACAAGAGAATTCGGCCTGCAAGCTCCACTATTTTTAATGCTAGTTTACACGCAGAATTGCGTATTTTAGGGTGCTTGCATTATGAACAACAACAATAGAAATCCTCTAAAGGCGCAAAAGGAGCGTTTTTGGTGGCACGTGAAGCGGAGCGTGGAGCGGCGCGTCGTGTTCTGCGCGTGCCGTCTGGGTTGCCTATGGATCGGTCTGCGGGCGCTGGGCGCGTCCCGGGTCGAATCCGCGTTTCTCGCTGTGTACTTTACTCGCGATGGATGACGCTGGCCGGGCGGGGCGGGGCGGGGCGGGGCGGGGCGGGGCGTGGCTGCCCTGCGGGGGAGCGCACCTGGGCGACGGGCAGCGCCCAACGCCTCTCGGGCCTCTCACCGCCCCTCGCCTCGCCGGGATTGGAAGCCGAGCCGAGTCGAGCCGAGTCAGGCCAGCCAAGATGCAGAGGTGGAGCCGGCTGGAGCCGAGCCGGCGGTTCCAAGCTCCGGCAGCCGCTCCAGGCTCTGGGACGCTGGTCATCCTTGTCGCACGCACGGCGGGTACGACAGGGTGCTCGGGGAGGGGGACATTCCAGCGCGGTTAGGCCGAGATGAGTCGACGGGGCCGTGGTGGGGGCGGGGGCACTGGGGGCACTTGGGGTATGTACGCCGTCGTGGGCGTGTTGGTGGCGTTGGTGCACGAGTAGTCAAGTCATTATCAAAGGGCGTATCCTGCTCCGCCTCGCTTTGTCCAGCCCGAGGGCCTCCCCGTCCTCCTACGCGTCGTAAAGTACACTCGCGGCACAGCTTTCCAAAGGGTATCCTGATCGAGCGTTGTGTTGGGCGGGCGGCAGACTGGCAGACACTCGCGCGATATCAGTTCCAGTTGGCAGTTTATGTGCGTGCACAGAGAAAATCCGATTGAAAGCACCACGGAGCAAACCGGAGACACAAAAAAGAGACGCCCAACGTGGGGCTCGAACCCACGACCCTGGGATTAAGAGTCCCATGCTCTACCGACTGAGCTAGCCGGGCTGTTGGTGAGAGGCGGGCCAGCTACGCGTCGCATGCAACAGTTGGCCCGGCGGCGCGGCGCAGGACGCGTGGTGGGGGAATGAATGAGCTCTCTCCCCCCCTCCACCGCGCCCCGCCTACCCCTCCTATCCCCCGACGCGCTGCGACCGGCCGGCCGGCCGGCCACGGTGACCTACGGACTCGAAAGGAACTCGCGCACCGCCTTATCGGTTATCGTTCTGTGGCGAATAATTTCACGGCGACTGAATAATTCTTCTGGGGACGCTGCGCGGCGCTGCGCCCTCGGCTGCGAGTGGCGAGCCGAGAGCTGCGAATTCTCGACCAGCGACGCGCAAAGGGCGGATCCGCTGCATCTCATCACCAAACTGCGAGTGGACACGCCGAGCTCGGCACCTGCAGCACTTCGGTAACCGGAGGCCGATTAGAGGATGGTGCGGCTAATACGCCCAATAACAAGGTTAGTCGGCCCGAACAGGAGGCGCCCTTTCGGCCGGCAGGCAGGCAGGGCTGCGGGGCTGCCCAAGGCTGCCAAAAAGCCGCCGACAAACGGGCTCGTCACTCCAAGTAGGTGTTAAGCAGTTGGTGATGGGCGGGGCCAACCCGTTGGGGCGGCAACATGAAACAGCCCAATCGGCCAAGAGAAAAAAGAAGGAGAAAGAGAAGAAGATGAACTTTCCCGCATCAGAAGGCACACATCCAGCGCACAAATTGCCACCACGGTTCTTCGTCGCCAGACGATTGCAATTTGACGTGACGTCGTACGGGGCGGGATGCGAGTCCGTCCGAGAGAGTCGCAGTGTTGAGGCCAAGCAGCTGCCCGCCCAATCAGAGGTGTGACCGGCTTCAGCGCTTTCCTCGCTGCTCGCCCTTTCCACCTGAAGCAGCTAAGCAGGTGAGAAACCGCCCTGTAATCAAGGCGGCTAAAGGTGCTAAAAAGGCGTTGCGCCCCGACAGGTGGGCTGGGCTAAAGGGCCGCTTATTGGGCCAAGCCGCGCATCTGCCGGCTTGTCTGTTCGCCATGCGTGGATCGCGAGGTGGATGGCCCAGCTGGGACGGACGCACAGTGGGTCAGAAAACCACTGAGGCGGCCAAATCCCGTACACGCTTTGAGCTCCCGAGTCGCTAAATGGGACTTGAATCGAACGTGTTACTCCACCAATGGATTGCACTCCAAACGAGGAATCCAAAGGTGGGGTCACACGTCCGATTCGAGTCCCATTTAGCGACTCTGGAGCTCAAAACGCGTCTAGAATTTTGGCCACCTCAACGGTCTTTTGGCCCACTGTGGGACGCTCTACTCGGGCCGCGCGCAACACGACATACACAACAAAGCAACCTTGCGTTTGGGAATACTAAAGTGGTTGGACTGGCTGCAGTGAGGTACTACTATACACGTTTTGGCAGCCTCTTGAGCGTGCTCGAACAGGGTGACGAGGCAGTCGCAGGCTATCGGCCAGTGCAACTTGTCGTAGTACCGAGAACCACTTCGCGGAGTGACTTACGTACGTCATGACGTCGGACGCGATACACTCTGCTCGCGCTGTGATGCCGTGAGGTGGCGGCAGACAAAAGCATCAACCCAGCTACACGCAGCTTCACGCAGCAGTAATAAGAGATACCCATTGTCACCCGCCGCCACCTTGAACCATACCTAACCTAACCCAAGTCAACCTAACCCGCCGCCATCTTGAACCCCATTGTTAGGTTAGGTTTGGTGCCCTCGTGACATACAACAATGGGGTTCAAGATGGCGGTTTGGTTGGGGTAGGTTAGGTCCGTCCAAGATGTCGGCGAGGTGACAATGGGGTTCAAGATGGCGGCGGGTGACAATGGGTATTTCTTACTACTCGCGGCTTCAAGCAGCTTCACGCAGCCGGCCGGTGGAAGGCGAAGCGGAGCGCGCTGCCCTGATATTGCGTTTGTCGGCACCTTGTTGTCGCTTCGTTACACCGCAGCAGCGCCTCCTCGCGCCGCCATCATAAAAGGCGAGCTAAGCGGCATCAGAGCCCAAGCCATCTCGAGCGAATTTGATCTGCCGTAATGTTATTAATTTACGCCAACTCCCCTACTATAAAACAAAGCAGGAAAGCATCACTCGCTCCGAAAGCACTTTTCCCGCAAAGCATCAGCGAGAGCGCCCGAGACCCTCTTCGCGGTGCTGTATTGATAATGGCGTCGTTCCGCGCGTCGTTGTCCGGCGGTAACGGCGCGTAATGCACGGGAACGACCCGGGAACGACCCGCGTTAAAGGCCCGGCTGTAACCCGCAGGTCGTTATAAATACGAGGCGGTTACTTTTTGCTGTTTCTGTTCTGATTACAGTTTTGGTCCTTTTATAGCCATTGCAGCCTTGTACGGATTTGGAGATCCGTTTGAGTCGGCGTGGGTCGGTGCCGTTCGCCGAAGCCGTTTGGGTTGCAGCGCGGCAGGACGGACCAGGACAGTGTAGCGGTGTCAAGACTAATTGGCTGCAGAGCCGAGCCGGGCCCAAAGGGTGGCGCCATGCTGCACGGAGCATTGCATAGCAGTGCTTACAGCGGCTTGCATGGCTTGCAGTGCGGCCGGCATCATGCAAACAGGCACCTTAACCCGAGTGGGCTGGCCGCATGCATGTCGTTTCTCGGCAGTGTAACTCCTCGGAGCATTATGGCCGGTGTTTAGGCCCTTGGCCGGCAGGCAGCCAGGCAGAGCAGCCAGGCAGCCAGGGCCCGGAGGCACGGAGCAACACCCCCGTATCTCACGCGGATCTTTCCGCCGCGGGAGGAATGCAATCAATTTCACTCACATGTCTAATTTATCTCTCATTACTTTTATCGCAATTGGTTCTCAACGTCGCGAGGCGAAATTAACGGCAAAGCGCGGAAGAAGCGCGCGGATAATGGATCTCGGAGGCACACTCTGCGCCTCGATAGGTGCACAGCGACAATACGGCCGCGAAAAGTCCCGTTTTTGAGACGCTGTTCTGTTGGGGTCGGGGCTAGGTTGTTGTCGCGCAGCTGATGCGTCTCGGGCAAGGCGGCCACCCCCACACTGTCCATGCCATCTCACCTGGACGACTGTCTCTGAAAGGCACAGGCCCCGCTGAGTGGCGTATTGTGGCAGAATAAGTAAAGTCGCGCAAAGGGGTTGTTTTGCTGAGCGTGCCGTGCCCAGCCGCACCTGCTTCCGGTGAGTGCCCTACTCCTCGGGGACAAGCAAAGCGATGCCAATCCCCCGCATCATTACTCAGCGCATAGAGGAGGAATAAGAGCACTCGGAATATGCGGACGGGAGGGGGCAAAGTCCCCGCACCGTGAAAAGGGTGGACGCACTGCTTGTTTTCTGTGGAACATACGCAGTGCGGGCACTAATCCCCCCATCCAGCGATGGAGGAGGTCCGAGGAGACCGTTATGTACCGCTATTAGGACAACGAGTTGGGCTGTGGGGACACACCTGGCCCGTGTTTTGAAGGTTAGGCGCTGACCACTTCATTGACAGACGCCGGGATGCCAAGGGGCTGCCCTCCACCTAGGTGTCCTGGCGTCCACCTGGCCGGCCGTCTTTCGGCCCGACTGTTGGTTTAGTCGTTGTCCTGCCGCCGGACGCCCATTGACCCAGATCCGGCCCTGCGGCCTGCAGGGAAAATCCCGGCTCCATTCCGGTGGACAATGGTCGCTGCGAGGCAGGCACGGCAACGGCAGGAAGTGTTTGTGCTCATTTGTGCAGTAGCGGCTCGTTATTTTGCAGCCGGCCGGTTCGTGTACCGCAGCATCCACTCGGCCGCAGCTCATTTGCTATAATTGTTTTGCCATACTCCGTGATTTTCACCGCGCGGCCCCGGCCCGCCACGCCCCACGCTGTCCTCGTCGGCACGCTGTCGGCGCAAATCATGACTGAGAAGCAAAAAATAAAAAGGCGAGAGGCGAGCGAAAAAAATAAAAACAAGCTTGTAAGTAGTGAGCAGAGTGACGACGGCGTTGCACTGCATACCTCTGCGGCAGGTGCCGCGGCGGGCAGGTGCGGCAGCTGCGGCTAGCGACATGCAGTGTGGACGCCACGGGCCCGACGCGAAGCCGCGAACTCCGAGTCCGTAAAGTCCCACTTGCATAACTTCGGCCGCGCTTTGGCACTACCTACTGTACTGTGCCGTGCCATCATCGGCCTCCTGCCTGGGGATGACCTCCCCGGCCGGCAGTCCGGCAGCTGGCTGACAGAGCACCGCCTCGGCAAATATTGTTCCGCCCATTGGAACAGCCGAAACTTCCGCGCGGCCGCGCTGCCTGCCGCTGCCTGCCGGTGCCTGCCGGTGCTGCGGGGCGCAAGCAGCAGGCGGATTGCGTCTCGCCGCGATTGCAGCTTGCGCGGGTTGCACCTTGGTTGCACGAATGCGCAGTCACCACGACCACGGCCGCGAGGAGTCGCGGCGCAGCACCTGCGCGCCTGCAGGTGCGAGGTGACCCGGTGACCTAGCCTGGCCCGCGGCACACCTGCGTGCACCTGCCCGGCCTGCACGCGAGGCGCGCCGTGATCCAACTTGTGATGTCACGGCCGGCCGTCGTGGCGGCCGCCCGGCCGGGTTGGCCTAGGCCGAAACCAGACGCACTTCGATCTGGACGAGGCGACTCCAGCGCCCCTGCCGTCCTGGACAGCCTCTGCGAGCTGCTGTGGTAAAGACGGCGGCGCTCAAAATAAATTTGTATCATTGGCCACAGGGCGGAGCGTGGCGCACGTACCACACGGCAACGGGGACGATAATGTAGCATTAGCCATCGACTGGCATCGACGGCCAGAGAGGATTACAGCAACTCGCTCCTGTTAATGGATGATAAGCCGTAGAGCCGAGCCCCGTCCGCGGGGCGCTTGCGGGGCGCAGTGCGCGGCGTGCTTTGACCCGCGCGTTGCCCGGCAGTGCCCAGGCAGTGCCCCCGCGGCGCGTCGCGCCGATCGCGGCGGGCCCGGCCCAATATGGGCGGCCACCTGTTGGACGCGCACCGGGACCAGGACCATCTGGACCATCTGGGAGTCACAAAGGCCGTTGGCGCTTCCTTATTCGCGCTGTCGCGCCATGTAGGCCCACTGGGCCGCCCGGTGGGTAGGCAACCCATTGTACTCTCCTGGGCGCGAGGGCGGCGGCGGCCCGCCCAATCTGTCATGCCCGACGGTCGAGTTCTTGGCGCAGCGTCACGTGCATCCGCGTCCGCCAGCACGCCGGCACGTCCACCCGGAACGCAGACGGCAGAAGGACAATGCCGTACGTGAGAATGCCCGCTTGCCCTCGGCGCCGCGCCGGGGTTCGGATAGCCGCACGGTGCGGCTCCGACCGCCTTGACGGCGGCCTCCACGAGCTCGTAGCTCGACTCTCGACGCGACATCATCAAGCCTTCCACAAAATCGGGACCACCTGCCCCACGTCCCGCGTGAGTCAGCGCTCGGCGCGGCGGGCACGGGGTCAGCGAGCGCCCCGGGCCCCAGGGAGAGCAGGCACTGCATGCTGTGCCGCCTCGCTTCGTGACGGCCCGGGGCGGACGGCCATCCGCAGCGCCCCGCCCGGCCCCGCCCACACCGGACGCAGCCACCCGCTCCACCGCGGATCGAACACGGGAAGGTTCTGTTCGAAACGCCTCGCCTCGCGCAACGACGTCCTCTTTGTGGTCATTGCGATTGGACATTGTTGTTTGTGTATTGTTGCGTTCTGCCGGCCATTGTTCGCACTGATGACTTGGGCGCCACCGGCCGTGGCACCGTGCTGTACGTACTGTACCCTGCCCGCAGAGAAAATCAGGTTCGCTGCATTCTGCGTGTGTTTTGGGCGTTGGCTCCACCTGCGATGGGGAGAAGGGAAACTCGCATGCTGTAACAGTGCAGGCCGGCAGCTTCATTCAGGGAACAAGGCAGGAAGTGCGGGCCTTTGTCAATGGACGCGGGGCGGGCTGGCCGGACCGCCGAGTCAGCGCCTCGGCGTCATCGGAGCCGTCCTGGCCGGTCCTCGCGGGCACGGCGCAGCACTGGGTGACGTTGCTGACGGCGTTGATGGAGGTGGCGGCGGCCGGGGCGCACTGCTCTCGCGTTCTGCTTGTGCCTTTGCTTCCTGCAGCTGCGGCTGGGCTGCGGCAGTTCGTGCAGGTGTTCCAGGTGTCCCCGCCGAGCTCGGCGTCGTGGCGTGCCCACTGTGGCGTGCCCCCCCAGGTGTCGGTAAGGTCAGAGTGCCCGGGTCGTTGCGGTGCTGTACTGGCCCCACCCAGCAGGCGAGCCAGGCCTGCCAACCAAGCGCAGCGCAGTCAGCGCTGCCAATAATCTCGCAGCCAGGGCTGCCAATGCTCCGTGTTTGCACCTCAGAGCCGGCCGAGCACATCCACAAAGGCACTGCTTGCATGTGTGTCGCGTACGTGACAATCGTTTGAATCACCTGCACGAGTTGGCAACCCTGCCGGAACGAAAAAAAGACGCACGAAGTCGTAACTTGCTTATGAGGACCACCGCAGCGCAGGCGAGTCCTTCCTTGCAGTGTCCGCCCCGAGGAATGCAGGCCGAGGAGCAAATCGAAACGGAATGAGATTTCCTCCTTGTTTTATTGTAATCCTGGTCCCCGCCGCGCCGTGCGGGGCGCAGCACCGGAAGGATCACTAGACAAAGAATACTGTAGACGGGAAACGGGTGCAATCTTAGAGAAGCAAGTTTTGGCGAGCGACCGTCATAAAACCCTCATCACACTAACAAAAGGAGCGTGTCACTGCATGCCGCCAGCCGCCCGCACCCGTCTCGATCTTCGCGGCCGACTTTTTCGCTCTTCGGGTCCCATATTCGGGTCTCCTCGGCACCGCCCTCAGCCTACGTCACGCCACGCCGCTGCAGGCTGCAGCGCAGGCCGCCCCCGAGTGACGTCGGCGACGAGCCCCGAAGATGCCCGAACACGCTTCGGGAGTCGGCTGTGAACTCGCGGCAGGCCGGCTCTGGGCTAGCAGGCGTGCCTTTTGTTATTTTGACGGGGTTCCTTCACTGCTTTATTAGGGTCGCTCGCCAAAACTTGCTTCTCTAAGATTGCACCACGGAATACGGCGTTTCCCGTCTACAGTATTCTTTGTCTAGTGAAGGATCTCGTTCGTTAGTCACACCGCGTCCCTGCACAGCCTTATGTCACACCGTCACACAGTGGGTCAGAAGACCGTTGAGGCGGCCAAAATTGTAGACGCGTTTTGAGCTCCAGAGTCGCTAAATGGAACTCGAATCGTGGCCCCAACAATGGATTCCTCGTTTAGAGAGCCATCGATTGGTGGGGTCACACTTTCGGTTCGAGTCCCATTTAGCGACTCTGGAGCTCAAGACACGACCGGTATTTTGGCCGCATCAACGGTCTTCTGACCCACCGTGCGTCACACCGTTACACCGCGGGCGGACTGTCACCGCCGGATCTGCGGGGTCAGCTGCGTGGTGCGCGTTGTTTGTTTGTGTGAGGGCCCGTCCGCGCTTGGGGGTGGAGGCATCCTCGACGACACAGCATGCACCCACACAGAGTCACTCCGCGGTGTGTACTTTCCAGGAACGCCGCGCCGACACGCACTCACAGTCACAGACTATGCTTATCACTCCCGGAAGGCCTTTTCGATCCACGCCCGTTTTCATTTCCACTGCTGCTGCACGCTCGGCTGTCGCTCGGAGAGTGTGGACGGAGAGGACACGCACAAAACGATGCAGTTGCGACAAAACGGTTGCCGCCTGCGGAGCACGCTCACGCTCGCCCGCCGTACCGTTGCATTCGGCGCTCTCTAGCGGGAGATGCGGCACATCACGCGACGCGTCCAGGAAGCGGTGCAGTCGCATGCGCGAATCATGAGTCAGGCTAGTCATTGAGGAAAACAGCGCCAGCAGCGCCAATGCAGGTCCGGCACTCCCACGGAGGGGGAGCAGCAATGTTTGTGGAACGTAGCACAGTAGGTCGGAAGACAGTTGATATACGGCCAAAATTAGAGACGCGTTTTGAGCTCAAGAGTCGCTAAATGGGACTCAAAATCGAACGTGTGACGCCACCAATGGATTGCTCTCCAAACGAGGAATCCATTGGTGTGGTCGCACGTTCGATTCGAGTCCAACGACTCTGGAGCTCAAAACTTGTCCGGGATTTCGGCCGCCTCAGTGGTCCTCCGACCCAATGTGCGTAGCTGCCGAAAGCGCCACAGTGTCGCGGCGGGGCTTCGTCGCAGTGTCGCAGTATGTACGTACCGGGAAATGATTTCCCTTGCAAAGCTGGCTTGCCGCGGTACTAATGGAGGGCGGCAAGGCGCAAGGCGACGACTCCGCGAGGCGCTGCGTATTGAGCTGCCAGCAGCGAAACTCTTCCATTTTCCACGCAGCCTTGGGCGCGGTGCGGTGAGCGAACGCGGGCCCGGCTCGGTTCGAGCGCCGCGACGTCGCGGCGCGCGCATTGTTGTCGGAACGAAAAAGAGCGCCAATGCTAATGGAATCTTTTTGTGGCGCGGTGCCTGCAAATAGCGCCTGCAGATAATGCCTTGCGAATACCGCCTGCGAATAATACCTTCATTACCGTACGGCCCAGCGGACGCCGTTGCGTGCCTCGCAGAGCACCGCGGGCTACTCGATGAGAGATGGACGCCCTTGCGTCACGCGATGCTGTGCGATCCGTGAAAAAGGCGCAGTGCTTGGACGCTTTGAGAGCGCTGCAGAAAAGGTGACTTGAATCAAACACGCGGTACGGCGGGGCACCGATCGATTCCAGATCAATGTTCATTCGCTCGGAAGTGCCGTCCATGACACTACGCGCACCGTTCATTCGAGTCCCATGGGGACGAATGACCCGGAGGCCCGCGTCTGAAACTGCCTTCCTGGAGCCGAGAGGCCGGCGGGGAAAGGAGCCGCTCCTGCCGGTCGCTACCCGCAGAGACGCCGGCGCCAGGCCGGTGCATCCTGGACGTCCTGGACCCGGCCGCGGGGGGAGGGGGGGGGCTGCCACCCCCGCCGGCGGGGAGTCCTCCAATTATGGGCAATAAAGCATACACGCCCGCCGCGCCGACCTGGCCGGCCGAAGCCCTTTGAAGGGAGTTAATTCCCTGTCGGGGCCGAAGCCCTTGACGCACAGGTGGGGGAGGGCGGCGGGGCGTCACGTATATCAAGGCGGAATGGTCCTTAAACCTCGGACTTGCAGGGGGCGGCGGCAGGCCGGAGGCATTCACATGTGTTTCTGTGCTCTGTGGTTCAACGCAGACGATCTGTTGTCTTATGAAAGTGTAAACGGAATTAATAACGAATGACAAATGATGGTACAGTAGTATCTGCGCGCAAAAGTTGACTGGCGGTGAGAGAGGAGCCCTATTTATTACTATAGTGCACCCATAGGGCTAGTCATTTGGGGCGTGTGTGCCCCACGAACAAGGCTTGTGAAATCGGCGGTGACTCACGCATGGGGAATGCACCCCGAGTGTGTGCGAGTCGTGTGAGTGCTGTTTGTGAGCGGACAAAGCAACTTCTTCCTCCTGCGGCCACAATGGCAGATGATTGTTGTCAAAACGAGGGCAAAATAAGGTGAAGCACCGGTCACGGGGGGATATAAAAGCGGTGGAGAGGTCCCCCTCCTCTCGGATAGCACACGAACCGTCGATATATAATGATGTGGCAGGGCATTCGAGTTGAAATGTTTGGTATCGATATGGTCGCGGGGCGACAGGCTACCTCCAAGGCCCACTGAGCTAAGCCCCTCACGGTGCGGCCGACCGAAAGGATTAGGCCTACCTGCTGCCGGCCAGCCCGGCCACGCCCCACCCTAAGGAACCCCACAGGGCCTCATTGGCAGCCCTTGATAGGGGTGGTCCTTACTGTTTTATTACGCCACGTGTGGTGCGCTGGCCACGCCCCCCTCCACCAGTGTGAGTGAAAAGTGACGTTTATACAGCTTATCTATTAAGTTGATCCGGCAACTGGGGGCGTGGGCATAAATCCCAGCAAACGGATTCACATAAACCAGTCCGAGAGCAGTCCCGGCGGTGGCGGGCGGGGTCACATTACAATTATACTGCCGTTCATTAGAAGCCAATCAAGCTACCAACGACTTTCGGGGCAATCCGATCAAGGGGAAGGGGGGAGGGAAACTGGACAAAATCGACAAACTAGGTGCGTCGTTGCCATGCAAGAGTATGACGGAGTTGCCGAATGTGAGTGCGTGGAAGTCTCGTGTATGTCATTGTGCAGTATCTCTCCCTCCTGTATTCCGCAAAGTCGGGAATAAAAAATCACTACACACGTGTTTCACACGTCTTTTTGTTAGCCCTCCCCCTCCCCCCCTCCTGAGACTCACCTGCTTTCTGGTGACGGCGATTTCCCGAAAATAGAACAAACAGAGAGATTGGCTCACTGCTCCCTCCCCCTCCCCCCTCTCCATCGCCCCCAATTCGCCACGGCGCTCCGCCCGGCGCCGGCGCCACTCCCGCTGCGTTCGCCGTGCGCTTCTCTCCTCGATTTGGTTTTCCTTTTCGTTTTGGCTGCCTTTGTGCTGCCGAGCAGTCCGGCTTGGTGCCCCTGTCGCGCTGCTCGGTGATTGCGGCGCCAATGCCGCTGCACTGTGCTTTCGGCGCACTGGCCGCTTCTCTTGAAAGTGCGTGGACAGGCCACAAAAGCAGTCTAGAGCCTCTGAGCCACATAGCGACGCGAGAAGCCACGGGGGCACTTTATCAGAAAAACATTCAGCGGATGCCTGCCGGCACGTGGGACGCGGACACGGGGCGCATCGCGAGGAATGCTGAGCCCTGCGTCTGAATGCGCGACGCTGCCATGCGACGCCCGGCCGGCGGCGGCGCGGCGCGCGGATTGCAAAGGACGGCGCCAAACACCAAAGGCAGCCAAGCGGCCGTACAGTGGGTCAGAAGACCGTTGAGGCGGCCAAAGTTCTAGACGCGTTTTTATCTCCAGAGTCGTGTGGCTCCATTAATTGATTGCTCTCCAAACGAAGAATCCATTAGTGGGGTTACACGTTCGATTTGAGTCCCATTTAGCGACTCTGGAGATCAAAACGTGTCCGGGATTTTAGCCGCCTCAACCGTCTTCTGACCCACGTGGGCCGCGAGGAACGCGCCGACGGCCGGCTTCGGGTTCGCGACCGCGTGGGCAGGGCGTAGTCGGCACGTCTGCACCGCGGGGCGGGGCGGGGCGGGGCGGGGCGGGGCGGGGCGGGGCGGGGCGGGGCGGGGCGGGGCGGGGCGGGGCGGGGCGGGGCGGGGCGGGGCGGGGCGGGGGCGCAGGTACCCACTTGAGTCGGCGCATACAATACGTACAGCGCGCCGCGACCCGACGGCGGTCGGGACGTGAGGCGCCACGCTCCCCGTCTCCCCGCCACAGGCATTCTCGGGGGCATTCCGGTCGGCATGCAGGCCGTCATCAAGCCCTGCACCCTGCCGCCGCGCCGAGGCGGCTCCGTGCCGACGCCCTCCTCGACGTGCATGCCGCGTTGCAGATCGTACAGTCCGTTCGGGGCGGGCGGACGCTTGCACCGAAACTGAAGGCAGCAGGGCGTGTGTGCCCGCGGTATCTGTGTGTGTCTTGGCGGTTTATCGTTGGCAGGCCGTCAGTGCGTCACCGCATCATCCAGTGCTCGCGCACCCGGGCCGCGCGGAAGTAGTGCGGCCGCGCTCGCAGTTTGGGCGTTCCGTTGCCACGCGGCTGGCTGGCGGTGCTGGCGGGGCTGATCCAGGCCGCGGCTTCCTTGCTCGTCTTTAGCATGCGGCGCGCGTGACGCCGGGGCCGCGGCATGCTGGCGCCTCCTTGAACGCGCCGAGCACATCAATCAGCGGGACAGTCACACTCCTTCCTGCGAGCCGGCAACCCTATGCAACACCATCGCTCAAACACTTTTATTTCATAACAGCGGGTAGATTTAGAAAGGCTGTAAAATTTAGCCACTAACTGGGGAGAGATTTGAGGGCTATTGGCGGGAAGGCACCACGCGTCGGCGCGTGTCGCGGCGTGTCGCGGCGTGTCGCAAGGCGGTGACGCCTGCCTGCTTGCATTGCGCCGAGCATTGATTCCGCTGCCGACCAGGATGAGTAGTGGAGTGGAGCCTGCTGGCCTGCCGCCCCGCACTGGCTGCGGCTCCGACTGGTTTTCCTCCTTCCGATCAGTATTCAGCACGCGGCTGCCGCTGCATTCTGTAATCACGGCCATTACGACGGATCCAGCGGCGGCCCCAGAGGGGTTACTCGGGATGAGCTATGCCGGGATGAGCGTTCTAACAGTAGCCCGCGGAAGCGCTAACAAGCGAGGCCCTGTCCCTGCGCGCTGCGCCCCGCTGCTGCGGGGCCCTCGCCAAGAGTTTCCGCCAATGTTCATCACATCCATTGGGCGCAGCAGCAGCAGCTCCCCGGCGCGCTGACGGCCTGCTGCACCTGACGATATTGTTTCGGGACTGTTTGGCTGCAGGCGCGTTCGCGGCGCCTCGGTGCCCCGGGCTACGTTTCTCCGAACCAGGTGCGGCAGCCTAGACAGAAGGAACACAGCGGGCACCAGGGCCTCCAGGGCCCCCTCAGACCGCCCGGTCACTGTACACTGTGAGGAGGGGGCGGCCACGGCACGCAGCGACAAAGTCCATCCTGGAGGCCGTGGACGCGGACACAGCGTCTGTCCGTGCCCCGGGCACCTCGGCCACCAATTAATGAAGGGCCCCGTGCGGTGTTTCCCCGTCACTTAGCACGGCCCAACCCTTTGGAGTAGCCCCGCCTGCATCCAGAAGGTCCAGAAGGGGGGGCAAACTTCCTGCTTCACACGTCAGATGTACACAGACCGAGAGACAGACACTGTCAACAGAAGGGCGGTGAACGGGGTGGCTGTCATATTCGCGCCCGACGAAGTCAGTCCAGCTTATCGTAGCACTACTTGCGGACCCCGTCCGCCCAGTGCGCCCAGTGCGGCCGCACCGATGACTCGAGGGGCGCGGTGACGCGGTCCTCGACCTCGACCACGCCACCGCCACACCGCCGCAGTGTTTGCTCTAGGGTCGGACGTTGATGCAAAAGAGTGCATAAGCCACCATCATCGGCACCGCGGGCACGCTGTGCAGGCCTCCGTCGTCCCGGACGGTGCAGGTGCGCGGCGCCGCCAAGGCCCCCGACGGCGACACGGCGACGACGTGCCGGAGTTGGTTGGTTGGAGGTAAGGCGCCCGTCTGGGCCGTCGACCGCCGCGCCTCACCACTCAAGTCACTCAGCGCTATCTGCCTTGTCGGCAGAGTAGTACTCTCGGGGACACCTGTGTGGTCGAGGAGAGGTGTGCCGAGCTTGTGTGTGTGTGTGTGTGTGTGTTTGTGTGTGTGTGTGTGTGTGTGTTTGTGTGTGTGTGTGTGTGTGTGTGCGTGTGTGCGCGCGCTAGTAGTAGTAGCCGGAGTCCGTCCAAAAGATTCGATACGCTGCCTTCGATTGCACCTGTGATGAAACTAAAGCTTACAGGTGACGACTCCAAAGATGACTCCTCGCCGCTGAAGTGAAAAGCAAAGTGGTGCGATTTGTTGCATTTAGGAGGTCTTTCTACGAGACTCCTTTCAACAGGCGTTGGAATGAGTCTGAGTGTTTATGCCGTGTAACAAACGCTCTCATCATCTTCCCCTCTCTTTTTATTTTTACAAGAGTAGAGTAGAGAGTAGAGACGACGGCGAGGACAATACAGTTATGTCCATCTCATCCTCCACAGGTGTGCATGGGCTGCGGAGGCTGCGGTGGCGCCCGGAGCATTAAATCTGTCTCCGTCTGGCGCGCCTCGCCGTGCCACTCGCCGCGAGGGGGTAGGAGGGCGGGGCAGCGGGGCGGGGCGGGGCGGGGCGGGGCGGGGCGGGGCGGCCCCACACCACACCGTTTTCTCTTCGGCACCGAAAAGCCAAGAGACGTCAAGAAGACCACTGCATATCGCCTCTCCCGCAAAAAAAAAATACTCCTCGCACGAATACGGAAAGAAAACAACGTACGTAAAACGTAAACGGTGACTTATTTTGTGTGTACTCGGCTGCGGACCGAAAGACAGACAGCCACGCTGCGGGGGCGTCGTCGCCGCGTCGCCGGCTGCCTCGTCATCCCCGTCGCCTCGTCCGTCCGGCCGGCCGGCCGCTCATTTATCACGGCGATGCGGTCACCGCCGGCAAATCAGAGGGCGGGGCGGATTAGGCTCCAACAAGGCCGTGTTTGACGCGCCGTGCCGTCCCGCCACCGCGATGCTGTCTCCGGTCCACTGCAAACGCGAGGGGCAGGGGCGCTACCACCACGACGACACAGCGCCATGCCGAGGAGTCCGAGACCGTCATCGACGCCGATAGATGACCTGATGGACGATATAGTTTTGCTTCGACAGTGGCGTGGCCTGGGGCAACCTAACCTCACCTCGACAGCCCGCTTGGACAGGCAGACAAGCGGGGCTGGCAGACAGACGGGCTGGCAGGCAGCCAGCCGGATGGCCAGACGAGCCCAGCCGCACACATCAATGGCTGTGTCAGATTATCCCCTTGGCGCCGACCTGTCGCGGTCACACCTGCACGGTGCGGGCGCGCTGCATTGTGGGAACCCCCACCCCCTCGCTAATTACATGCCATTGCTTTGTCCGCCGTTCTGCGTATTTTATTTATTTTTATTTTTTTTGTCCGAGGCCCGCGACGTAAAGCGCTTTTGCTTTTCTCCAATGTTTCTGCTATCATGTTGAGCTGCTTGTCAAAACGGGTGGGTCTCTCACGTCCGTGTGCCTGTGTGTGGCACAGGCAGGGCAGGTGACGCGAAGACTACGCGCTGTGCCGTGAAAACGCACCAAAGCGAGTAAAATGTTCATTATTCGAAGTGGGACGAGCATGTTTATGCCAATAACCGGCCTGTTTCTTTGCGAGTACGAGGGAGAGAGACACCGTCGAGTGGAGCAGGTTACCCGAAGCCCTCCGGCGTGCCCAGGTGTCCAGCCTCGGAGCTGCAGCCCCCGGACCGGCCAGTTAGTTCTCACGAGATTCTGGCTGCCGCTGTTGGAGCCGCCGGGCCCGCCCTGGCCGCCCTGGCCCGCCTAGGCCGGGTCGCCCGCTGGTCGGTGGTCAATACAAGTGCCCCGACCTCGCCACGGCTGCCGCGGGGCCGGTGGCGACCGGTGGCGGCCGGGACGACTTCCAGTGCCACGGGCAGTTCGTTGTTGCACCGCGCTGACCACCACGCACACGGCGGGCCAGCTGACCACGCGGCCGGGATTTGGCGAGGCCGCTTGACAGTGTACCTTGTGACTCAGAGATGGTACGGGTCGGAGCCTGGCCCGGTTAGGGGTCCGCTGTGCGGTGCAGGTGTACAGGGGCCTACGGGCAGGCGGGGGAGAGGGGGGGGGGGCGTGGCGGGGCAGCGGGGCTCTCCTCTCTTCTCTCCACACGTGTGACCAGGACTCCGGGCTCCGGGACCCCGAATTCCAACCGCAGCTCTTTTTTCGTTACCGAGGAATAAAAAGAGAGCCGAAAATTCCTGTGCAGGGCCTCTCGGCCCCTCTCGTGTGCGGTACGGTGCAGTGACTTAATGGCGCGGGGCTTATCTTGCAGGTGCGTGCCATTACGCTATCGGCGGTATCGGTGCAGGCCACCTTGCTGGTGACGAGCCGCTGAGCAGCCGCCCTGAGTCACGAGAAGAGCAAAACACACAGACTATAAGAACGTTGTTTCATCCGTTGCCAAAAGTGACCTCGGTCACATGGCCATGTGTATGGAGGTACAGAGGTATATGGAGGTATGGAGCAGTATGGAGGTATGGATGGAGGTATGGAGGTATAGATCTATACCAGTGTCACAGCACGGGATCCGGTTAAAATAGGCCAAATTCGAACACCCATTTATACTGGATCCAGGAAGTCCAGTACGGGATCCAGAAAAACCTGGATCCCGTAAATGCACTGGATCCAGTACAAATGGGTGTTCGAATTTGGCCTATTCTTACTGGATTTTCAGACATGGGGAGGGACCCGCCGGGCCTTGTGGAAACGCCTCCGAACCCGAAAAAAAACAAATCACGTGCTGGAAACAATACTAACAATAATCCTGCAGTACTACGGACTGTACTTCCGTCATCTGCACAGAGACCCGCTCCGCGCCGGCAACATGGACAGGACAGGCTGGAAAGGAAAGGCTCGACGGCGCGCGACGCGTGTTCTTGGGAAGCGCGTGATAAGCGGCGAGCTTTCGAAAAGCCTTGACGAGATAAGGCATGCTTGCGGGATGACAGCCGCACGGCCCGGGTACGCCTGCACTGACCGCGCCACTTGGCTCCAAACATTCCTCTATTTGCACGCCCCTTCGTTCGGCCCGTTCGGGATCCGGCCCGTGTTTGCTTGGCCCGATTTCCGAGCCAGAAACAGCAAAGGGAGGATCGTGATTTCGAACTCGAGGGAGTGGATGGAGTCGTGTGTGGCTGAGACTACCCTACGCCGCTGCGCGGTTTGCTCGGCCGCCGCCCCGCGGAACTGCCACGAACGAGCGGCGCTCTGGCGGCGGCGGCGGCTGCGAGGCAAACAATGCGCTGACCGCTCTATTATTGGCGCGCGGCAGGCAAGGCAAGGAGTGCACGAGTGCACGGAGCACGGAGTGGCGATAGTGCAGCGGTAACTGCTTGATCGGGCGGCCCGCCTCACGACCGCCGCGCGCCGCGCTATCACTCCGCGACGGCTGCAGGACTGGACACTCCAGCGCACGCCAGCCAGCCTCCAGCGGCCAGCCTCCAGCGGCCAGCCTCCAGCGGCCAGCCTCCAGGCTAGGCCGAGGGCCGCAAACTCCCTGCCATGAATTTGCATGGCAGCAGTGCTTTGGCCGGTGGCAGGTGCGGAGCAACGCGGCCACACCTGTTCTAAGATCCGCCGGGACCCACGACACGCCGGCGGACGGGGCCCTCGAGCAGTCAGGGCAGAGGCGGGGCCCCCCGCCGAACACCTGGACGCTCATCTAGCGAGCTTCGCCATTTTTCGCGAACACACACACACACACACACACACACACACACACACACACACACACACACACACACACAAACGCGCACCTGCCCTTCGCTGTCCGGCCCCGCCCTGGCCGGCAGTGCTTCCTGCTGTAGACGAGGCGGCCACCCGCGAACATTCCCCCCCCCCCGCCGCGCCCAGCGATCCTGGAGTAAATCTGGACGGCATGTCCTGACAGACAGATATTCAGTGGATCGGGCAATAACTTGCAAGTCCCCCCCCCCCCTTCACAACATCCGTCGCGCTCTATCTCGAGTCTCCCACACCTGCCGCGGCGGTGTACGGTATGCGCATTAGAACACCTGCAGATAAGGCCGCGATGGCGAAATCATGTGTCTCGAAGCAGCACCGCGTCAATCGCCGAAAGCGGAAACAGGTGCGGCGGCGGACCGCTCCTCGAATCACGCTTCCGCCATCCTCATTTGCAAAAGTTTGGTGCCGCCGTCCCCGGCTGACGAATCCTCGGCAGACGGAAGGGGTTGGAAGCAAAAGCAAAAGTCCACGACGGTTGTACAACGTCGTGTCCGGCGCACACAGCACCCAAACGCCTTCACTTGGCTAATGGCTGACGATTGTTTTCCCTTGCTGTTTACGTAATCCGCGCAGATACCGCGTGCCGTTGCAGGTGTGAGGACACCTGCGTGCCAAGGACTTGGCGCGGTGCTCCTGCACTGCGATAGGCACTTAGCGACCACGGCGGGTGCCTGCCTGGCTTTCTGGGTGACTCATTGAAAACGGAAAACAGCAGAAGAAGGTTGCCTTGTGGACTGTCCGAGCGGAGGACACGTTGGTATCGCACCGCGGCGGCAGTGCGTAATCGGCCGGTCAGGCACTCAGCCCGCCGCGGAGGTTCCGGGCCGTGCGCCCGGCGACGCGCTACCGGATGCAAGGATGGCTGCGTGGCGCAGGAAGAAGACGACGGCCTCATTTATACTTCATTTTTCCGCCTTCCCGTTCGGCCGCTGCGCCCCGTTTCTGCCACAGATATTCTGTGTATTGTTTATCGTGATGCAGTGCGATCGCAGCCGGGCGGGCCAGTCAGTGACACGGCGAGGGTATCGATGTCCTCCGCCACGCACCCCGAGTGGCGCGGCCAAGGCGCGGCCGGCCAGCCAGTGTTCCGGCGAGTAGCCCTGCACAAAGGCACAGTGGTCCGCTGAACACGGCCGGCCTGCACCTCCCCCGCCGAGCCACCTGCACTACCACCAGACCGTACATCCTCAATTTTTGTTTTAAATCTTGGCATCCGTGTCTGTTACATACCTCAGTGCGTGCTGCACGCCGCGATGCACACGCGCGCCGCGTCACGCCGTCGTCGCTGTCGCCAACAACAACAACAACAACAACAACAACAACAACAACAACAAGCCGCGCGCGGATTGCAGGAGGTACCCGCGCGGCCTTGCGGATGCCGCGGGCACACCAACATTATCACGGTGATAAACCGATGGCAAAACGGCCGGTCAAATGGAGAATCCGGCAATTAGAGGCAGCACACCTGCTGCCTTCGGGATTAGCATGCGAGCCCGGGGACCGGCTATGAATAAAAAGTATATGAATGAATGAATGAATGAATGAGTGAATGAATGAATGAGTGAATGAATGAATGAGTGAATGAATCGGACGGCGTGTCGGGCGGAGAGGGAAGACCAGATTGGTGGCGCGATAGAGGCGCGCGCGGCCGAGCGCAGCGAGCGCTGCAGTCTGCCGCCGTCATGTGTGACAGCATGGCCCCGCGCTGTAGCCTCAGATTCGTTAAAGAATAAAACACCGCGAGTTTTACGCGGGGAATGCTGCGAGGCCATCGCTGGTTGCGGCCGCCTGAATCCGCGGCAAATGGCGCCCTCTATTCGACCTCATCCTAAAATGGGGCGCATAGCAAGAGGTGTCCTGGGCCGATAACGTGCGAGGCCCACCACAGTGTCCGGCCTCCCCTCGTCGTCCAGGCAGCGTCCAGGCAGCGTCCTGCCCGGCAGGTGTTTTCCCACGCCCGGTCCAGATTGGTCCAGGGAGGTACCCACTACCCGGCCCGTTCAACACGGAAGGCAAACACTGCCAGTCAGACTCGAGGGCAAATACGAGAGAGAGAGAGAGAGAGAGAGAGAGAGAGAGAGAGAGAGAGAGAGAGAGAGAGAGAGAGAGAGAGAGAGAGAGAGAGAGAGAGAGAGAGAGAGAGAGAGAGAGAGGAGTGAGGGGGGAATGGTTGTTCTGAGCGCGTCTTTGCCTATGGCGTGTTTGTCGAAAGGCGAGGCGAGGCGAGGCCATGTGTGACGACGCTCGTCGCGACGTCACGTCCTGGCCGCTGCTAACTACTGGACAAACAACCGGGCAACGAGGACGCTCTTACCATTTCGAACAATCTACTTTTTGAGTTTCGAACGCTGCCCGAGGCGGGCCTAGCCGCTCCCGCCAAGCAGGACAAGGGGGCGAGAAGACGAAGAACCCGAGAGGGCCGCGGCTCAGCCTGTCTTCGTGGGCGGCCGAGGCCGAGATGAACCGAGTGATTATGGCAGCGACACCCCGTGTGGCCGAGGCGTCGCTGCCGGGTATCGCGCCGCATCGCCATCGTCCGTCCTCGGGACACCCACACAGTGGGTTAGAAGACTGGCGCAGGCGGCCGAGATTCTAGACGCTTTTTGAGCTCCAGAGTCGCTAAATAGGACTCGAACCGAACCTGTGACCCCACCAATGGGTCGCTCTCCGAACGAGGAATCCATTGATGCGGGGTCACACGTTCGGCTCGAGTCCTGACTAGCGACTCTGGAGCTCTAACCGCGTCTAGAATTTTGGCCGCCCGTGCTGGTCTTCTGGCCCACTGTGCGCGGCCGGCACCGCCCAGTGGACGAGCGGCGCGGCATCGCAGCAGCGGTACGCTCATTGCGCGGCGGAGCTTCCCATTCATTTGGAGAGCGCGTCCGTCCGTCCGTCCGCTGCCATTCAATGGCGTGTTCTCGAGTCGCTTTGCGTCAGCGGCGACTTGTCGCGGTGGTCGCGGTACGGACTCGTCGCGGTACCCGTCAGCGCGGCGGCGGCATTGGCATTCCAGGCCGCGCCTGCCTGCCTGCCTGCCTGCCCGCCTGCCCGCCTGCGAGGCGTAGGTGGCAGAGAGGCGCAGTGAGTGCATCGCAGCCGAGAGGAATCGACCGGCCACTGATCCACTTCGGTGCTCGCCTGCACGGTGCTCGACTGCACGGGCGCTTTCGTCGGCGATGCGCGTTCAAGTCTCCGCCCCTCTACGAGCATGGCGGCGGCGGCGGCGGCGGCGGCGGCCGAGGTGTGGCGAGGGTCACGCCGACGGTCTTCATTACCGTGTGTGGTCTCGGCCCTCCCGCACGCCGGGCCCCCGCCACCGCCCCGGCACCTCACCGTCAACCTGTTGCGGAGCCATTTTTCCTACTCGAATTATGTTGTTCGACCTGAAAAGTAATACCTGCAGCCCTAACCGCAAGACAACGACACCCAAGGACTCGACTCTGTAATAAAACGAAACAAAGATCGAGGATTGAGGATCGGGGAAAAAAATAATAGAAGAAATGCGCGAATTAATTTGCAGCGTGCTATGCCCCACAGGTGCTTCCCCCCCTCCCTCCCTTTCCCCCGCATCCTGTAATTACGGTGGCTGTTGACCGCGGGCCGAGGAAGTGACATTCCCCCCGTGTTTTTCTTCTCTAGACGTGATTGGAAAGGAATTATCGCTTCCGGTGGGGACGCCACGAAGCCACCACGCCACGCCACGCCACGCCACGCCACGCCACGCCACCTCGGCGGGGAGCCCCGAGGGCCGCGGCGGTGCGCCCGGCTGTCCAGCCACACCACACCATTCCCAATCGAAATCTTCGGGTCATTCGCCCTCAAAGCCCTTGTAGGAAAGTCTTGTCAGAAAGCTACACGGATAACGATGACCAACACCTAGACCTTGAGATGTGCTTGCATCAGAATATTTAGTGCTCGCGCCCGTTGCAGAGCACAGTGGGCCAGAAGACCGGTGCAGGTGGTCACAATTTCCGGACGGGTTTTGAGCTCCGGACTCCAGGGTCCCATTTAGCGACTCTGGAGCTCAAAATGCGTCTAGAATTTTGGCCGCCTGCCGGTCTTTTGGCCCACTGTGCAGGGTGGTACAAAGCTCGGCTCCGTTCGTCACACAGCGAGGCAGGCGTGTCGTCGCCTCCTCCACTGCGGCGGTGAGAGCGGTGCACCTGCCCGTCATGCGCTGCTCGATATGAATATGCAAATGAGGCCGGGCTAATGTCTCTCTGATTTCTCTCTATTTGTACGCAGGCCAAGGGCACAGTCTCCAACGACCAGGGGCGTAAAACATCCATATCCGAGACATATTTTCTCTTTTTTTTGTCAGACCAAAAAAACAACAACAAATAAACATGGTTCATTTGTTGATGCAGCGAGGTCTCTATGCGGCGGCCGGCGTGTCCAAGCAAGCCTCCTTTCTTATCGCCGAGGGTCAACGTTCTGGCTCTGCAGGTGCTGTGCAGTGCTGCTACGCCCCGCCGTGGGAACACCTTGCCTGCCTGCCTCGGCTTATCAAGGCCTTCCCTTCGCTGTCCAAACAACGCGGCCAATTCTACTTCCTGGTACAGCGAGTTCTCCTTCGCCCCCGCCGTGGCCGCGGCTTTACGTCGACGTGCTGGCAGTGTAGGGCCTGATTGGGCTCCCCGTGCGTGTCCCGGCCGGGCCGTAGCCGCAGCGTGGACGCACCGACGTGGAGGGCGCAGCGCGTGAGTCACAGCGCTATGAGGGATTGCTGTGGCGCGAGGGGGAGGGGGAGCGAGTTACAGGCAGGTGTTCACTCTGTCGTGGGAACCGCTCCTCCGTCCGGCAGAGATTGGTCGCTCGCCAAGGAGCGGGGCGGAGCGGGGCGGAGCGGGGCGGCGCTGGCTGCCCGTGATGAGGCAAGTCTGGTCCAGTCGGAGGAGGAGAGAGAGGCGAGAGAGGAGAGAGAGGAGAGGAGGGAGAGGAGAGAGAGGAGAGAGAGGAGAGAGGGGGAAGGGGGAGGGAGCAGCCCGCAGCGCCTGTGGACCGAAGCATAGGCAGCCCGCGTGGGGCGCCTCGACGCCGCATAGTCACATGTATAGGTGCGTTCTCTGGCCATTTCCTGCCGGGCGCTGGCGCATGCACGCGGATAAACAGTTGCAACAACTTGTCAGTGAGAGTTATTTTTGCGTCAGCCAAACCCCGCGGCAGGTGTGTCGAACCAACGTCACGATGTTCGGCGTGCTGTCGCGGGGGTGGCGGGCGTCGTTTCGTTTGGTTTGGCCGCGGCACGCGCCGCTGACGGGGTGCACGCACGCGCGTGCCGTGTGTGGGAACGGCAGCCGAGCGGCGCCCGGCAGGTGGGGGCGTGGGAAGCAAGCAGCCCAAGCAGCACGACCACACACCCCCATGGCTGCGGTGGCACCTCGCACTGCTTATCGCCGTGAGAAGGAAGCCCCGCAACACTTACAGACACACACACACACACACTCGCCAGTATTTCCTGCAGGTCACTGCCTTGACCACTGCATCGCCCGGTGACCGCACCTCGTCGCACAAGTATGGATCGGGCCTGCGCCTGCTTTCGACGGACTTGGGCTCCGAACACAATCACCAACACTCTCTCTCTCTCTCTCTCTCTCTCTCTCTCTCTCTCTCTCTCTCTCTCTCTCTCTCTCTCTCTCTCTCTCTCTCTCTCTCTCTCTCTCTCTCTCTCTCTCTCTCTCTCTCTCTCACACACACACACACACACACAAGAAGCCACGCTCACGCGCGAGACGGACAGGTGGACAGCACCCGCGGTGCCTTCCACCTGTTGGCGGATCGAACCGAGACACATCTGCCGGGAGACACCCGGAAGCATAGCCGCGGGAAGGGGTGGGTCCGCCACCCTGCGGCGTGGGTGGGGGCGGCCAGCGGGACAGGCCGCACAGCACAGTGGGCCAGAAGACGGCGCAGGCGGCCGAAAGTCAAGACGCGTTTTGAGCTCTAGAGTCGCTCAATGAAACTCGAACCAAACGAGTGACCCCACCAATGGATTCCTCGTTCCGTCAGCAATCCATTGGTAGGGTCACACACTCGGTTTGAGTCCCATTTAGCGACTCTGGAGCTCAGAGCGCGTCTTGACTTTTAGCACATTTGTCTACCTTCCCACCCTCCCTACCTAGCCACCTGCGCCGTCTTCTGGCCCACTGTGGGCCGTCGTCAAGTCTGCAGGTGGCGCCTCTGCCGGGGGGTGGTTGGGCCGCGGGGCCGCGCGGTGCGTTCTGCCACACCTGCCCCTCCACTCCACCGCGGCGGCACCTGGCCGCACGCGCCGCACGCGCCGGCCGCCTCCGCGGCAAATCCAGCGGCCGTTACGCGAGTCGTTGATCGCGCTCGCTTCGCCGCACGGTTGGTCAGAAGACCGTTGAGGCGGCCACAATTCTCGACGCGGTTTGAGCTCCAGAGTCGCTAAATGGGACTCGAATCGAACGGGTGACCTCACCAATGGACTGCTCTCCAAACGAGGAATCCATTGCTGGGGTCACATGTGTCACATGTTCGATTCGAGTCCCATTAAGCGACTCTGGAGTATGGAGTTCGAACCACGCCTAGGATTTCAGCCGCCTCAACGGTCTTCTGACCCACTGTGCGCCGTCGCCTCGGTCGCCGCGGTCAGCTGCTGATGCCAATTCCATCCCGCGACCGGACGACGTCCACGTTGTGAAAATGAGGACGAAACCGGCGGCGCACCGCACGCGGCTCGGGAACGGGAATAGAGCCCCATTCCAGGACGCGGTGAAACGCTTACGCTGCTCGAGAGACTCGAAAGGCGGCGCCTTGCATTCATTACCGGCTATCCCACTTCCACTTCGTTAGAAGTCGATCACTTGTTGGCCGCGCCGCCCCGCCGCTCGCAGCTTGTTAGACCCCGTGCTCCGCGCCGCCCTGAGGTTTCCTCGGCGGTTTCATGCGGGCAAGCTGCCCATGTCCGGCCCATATGGACCCAGATCCAACAAAACGCGCTTCCCGCGCCCCAGCCGGCGCGCCAATACTGTATCATCGTTCCGTTTCCCTGGCCGTTTTTCCCGGCCGTTGTTCCAACCATTCTCCCAGCCATTTTCCCGTCCTGTTTTCCCCGCTGGTTTTCCCGTCCGTTTTCCCAGTCGTGCTCGCCGCTTTCTCCGCCGGCCGCACGTGCGCGCGGTAACGAGGGCCACCCCGCGTGCACGTGCGCGGCGTGCGCGGCGTGCGCCCGGCGGCCCGCACGCACGCCGAGCTCTAATCAGACTCGTCGCCGATCACGTGAATAAAATACGCGACTGCGCTTTCTTGTTGAGGCCAGCCGGCCGCTGCGGCTCACATCGCCCTGGCGGCTCATTATCGTGCTGCTATTCGCAGGTGTGTCGCCTAGCCAGCAGGTGCGAGCCCGTCGCGTCGCTCAGGTGCTCCACATCAGAATATTTTATTTGGCGCAGGCCGGTCGGCCGGCCGCTGCGACGCCCGAGGGCGCGATGCCGCCGCGCTGGACTACGAGCCTATCATTTCGCTATCGCGCGTTGAAGGCAAGATTGGAGCGACGCCGCGGGGAGGGAGCGGCAGAGGCCGGACAGGTGCGAGGCGCAGTGGGTCAGAAGACCGCGGCCAGTCGAGAATATTATTGGCCGCCACAACGGTCTTCTTACCTACTGTGCGAGGGACTCTTGTCGACGACGGGGAAAACAAGACCTAGACCACGATGTCCTTGGCGGTGGCCGCGGACGCCGTGGAGGCCGTGAAAGGCTATAAAGGCCCGGTGGCGACAAAGCGGCCGAGGCCCGAGGAGGCCGTGGATGCCGCGACCGTGGTGGGCCTCCGCTCGCCACACATGGAACAGCCCCATTAATGTTTACGGCGAAAAATTGAAACGGCCGTGTGGATCGTAAATGCAAGGGCTGGTGGTGTCGGCAGGCACTCCTTTTTTATCGGGGGCCGAATATGTGACGACTTGACACGTGGGGGCCGGGACCGCTGGGCGGCCCCTGCCTGGCCCACTGTGCGGCGCGGTGCCGCGATGGAGCCGTGATTACGCCGGCCGGCCGAGTCAAAGGGGCCGACCGGCCGGCCGGCGAGTTAGTGCGGACAATAAACCACGGGCTTTACGGCTTGTCATGTCATTTCGGCGAAACAATGCGCCAGACTTGTCCAAACGCCTCGCACCTCTGGAAAAGGTGGAAGGGCGATTATTAGATTTCACTCTGCCGGGCCGAGCTGCTGGCTGCACTGCAGAGCCTGGCAGAGGCTGCTGCACTGCACTGTCTGCGGCTGGCTCTGTGGCTGCGCGCGCCAGGCACTAGTGCACCTTCAAAGAGGCCGCTCACCGCCACCGCCCAGTTAACGCATCAAAACACCGGCGTGGCCGTACATCACGACGCCCCGCCCCGCCACACCCTCGCGGCCCAAGCCGGAGCCGAACCGCCGCGTCACGAGCCGAACACAACCATTTCTCACCGAACATTAAAAGGGGCTTTCGGTGGCGGGGCGCTGGGGCGCTGGGGCGCTGGGGCGCTGGGGCGCTGGGGCGCTGGGGCCGAGGGGGTAACAACTGGTAAATTTCGTGTCAGCCGGATTACGGATTACCCCGGATTACCCCGGAGTACCCCCAAATTACCTCCGGATTACAACAAAAAAAATCCCTGGATTACCTTTGGATTTGGCAGGATTACCCCGGATTACCTCAAAATTTTCCCGGATTACCCCGGATTACCTCAAAATTTCGGGTCATCCGGATTACGGATTACCAATTTGCTGTCAGCCGGATTCCCGAAGTCGTTACCCCCTCGGCTGGGGCGCTGGGGCGCTGGGGCGCTGGGGCGCTCGCTGAGGTCGCGCCGTGCCAGCCGTGCCGCAGCGCACCACACTGTCGTTGCCTGATTGAGGACATCCGCCCTCCGTGAACAATCATCGGCCGTGCCGGGGACACCACGCCGCGCGTCGCGCACTCGCGCTGGCCGAGGCCTGGCCGGGGCCTGGCCGTGGTCCGCGAGGGCGTGCGGCGGCACCGCGACACCACCGTAAAGACGCTGCTTGACGCCATGTACGGCGTGGCTGTCATAAAAACGCCCCCCTCACCTTTCGAGTCCCTGCCCAGTCCTTACGAGGAATGCTGCGGCCCTTTTCCCGTGCACGTGCGTGCACGTGCATGACTTGGGCTTGGACAGGACTCGGCCGAAATCACCGCAGTATTTGCCGGGCAAACAAACAACTGCACAGCAGCGTGTGTGTCGGTGTGTGCGTCGTGCACGCCCAATTTGTTAAGCTCATAATTGGCTTGTGTTGGCTGTGAAAAGTCAACACGGGGGATGACGGTAAGGCTCGAGCAGAAAAATGGGTTCCCCGGCCAACTGTGGGACGACTGTCGAAACGCCACGGGCCCCTGCTAATTAGGAGATGCAAGCGTGGTCTCTCTCTCTCTCTCTCTCTCTCTCTCTCTCTCTCTCTCTCTCTCTCTCTCTCTCTCTCTCTCTCTCTCTCTTCACTCTCTCTCTCTCTCTCTCTCTCTCTCTCTGTATTCGTAGGATCAGCAGGACACTACCCCCGAGTTGCGGCCGGTTGTCGTGCAGTGTGTGCAAAGACCTCTTTGCAGGTCGACTTCAGTGCACACGGTACAGTTGCCGCCGACATCTGTGACATGAAAGGGCGCGAGTGTTTCCCAAAATGACGCACCGAGTCCTGCAGATGAGTGGCACGCATGGTCCGGCAGGCCGACGGCAGGCCGCGTCCCGCTGCGCGACATGTGCAGCGTCATGTCCAGCGACGCGGCCCTATTCTTCGCCGGGCTGTGTCCTTGCACACGTGCGCGCCGAAACTAAACGCAGACGTGATGGACATAAAGACCGTGGCCGCGGCGGACAGGGCGGGGCTGCGGGGCGGCGGGGCGGCGGCCACATGTGCAGGCATCAATGAGCGGCCGCGGGGACACCGACCTGCCCTGCACTCGTCCCCCCCCCCCTCTCCCCCTTGCCGACGACGGGCCGGTCCCGTTTCATTGGATTAGCAGCCATGTGGCCGCGGCTGCCGCGGCGATGACCAGGCAGGGGGCACTGCGACAGACAGGCCAGCCCGCCCCGTACACAGTGCCCCGCACTGCCCCGCACTGCCCCGGACTGCCCCGGACCCCTCTCCAATGCCCACACGCATGTTTGTATGATTTGCACAGGCGCGTACACGAGGAGAAATTAGGTAGGGGGGAAATCAAGGAGGTCATGGGGGAGGAAACGCAATGCTATCCGCCGGCAAAAAATGGGGACATCACAATTTTCAGATATTTGCCACTGTTTTGACCATTTGTGTCGCAACCACCAGATTTCAGACCATTCTCACCAGATATTCACACATATTTTGCCAGAAGTCTTTCACTAAAACTATAATGGCGCGAGACGGCCAAGTTGTGGCAAGAATGAAAATTATCGCCACATTAAGGCACAAAGTCTCACCAATTTGTGGTCAGATTTATGTTTCTTGCCAAATAATAACAATTCTTAATTGTCTCGCTAAAATATGATCAAAGCTTGTCGAAGCCGAGACAACAAACCCATGCCAGAATTAATAAATTCAGATTAAACACAAATTAATAAAAACATTTTTCTGAAGGCAAGTGTATGTTACCAAACCCACTGGAGCTCCTCCACAGTAAACATTGTTACGCTCCGTAAGAGGTCCTCATGCATTCCAGAGCTATTCGTATTAAGTTTCTTCAGATGTGGTACTTACAATTACCACTGCGGCACTGTTGCTCTGATGAACTGTGCAGGCAAGGAGGTTTCCAGTAGAGTAGCCCAAAACATACAGCATTCAGACATGTTGCTTGGTGTAATGTACTATTAGGCAGGCCCCGAACCGATTGGTGAACTTGTAAGATTATCATAGTTTTTCACGGCACACATAGCTTCGATGTTCGAAAACAATCTTCTCCGACACATGAACCATTCGGCAAGAGTCGTTATATACGAGAGGAAACTTAATGGTTTCGATGAAAGTCTCAACAAAAATACCTCGGCCGCTGCCATTTTGAGGTTATGTTTGTTGACGTAGAGGACGAAAAACAATCACGCCCCTCTCTCAGAAGGTCACAGATTCAGATACGGGTTGGAAGTTTATACGCACCACTGATTCGGTATTCACAGTCACTCGCTCATCGTCAAAGACGAGTTGCGTTTCGGTAGCCGATCGAGACGGATCATCGGACCTAACCCTAAAACCGCGTGTGAAAGCTAGATGTCAGATAGGGACGGAGGAGACCCCGGGGGGGGGACTTTCAAGACAAATGGGAAAAGATGTGGAGAAAGCCTCACCAATGAACCGCCAACGAAAATCCCCACAAGTGCAAAAAAGCTGTCATTCTTTGGTGCCAAAGAAAAAGATCAAAATAGATACCCGGAGGACGACAAGGGGCCAGAATACATCGTATTGGTCGAAAGCAAAGATGAGAGCATTGGAAATTGGGGTCCTGGTAGCATGTCTAGGAATATTGCAAAATACAATGTCAAATTTATCATGGCCAAGGCAGATAGAAGAGATAGAATCAAAATCCTATTTGAAACCCCTGAGCTGGCAAACAAATTCCTGGACGTCTGCAACAAGGGAAGAGAATGGAAGGCATACATACCAACTACTAGACTTATTAGATACGGAGTCATCAAAAATATGGACGAGTGGATTACAGAGGATGAAATCATGGAACTATCTAAAGATGATAAATTTAAAATCGTGGAAGCAACCCGCCTCAATAAAAGAACAACTGACCCAAGAACAGCTCAGCCAAACTGGACCCCCTCTAGGGCATGGAAAATATCAATTCTGGGACAGGTGCTACCGAGATATGTCCTCATTGGTCACCTCAGGGTTCCAATGGAACCATACATCCCGTCAATCAAAAAATGCCATAAATGTCAGACCTTTGGACACAGTACAACGGCATGTAAGAGACAAATCGAGAAGTGTATCAAATGTGGAGAAACCGCACACAAGGCATCAGACTGCACAGCAACTATGGGATGCATTTTCTGTAAACAGAAGGACCACACTGGAGAAGACAGCAAGAAATGCCCAAGATGGGAAGAGGAAAGGAAAATTGCCAGGGAAATGGGCAGGAAAAACATCTCATACGCCCAAGCTGCACAAAAACATAAAAAACCAAGCAGGACCACTCCTACGCAAGAAGACTTCCCCAAGCTCCAAAAATCAAGGACGAAAGACCCGAACAAAGACCCAAATAAACACCAAAGGGAAGCAAAAATCATCGTGGGCCCAGAAGTCATGGAAGGCATTAAGGTACTCATGGCAAAAATGTTCGAAAGCTTCCAAGAAAAAATCCTTCATGCAACAATGGGACCAGGAGAGAGACAAACATACCAAGAACTCTACCAGGAAGTGTCTGATAAGGCAGAGGAAATCTTTGAGCCGGACGATAGCGATACTGATGAGGAGGAAATGGAGACAGAATCCATCCACCAAACCAGAGGTAGGAGAAACATCATACTTGAGGAAAAACAAACAACTGCTAGAGGAAACAAGAAAAGCCTATGTTCGCCCACAGAAGGTCACAAATCCTCAGAAAGAGAATCACTCAAATCAAGAGAAAATAATCATGACCCAACAAAGGAAAATGGAGGGCCAAACTAATCAACTTAAAATAATGTCATGGAACGCAGCTTCAATGAAGAACAAATGGGCTGAAACCGCAAAACATCTAGAGGATTCAAACATAATGATTGCCCTAATACAGGAATCTGAACTTCCGGAAGTGACTACAAAGTTTGGGGACTATTGGGCCTACCATGGCTTCCGCCCTTATGGGGGTAGAGGCACAACAAACTTCTGCCATAAGAATCTCCAAGTGTTCCCATTAGATGTGCAATGCAAAGAACAGTACGGAATTGAAATAGCTGGCATTAAGATAAAAATTGGAAATGGATACCTTAATATATATAATATATTGCAAAATGTGGGACAAACATCCCTAAAGCAGCGTGGGATGAACTCAAAAATACAGTCCAACATCCAATGATTATATCAGGAGATTTTAATGGACACCATAGGACCTGGGGCAGTAACAAAAACACCCCAAGAGGATACGACATCTTACAATTTGCAGACGAAGCAAATCTGACCCTACTAAACAACGGCTCCCCAACTAGAAGAGGACACCAAGGTCAGGAAGATACAGCCATAGACCTGACACTATGCTCTCCAAATCTGGCACTAAAATGCGAATGGAATCCTCTCCCAGATACCATGGGAAGTGACCACTACCCAATTGAAATTACAATCCAACTGCAACCTGGAGAAAAAATCCCTACCCAGGTACTTCATTCTACCAGAAAATGGGTAACTAAAAACACAGATTGGGATAAGTTCAGGAAAACCATCATGGAAAAAGGAAAAGAGCTATGGACTGCCACTGCCTCAATTGCTACATACAATAAACTGGTAGAACTGATATCAGATGGAATGAATGAAGCAGCCCCTAAAAGGAAAAAAATAATCGCAGGAACCAAACATACCCCAAAACCCTGGTGGACGGAAGAATGCAAAGAACAGATACAAAAAAGGAAAGAACTAAATAAACAGTATCTAAAAACAAGAAGCCAAGAAGACTATGAAGCCTTAGAAGCACAAACCACCCTTACCAGAGAGACCATCAAACAGGCAAAAAAACAAGGGTGGACAACTTTTGTGGAGGGAATCCACCCAAGGAGCCCGATGACTGAGATGTGGAGAACAGCAAAAAGTTATGCGGGCAAAAATAATCCACCAATCCACTCGGAGGGCGAGTGGCTAGAAGAATTCCTAGAGGATATCTCCCCTGAAGATGACCCCCCAACCCCAGTAAATAGAGAAATATATCCAGAACCATCAGAAGAAATTAAAGATATGTTCATGCAAGACTTTGAAGAGAACGAAATTGACTCGGTCCTGTCAGGCTGCAGGGACACTGCACCTGGCCAAGATGGCATAACATATGAAATCATAAAAAACCTGCCAAAGGAAGCAAAGAAAAAACTAATAAAATTGTTTAACTTCTTCTGGAGAACTGGAGTGGTACCGCCCGACTGGAAGGCTGCCCAGGTCCTACCAATTCTGAAGCCAAACAAAGACCCAAGACAAGCAAAGTCATACAGACCTATCGCACTGACATCATGCCTCCTCAAGACATACCAAAAAATTGCACTAAGAAGAATGATGTGGTGGGCAGAAAATAAAAATAAACTAAATGCACTCCAGTTTGCATTTAGATCAGGAAGAAGTACAAAGGATAACCTGGCACTCCTGGTCAGTAAAATCCAAAGGGGCTTTGAAACTGGAGAGTACACCGCCACCCTGTTTGCTGACATCACAGGTGCCTATCAAAATGTGCGGCCAAAGATCCTAAAAGAAAAGCTGTGCAAGCTCGGCCTCCCCAAAATTGTGATTAGAAACATCATGAACACATTAATAGAAAGGAAAGTGTTTGTCTCATACCAAGGAAGAACTGTCGGACCTAGCACCACCAGTATAGGGCTAAATCAAGGCGACATATGGGCCCCACTACTGTATCTCTTGTATACTGCAAACATAGATGAGGAAATAGAAGAAGAAGTGCTAACCCTCCAATTTGCAGATGACATATGCATGGCTGTCTCACACAGAAAAGCACGAGAAGCCATCTATAAGCTCCAGGACGCAGCCAGACAATTGGAGATAAACCTGAAACAAAACAAAACTGAATTAGCACCAACAAAATCTCAATTCATGCTATTTACAAGAAAAAGGAAAATCCCAAGTGGACTACCCGACATCATCCTGGAAGGAGGAATGGTACCAAAAGTAGCTACGGCAAAATTCCTAGGAGTCAAGCTGGATAGCAAAATGAAATGGAGGGAACATACTCACTACATGGTCGAAAAGATGAACAGAAGAGTAAATTTCCTCAGGTCCGTGGCAGGCCACTGGTGGGGAAGCCACCCTATGACGCTAATCAGAGCATACCAAGCACTGGTGAGAAGTGTGACAGATTATGCTGCAGGAGTGTATGACCCTACAACAAAAAAAAACTGGAACTTCCTGGAACTCCCACAACGTCAAGGACTGAGAGTATGCCTGGGGGCTATGAAGAGCAGCCCCATCATTGCAATGCAAGCAGAAGCTGCCCAAATGCCACTAAGAAACAGGCTAAACTGGCTGACCGACAAAGCCATCCTCAAATGGCATAGCATCACGAATCACCCAGCTATAACATCTATCAACTCCTGGGCACTAGCCCATAAAACAAAGAAGAAACACATACTACTCCAGAGATACGAAGAGTTCTGTATAAACCCAAATGATATTGAAAAAACTCGGGTGCCAAGCTGCTACTCTGTACCACTTGAAAAACTTACCTTCACCCCTGAAATTAATATAAACTTTCCCCCTATTCCATACGTCCCAAACAGAGAAGATAATGAAAAGGAAATATTTAAATACCTGATGAAAACAGTATGGCAAAAATATCATATAATCGCCACAGATGGATCAAAAGGAAATGCAGAAGAAAACGTTGGAGCAGCCATGGTTGACTACTCTGGCAGGCCTATTAAGGCAAAAATGCTGAAGCTACACCCAAATACAGAAATCTATGAAGCTGAAGCAAGGGCTCTCCTCCTTGCCCTCTCGCATATAGAAGAAATAACTCCTGTAAAAGAAGTAAAAATATTAGTTGACAACAGAGGAATACTGATCAGCCTACAACAATTTATTAAAGAACAAGAATCTTCGACAATATCAAAGATTAGAGAGAAGATAGCAGAGCAAAATGAAACAGGAAGAAAAATATCCCTGAACTGGATACCAAGCCACAAAGGTATTGGCCCAAATGAAATTGCAGACTACTTTGCCAAATTAGCTAAACTAAACGGGAAAGAAGAGAACGAAACCTCGACACTTCTCTGGATTTCTGAGGGACATCAGAGAGAAAACCCAGGAAGACGTACAACAAATCTGGTCCAACCACGAGAAGGGGAGAAGAAACTATGAAATCCAGAAAAAGTTCCCTAAGAAACCATGGATAACGAAAGCCCCGGAGCAAAACAGAAAGACCCTCGCCACAATAATTAGGCTAAGAATCGGACACACCCATAGCCCAGCCCACCTAAATAAAATAAATGCAATACCATCTCCACTATGTGGAAAATGTGGAGAGCATGCAGACGAATATCACATCATCAACAGCTGCAACTTCACCGACAGAACCAAATACGAAGAAATATTAGAAAACGAGAAGCTGGAAAAGAAATATCCCGAAGTCTTCAAAGTGGATACTCCAAGCAAAGTGGCGGTGGTGGCCGAAGCTTTTAAAAGCCTCCTGGCGGCAAACAGCCACCTAAAATTATGAAAAGCCTAACGAAAAACAAACGAAGAACGGCCACCCAGAAGGCGGTGGCGCACACATAAAAAAGTAAACCCTGGCCTACATGCCCAAGTGGCAGGCCATCTCCTATATTTAAGAAGTCCCCCCCCCCCTCATCGTCAAAGAAAAAACAATACAAACACTTAAAATGGTTGACGGGGGGTATTATTGTTTTATCGGATCAATATTAAATTTCTCCCTCGTATTGTGCTGTGACGACTGTTACCGAATAGGCTTTGAGTTGCTGCTCTCCAAAATTCAAGCACATCATGGTACTGTAAACCTGCGTGGAAAAACTGTGAAAATATTGAAAGTTCATTAACATTCTACACACTTTTGGGCTATGGGCCCACATTACACCAAGCAACGTCTTTAAAGACTGGATTTATTGTGCAACTCGACCGGAAACATCCTTGCCTGCAAATTTCATCAAAGCAGTAGTACCGCCGTGATTATTGTAAGTACGTCTGACATGAAAGAACTTGATACGACCTGCTGTGGTATGCGAACAAGGACCACTTACTTTGGGAGCAATACAGAGAGTTATTTTCCCCTTGGGTTTCTGCTATTTCATTTTACCGAGTGATGTGACCTTCAAGTGAATATGCTCTTGAGGATTTGTGTTGCTGTTCTTTGTTCGTGTGACAAGAAATGGGCTTAGACAGCCACCCCTTTCAAGGCAGCGGGGGAGTCAGCCATTCCAAAGTGTGACAAGAAATGGCTGAGTGGCTGGCAGAGCTATTATCTTGTCACGCAGTGTCCTTTCCAAGATCTGTGACACCCCTTTTGACCTCTGTGACACCCCTTCGTCACTGTGTGACCCAATTTTAGAATCTGCGGTAGTATTTTTGACCTCTGCTATGTTGTCATTTTGAGGATTTGCGAAGCAATTTTCGAATCTGTGCTGCTATTTGCGACCCCCTGTAATATGCTCTGGCGCTATTTTCGACCTCTGTGATGTTTCTTCGACCACAACGTAGGGACCCTACATGGTGCTTCGACGGTCTGTAGCGCTATTTTTGAATCTGTGGTGCTCTTCTGAGCAGCCCCAGTTTTCTTACTCTGGAATTTCCGAAAAGGACGTCACCGTGCGGTAATACCGTTTCATTTCGTTTTGGGAATGAGCGGGAAAGAGACTGGCCGGCGGTGCTCCACTTGTTCCCAGAATGACAAGTGCAGCCCAGCCCATCCACGTGTTTCCACACGTGTGCCGCACGCACTGTCCTTCCAGTCCTTCCGAGGAGCTCGCAGGAAGTCAGGACAAAAGTGTGCAAAATGTGGAGCTGCGCGCCCGGAGGCCGAGGAGGCATGTCCGTGCATGCCGGAGGCCATCTGGCTACTTATGCAAAAACATTCGACCTATCCGGCGGGCCTTTCAGTTGCGATCGCCTGAGAGGGAAGTTCTTCGAAAACCAAACAGAAAACGAACCGAATCGGCATAACGCGTGTCGGCGGGTCTGCCTGCTCTATAAGGGCCCAGGCGTGGCAAAGCAGTGTGCTCCTTCTCTGACAGTGCGGCGCGGCAGGGCTTGGCAGGGCTTGGCAGGGCTCCGCAGTGCTTGGCAGCGTCCGCACGTGCTTCGAGCCCGCACTGTGCCGCGCTGCCGCGCTCGCAGGTCGTGGCGGCGCGGCTCGTCGCGGACTCTTATCAGAGCCTCGCCATCGGTGACCTGGATCCTGGCGGCCTGTCTCGTCCCGTCAGCACGCACTCCAAGTGGAGCGCGTCGAGCAGGGCGTGTAGCAGCTACCCGGCCGTCCTCTCTAGCCGGCCTACCCGAGAAAACGGGTCTCATTTTCTCGTTTGCTGGACATCCCCGTTGCCCGACCACCGGTCCAGCCGGACACTCGCGTTCGCGCAAGATCGCCATCCAGCGTGCCACTCGCTCGCGGAGCGTCGCACAGTGGGCCAGGCGCGGCTGGAGAATGGCGAAGAACTCCGTGCACCGCCAACAAGCAATCGACGATAGGTTGGCGACTTGAGTGCGTTCTAATCGACCCCGACGGCAGGTGGCCGGCCTGGGTGACGCGCGGCGGGGCGTGGTGGTCGCGGTGGTCGCGGTGCCATTGGGATGCAGGCCGTGCCCGGGTAATGCTGCCGCTCTTGATTCGCGCGCGGAAATGGATTTTTTGGGGCCGAGGGGCGGCTCGCGGCTGTTTGGCCTGCCTAATTGGAGTCGAAATTGGTCCGGCGTCTGGGTGGCCGGCAAGCCTGGCGGCGACCTGGGCGGGCTACCGGACTGACCCACTGTACCCAGTGCTGCGGGCCGCGGCGCGTCGGCACCCCCGGACAGGGACACGGCCTGCACGGAGCGGGCCAGCGGCAATAAGGACGCGGTGGTGGCGTGGCGTGGCGTGGCCATGTCCCAACGAGTCCTGGTGACAGCGCGCGGTGTAGTAGACGCGAGTGGCACTGTGACCGGCGATGACACTTTTTGATGGCCGACCACCACAAGGCCGACACCGCTCCCACCGTGACGTGCAACCCCTGCAGCGCGCCAGGTGCGTTATAGCCTGGACAGCTGTCGCCGCACCTGCCCGCCACAGCTGCAAGCAGTGTATCGGTAACGCACCTGTCGCGGCGTTACGCCCGCCCCCCCCCTCCCCCCCGCACCTAGAGCGGACAGGTGTCGTCCCACCTGTTGATAGCGCCGCGGGGCGGGGCGGGGCGGGGCGGGGCGGGGCGTAGCTGACGCGGTGCTCGCGGCCGAAAAGGGGCCATCATCACCGCACAGCTCCGCACAGCCCGTCAAGCCCGGGGCGGCGTTGTTTGCAACGATTCCGAGTCGAAGATTAGAAGCGGGAAGCAAAGAACGCGCGTTTCGTCTTCGTCTTTGCCAACGCCGGCGATCGGCGGGAGCGAAGTGCCGTGCCGCCCCGCCAGCTGCAGGCCAGTGGCCGCGCCGCAGCTGCACCGGGAAGCAGCCCAAGTGTTTCCTGACCCACTTGGCGTGCTCCGCGCTGATAGAGACACTGCGTGCTGCGGCCGCACCTGCGCCGCCCGCCGCGAGGCTAGCCGCGCAATATTACAGGGCGCCGCGCAGCTACTACGTACACTGGACTGCCAATGACGAACAACGACGTCCAGCTGCAGGGGAGCTGTGCGGCGCCGCGGCGCACAGTGGGTCAGAAGACCGTTGAAGCGGCCGCAACTCTAGACGCGTTTTGAGCTCCGGAGTCGCTACATGGGACTTAAATCGAACGTGTGACCCCCGCCAGTGGATTGCTCTCCAAACGAGAAATCCACTGGTGGGGTCACACGTTCGATTCGAGTCCCATTTGGCGACACTGGAGCTCAAAACGTGCCCGGGCTTTTGGCCGCCTCGACGGTCTTCTGACCCACTGTGCGGCGGCGCGAAGAGGAAAGTTACGGCATTTACGGCCCGCCATTGTGAGAACGAGAGTGTTGCATCGCGCGTGACAGTCACGTGACGCACGGCCGGCACGACGCGCAGCGCAGTGCAAAGTCAGTGCCCCCGCGGAGGACCACGCCCCGCCCTGTCGTCCCTGTCGTCGTCTCGATCTCATCCCGGTGCCGTGCGCTCCATTCAAGGGGTGTGCCTTATGGCCGGACCTCCCACGGGACAATTTAAATACCCGTCGTTCGAGTCACCCGACGGATCCCGAAGGCAGCTCCGCTCCACACACCCCGGGATGGGCCGCCTGCCCCCTCCCCTCCCCCCGCTACGCCCCTCGGGGAGTGTTTGAAGCCCGCAGACACGGCCAGCCTCCGCCTCGCGCTCGGAGGCTGGACCACCCACGGGAGAAAAAAATCAACCTAATTGCAGGACATTGTTTTCAATTACGCCCATAATTGAGGTCTTGCGCCATATTTTACGAGCCCTGGGTGACCGGGCCCCGATTTCCTCTGTCGATATTCCCGGCCTCCGCGCGCTGCATCGCTCTGCAGCTGCGCGGTGCAGCGCAAAGTGGGTCAGAAGACCGTTGAGGCGGCCAAAATTCTAGACGCGGTTTGAGCCCCAGAGTCGCTGAACGGGACTCGAATCGGACGTGTGACCCCACCAATGGATTGCTCTCCAAACGAGGAATCCATTGGTGGGGCCACCCGTTCGATTTGAGTCCCATATAGCGACTCTGGAGCTCGAAACGCGTCCGGGATTTTGGCCGCCTCGACGATCTTCTGACCCACTGTGCAGCGCCGCGCCCCCGCCAGGCCAACGAGGCCAAAGCCAGGCCCAGGCCCGCTCCGCCCGCCCTGTCATTTGAGGGCGCTTCCGCGAACGCCCCGAGATTTCGTCCTGTGTGGCCGAGCAGCGCGGCGGCGCCCCGTTGGAGCGAACACGTGCCCGACGTGCCCGACGTGCCACTTAGCCGCCGGGCCCACCGCTCGCGCCACCGCCACTTATTCGCGCAGCGTTATTTTCGCCGTTTCCACTCGCGGGAAATGTTTCGTTTCCACTGATGGGTGGGCGGACTCTGCGTGTCCCTGCTCGTCGTGCTCGTCGCCGAGGTGTTCCTGGGCAAATTGAGCGACACCGGTGCGAGCCTCAATCGCCCCGCCCTGATGGTGCCTTGATGGGGTACTTCATTGGCTGTCGGACCAACTGAGGGGCCGGCCCCCGAGGGGCTCCGGGACCACCACGGTGGATCACGAGAGGTCCTTCCAGTCCTTGTGCGCTACGCTGTGCTTCCGTGCAGTTTCACTGTTTCTGCCCACATTTCCTTCCCTCTGCTTCATGCAAAACACGGGACTGGGAGAGGTGCGTGGGTGTCGGCGGACATCGACGCGTCACTCGGTGTGCGACACTCATTAACGGAAAGGGCACCAACTGCCCCCCGCGCCACTCCGCGCTGCTACCAACCCTGCAACATCTGCTAGATCTTGTATCAGCCGTCAAAGTTTGTTCGTCCTAATATGCTGAGAGCGGCCAATTGTGTGGGACCCCTCCCCCAGCTGACCCACGCGGCGGGCAAGGGGTGCGCGGGGAGGGAGGGAGGGAGGGACAGCCGGCTGCATCAAGTCGATGCCAGTTGTCGCATCACATGGCCTTTCCAGACAAGAATTTGTGAATAAAAAGCCATGTCCCACGACGCCATTTTAACATGCAGTGTTCGTAGAAACTCCCAAGTTTTCACCCCAATGGCATTTTGCCGGTCTCCCGCCGCGAGCCCTGGGCGACAGTATTTAAAGAAATCGTTAAAAGCTCCGCGCTCCGCTGCGCCGCGGCCTCGCGCACGTGTGTTCCCACGGACACGTGCCAAGCCGGGCCGCCACCCCAGCGCCACCCACTCCAACGCAGCTGCTGACTTGCCCCACTTTTACCCGATCGCCGCGCTTTTATTCACGCATTCCTCAGTGTTGGCGGAAAAACGACGAACGGCAATTAGAAAAGAGGAAAGCTTGTAGAGCAGTGAAATAATGGGGATACTAGCGCATTTTTTTATTGGTGGTTCGCGGCGGCAGTTCGGTTTCCGACACCATGAGATTGGGGTCTGTTTATGAGGTCAACGTCCATGGCAAGGGCTACAAAACTTTTTCTACAATTTTTGATGTTTGTGTGTGTCTTTCCGCGTATTGAACCCCAATTATTACCCCCATTATTTTCACGATTTACGACAGGGTAACTGCCGTGTGACAATAATTCGTCCGGAAAGGGTGAAAAACCTTCATTGTCTATACGTAGTGTTATAGAGACATAGCAGCGCTATGCGCAGCGCGGCCCCGGCGGCCGACCGGTTACGCTCAGCGCGCTGGAGCACTCCAACCACGCCGCCGCCCAGGACCCCGTCCACGACCCCGTCCACGACCCCGTCCACGACCCCGTCCAGGTGGCGGCCGGCACCAAACGCGCATCGCGCCATATGCGGCTTTAGCGACATTTTGCTGCCGAATCGGCGCGTGAGCTGGTCAGCATAATTGCCGTCGGCGGCACTCTATCTGATGGAAACCGGTCAGTCAAAGGCAGACACGCGGCGCGCGGTTCCAGCGTCGGCCCGGCGCGCGGCAGGCCCTTGGGACTCGAACCCAACACATGCCGCTGCCGCTGCCGCAATGGATTCGTCGTTGGCATGGCAGTCCATGTTCGATTCGAGGCGACTGAACGGTTTGGCCGCGGCGCCGCCTGCACTCGTCCGCCCCGCCCCGCCCCGCCCCGCCCCGCCCCGCTCGCCGCGTCGTCCGCCTGCCTGCGACGGCGACACTGGTAATCCGCGGCTCAGCGCCGGGATCGCCGCTATCGGTTTCATAGAGTCCGCGAGTGCGGACAGATGTCCCGCGGCACGCGCCGTGTGGGAACGCGGGGAACGCGCCCAGTCTCTCTCGCACCCGGCGTCTCGAAACAATGCCGTGGAGTCGCTGCAGTTGCAGCAGTTGCAGCCCACCCGGACCAGATATTAGCAGATTACAATGGAGGCCATCCTCCAGGTGTCGCCCGCAGCCCGCCGCGGCTCGACCCGGCTCGGCTCGGCTCGCCCGGCTGGCCCGGCTGGCTGTCCCGGCTGGGCGTGCTCGGCTCGGCCGCGGTGCGCGACTCGCGGGGAGGGCTGCAGCATGCTGCAGGTCGCGGCGATACGGGCGCTGCGTTCGTACATCGCGGTGGCGCGGCCCGCCGGCCTCGCGATAGGGTGGCGCGGCCCGACAGCTGTCGATGCCGTCCACGCCGAGAGGCCGCCACCGGTGCGGCAGATGTGTGTGCATGCCTGCCTGCCTGACTTACCCGCGACGGGCAGATGTTCACGCGGTATTTCAAATTTCGGGGGAAGTGCTGCCGACCTCCGCGACGAGGACGAGGACCGCGACGGCGCGTGGGGCCGTGGCACTGGACTTGGCGGGCACGTGGGGCCACTAATGACGACACTGCTACGCGGGGCGGGGCGGGCGGGGCGGGGCGGGCGGGGCGGGGCGCAATGCCGCTCGCCGCCCACTGCTCGGCGGGGCGTTGACGGCATGCACGCTGCCGCACGCCGCTTTCTCTGCCGTTCCTCCTGTCTGCTTGACATCGCAGCGCAGCAGGCCGCACTCTCGGCCTCTTACCGACTTTATTGTCAGTAACCAGGTACCATTGCGTACAACAATAACAGTTAGTATTTACTTCTTACATACGTACAATTTACTTCAGGTAATTATATAGGAAAAATTTTTAGTCAATAAGTACTAAAAAATATGTAAATAATTATTAAAAGCAAAAAGTTCGTATTATTTTGGCACAAATTACTGTGGGTGCTACTAACAAAATGTCGATACTATGCACTAAAAGCCAATTTCGAGTCTGAGAGTGCAGGCCGGCCACCTTCGTGGGCCTGCGGGGGCCTCGGTCATGAAGTCCGCGACCCACATCGGACCCGCAGCCCCGTCGACCGCACGACGACTATTAAAAGTTAATTTTTCGTGGTGCGGTTGGCACGCGCGCTCGCGGCGCCGCGTGTGTGAACACGTGTGGTGTCCACGGCGACAGCTGGCCGCTGCACCGCGCCCGCGTGGGAGCGCGGCGGGCGGGGCGGGGAGAGCGAGAGAGACAGAGATAGCCGCAGCGGGCGGGGCGCGGGGAGAGAGAGAGACAGATATAGCCGCGAGTGGCACACCGCGGGTCGTCCACCGCCGAGGCGAGCCCCGGCCTCTCATGTCGGGAGTCACCGCCTGCTCTTTTCTCGCGTTCTCTCCATTCACTCCGTGGACCGGAGAGCACATGGCGCACAGTGGGTCAGAAGACCGTTTAGGTGGCCAAAACTCTAGACGCGCTTTGAGTTCCAGAGTCGCTAAATGGGACTCGAATCGAACGTGTGACCCCACCAATGAATTGCTCTCCAAACGAGGAATCGATTGGTTGGGTCACACGTTCGATTCGAGTCCCATTTAGCGACTCTGAAGCTCAAAACGCGTCTAGAATTTTGGCCGCCTCAACGGTCCTCTGACCCAATGTGTGGCGCGGTCCGCGACGATCAAGAGTAACCCCAGAGCTACTACCCACTGCCCTGAGTCCCCGAACGCCCCTTGTTTGGTTCCTCGTTGTCAAGAATCGGCAAGTGGGCCTCCGTTTCTGACTCTGCCGGACCTTTCTCCTCCCCCTCCGTGCCCCCATGCCCCCATGCCCCATTCGGGGTTCAAGAGGCGCGACGGCCAAACAAAAGCGCGGTGCAGTGACCCGCCGAAGAAAGGCGGTCGTAAATTTCCGGGTGTGTGTATTGGGTTGGGTCTATGACGGCATCTCATATCTGGAGGAGTTGGGGCGGGCGAGCAGGCGAGCAGGGCACAGCATGTGTTTGTGGAGATACCGCTAGGGACACATGGCAGGCAGCGGCACGCAGCGCTACGCGGGACGACACAGTGCGGGCTCGGCCGGCATCCCTCAGTCCTTCATCCCTACATTGCAGCAATTGGTGTCGCTTCCGCCCGAACCGCGCCAATGAAAAAATAGGGGACCTCCCCCCCTTCCCCTCCGCCACCCATCCTCGCCCGGCTCGTTCGGATTCTTCAATAAACTATCACGGTAACAAGCAATTTGTCCATTTTATCGAAGACTTGGTTGTGCATGCATACTGTACATATGGCTGCAGTGGATGAATTCGAAGAGGAAGAAGTGCAGCACAAGACGGGATGGAGGCAGCAGAGAATGGCGCGAGGAATGGAGACTAAACGGGGACATGAGAAGCAGCCCCAGATGTTGACGGCCCGGGAAATGACCTGCTAATTGAGAGACCCTTTCAGACGGAACCACCAACATGACAAGGACCAAGCGGCGGGCGCGGGGGCGGGAGGGGGGATGGGGTAATCCCCGTGGACAGGGCGGGCACGCGCGCGCTGCGTCCCCATGTGCGTGGCGTATTGTACGCTGTATGACCGAACGGACAGGGCACAGGGAGGGACAACGACCTCTCGCGCGGCGAGCTTCAAAAAGCCCCTCCTCCGCCGCCGTTCCTGCGAACAAGGCGGTCCTAGGAGGGTGTCCTACATGCCGTTCTGGGCCACACGTGTGTTTGTGTTCCGCCATGTGCCTCGGGCCGCCGTGGCCGCCGGCTCCGCGTCTTGTCAGGACTTGCGCTGCGTCGCTGCACTCGGCTGTCCTCCGCGTGGCGCGGCGTGACGGCGGCCGCGTGCGTCGGAGGGCCGCGGGGAAGGACCAAGAGCGGTGCGGTCCGGGACGCCGGAACGCCGATCGGTTCGCGGCTGCTTGCCGCTGATGCTCCCCGCGTGCGTGCGCGCGCGTGCATGTGCGCGCAACCTGGGTTGTCCGTTAAAAAATGCGGCGACCCCAGGGCAGGCCCGCCAGGCCGCGCCGCACATGTGCAAGCACCACCACCGCGACACATGCGCGTCGACTTTTCCCGCGCAGCCACCCCCCGCCTGCCGGCCAGCTGCGCGACTTCGGGGAGGGTGAGGGGGAAGGGGGGGAGGCAGTTGTTTGTCCGCACCCTCCCTAACGCGTCCGTTAATAACCAATCACACGTGCGCATGTGTATTCGCGGGCCGCGGACGTCCAACGGTCGCGCGGTTCATCGAGGACGCCGCCAAGGACGCCGGCGTGGCGGGGTGAGGTCCCCGCGTCAAGGACGCGGTGATCGTGAAGAGGAACCGAGGGGGTTCGCAACAGTAGCAGCACTGTCCGGCCGGACGGAGCCCCCTGGCCGCCGCACATGTCAGCGCCGGGCCCGGAAACATGTGACGTTCGAACAGCACGGATACCCACGGCGGCGGGAAGCGGGGCCGCCGGGGGTGCAGTGCAGCTGGTGTGAACAGGCCCGCTCAGGCCCAGGTGCGGCCGCCCCGCCCCGAAGCGCCCCGCCCCTCCCCCCCTCCCCCGCGCCGCTTTTGCTCCACACACTCGTCGCCTGTTCTTTTTTAGCAGCCGGCCGCCGCCGCCGCTTCCTGGCCGTTCCTGGAACATTTTTCTGTTTCTGTGTTATTCGAGGATGGCAAAACAAGCCGAGCGGGGCCGAGCGGGGCATGTGGCGCGCACGGTGGCGCAGCGCGTCCTGATTTATGCCCCGCAGAGCGTCGCAAAGCCATTGCGGGGGTGTTGGCTAATGGGGCCGAGCGCACAAGTGGAACGCCGCGGAACTGGAACGCCCAGCCGAAGCATTCCGAAGGATCGGTTCGTCACTCTGTCGCACTCAGGGGGGGGGGAGAGAGGCAGATTTCGAACTTTTGTCGCACCCGTAGGTGTGTCCCTTGGAGGTCCGAGAGACAGGGCGACGAAACCAGCCTAAAGTAAAGAACGCGCCCGCATCATGGATGCGATGCGCCCCGAGCGCGGCGCGGCCGGGGCGCGGCACCCGCGGCACCGTCACGATGAGGGCCGTCGGCGGCCACATGTCGTGCTGCTGCTGCTGCTGCTGCTGCTGCACCGCTGCGCCGCAAATTCAATAACCGTAAAGTGGCGGTGACGGCGCGGTGCTTGTATCAACACGGTGGCGTTGTCATTGTCTTGTTGAGGTGCTCGGGGAAGGCGGCGTTGCGTGTCGCGAGGCCTTACTGGCGGTGAGTCAGGCGAGAAATCAGATGTCGTTGGCGGAGAGGAACATGCTGCAAGGACAGCAGGAAAAACCGCGCGCGAGTTGGTTTCGCCAGTTAACTAGAGGAATACGATAAATCCCGCTGTCTGCGCTGTCCTCTGCCTTGCCCATCGCGCCGCGTCCGCTGCTTGGTGGGGGCTCTGATTATGATATTGGGCCGGTTGATGAAGCCGGCTACTCCAGCACTACTCCAGTCGGAGCGCAAACATTGCGACAAGGGTGCACGCACAACGCACATGGTGGCCGCCAGGCCTGCGAGGAGGGGGTGAGACTATTTTGGCAGATGGGGTGCAAATGGCGCAAACTGTGTCGCGTTCCCATGTGAGTTTGAGTTGGCCGGTTTGCTCCGGCCGACCGGCCTGTCACTCCCTCGGGGAGAGAGTATCGCAGCGCCGCGCACCGCCGGAGCAGCCGGAGTATCCCCTGTCGGTGGTCGCGGCGTGGCAGCGGGACTCGTCTTCATCAGCCTCGCCATCAGGCCGCCGCGGAGCACCCCCAGGCCACGCCCTGCCAGGACAGCCCTGCCGGCCCGTCTGCCCACAGTGGGCCATAAGACCGGTGGAGGCGGCCAAAATTTTAGACTTTGGATTGCTCTCTGAATGAGAAATCTATCTAATCGGTGGGGTCACACGTTCGGTTCGAGTCCTATTCAGCGACTCTGGAGCTCAAAACGCGTCTGGAATTTTGACCACATGCGCCGGTCCTTCGGCCCACTGTGCTGCCCTTCACTGGACATCTGCGAACTTATTGTTGTCGGAAACGCGGCCAAATAATGCCATTCCAAGTCTGTGTGCGAGCTGCTGGCTTAAGGGGGTAATAAACCATGACGAATCAAAGCCCGTCCATTATGATGCTGCACCCCTCTCACCCCACACTCTTGTCACCCCCTCCTCACCCCTCCCACCCTCCACATGTCGCCAGAGTGTTTGCGCGCCGCGCGGCCGCGTTCGATTCTGTGCAGTCCGGCGGGAAGGTTCAAACAGTGTCGGTAGACGTCGCCGCGGAGCCTACTGCTCGACGCCGACCAACTTTCCGAGGATAGTGTGAGCCGGCCTTGCAGATGGTATCGGGGTTTATTTTCAGCAGCGCACCGGTGCACCCCTCCCGTGCCGTGCGCACCCCTAGCCGCATGCTCATGGCTTCTCGAAAAAGAAGTGTGTTCCCACCCCCGCTCCCCCTCTCTATCTCTCTTCTGGCACCACGACCTGGGAAGTAACTTTGTCGAAGGCAAGTGCGAGTCAAGTCCATTCTCGAGACCACCAGTGCTTGATGGCCAGGACGTTATTGCGCGTTATTGGCAGGCGGCACCGCCAGCCCCCACGCGGCCGGCAGGATGCACGTGCACGTCGCCTCGACGGTCTCGGTGCAGCTGTTGGTGGCCATGAGCGTGAGCTGGCTGGGGCGCGCTGTAGGGGCATGCCTTAGCCAGCCTAGCCCAGACGGCTGGCCGAAAACCAGGCAGCGTCGAAGACCACCCGTTGACGGCGTGGTGCTGGTTGCGTCAACAACGGCGGAGCGGCGAAGGACAACCCGACAAGTCCAGCTCGACGTCGACGTGCACAAACACCACCACCACCACCTCCAAGTCAAAACAGCAGCCGAAAACGACAACACGGTCGAGTGGTTTCAAAATACGAAAACGCCGCCTCGTATTGGTTTGCAATTTGTCTGGGCGTGGCGAGGCGAGCCGTCGGGCCCTGCGCGCGTGTGCACCACGCGCCGCCCGCAGCCGCGCAGCCCGGCCTAACTGGCCGTCGCGCACGTGCTGGCCGCGGCCCGGCTGCATTAGGCACTTGTCCACCACGGCCGCGCCGCGCCACGCCACGCCGCGCTGCACACGTGGCCGCCGCCGCCGTTCTCACGCCCATTCCCGGCCCACCCCTCAATATGCTCCCGATCCGAGCGACCCGCCTCCCCCGCGGCAACGACCGCCACCCTCTCGTCAAGTCCCTGATTTGGGCGCGGATGGCGATGCTCGGCGCGCCACTAGGATCCGGGCAGCGTCGCGACTCGCCGCGACTCGCCGCGACTCCCACGGCCCGGACCGCGGATGTCAAACGGGGATAATCCCTGCAACAACAGTGGCGGCGGGTAGTGCGCATCGGCCGCACGCGGCCAGCAGCAACAACAACAACAAACTAAGCTAAACAACAACAATCCGTCAAGAAGGCGCGGGGCGGGGAGCAGGGTGCAGCATGGGAAAGCTCCGCTCCTCGCGCCAATCGCACAAATTGAGGTCCACGTCAATTAGCGAGACGAAACTACCCGCGACGAAGAGCAAGGGCCGAGAAGACATCACGGCCTCGTCCTTGTTCTTCTGGGAACGAGGCGCACTGCCCCTTCGGCCGCAGTGGATGGGGGCCGCCGCGCCGCGCCCCGGACGCAGCCGCAGACTACTCACGGCCTGGGCAGCCACAGTCATAGCCGTGGAGGGCCGCGTCCGCGACGTCCGCATCGTCGCCGAGGGTGGCGGGCCGCCCGCCCCGCCCGCCCCGCCCGCGCCTTTGTTGCCTTTCAATACGACCCTTATCGGACACTCTCGGACAGAACGCGGCACGCCGGCGGCTCCCCCATCAAGGGCTGCATCCAGGCGGCGCGGGGCTGCCCGCTTTTGCGGCGGACTGTGCGTGTGTTCACTTCAGCGGAGTATAATGCTGTGGGTGCTCCGAGCATGTCGGGGTGGTCGCGTGCGCCGCGTGGGAACTTCCCCCTCCCCTCCCCCGCCGGCGTCCCGGCGACACTGTGTTACTGGGACGCATCACTGGGTTTATTTTCGAATCATAAGCCGGCTTTTACATAAACGTCAGCACGCGCCGGCGGCAGCAGACACGAGGCAGCCAGCCGCGAAGACACTAGTTTATAAATTGCCAACAGGCGGACGTCAGCAGAGCAGCGCGTGGCGAGGCGCTTGGCGACATTGTCCGCCCGGCCCGCGGCGCACGGTCGCGCCGACTGCATTAAAGTCGAAGTCGAGTTTCATTGCTCTAAAATCGGCCGTTGGCGTTTCAACCCCGCACCCTTTTATTTCCGCGCGCGGCATAAACATGACGGACATGTGACGAGCAGCTCGGGCTAAAAGGCGCTCCGATTGCGACGGTTGTCGCGCGCGCGTCCGCCAGCGTGTCGGACTCGATTAAGTGCAGCGGCATTGTTGGCTGAAAAACGCGTGATGGCGGACGGCCCGCGGCGCCCTCGTAGGCGCCTGGAAGGCAACGACCCCGCGGCTGCATGCACGGAGTGACAAGCTCGCGGCCCGCGGCCCCTCCACTCGCGGTGGTGGTCAATGACCAGGTGCACACCTGCCGGCCCGCCGCGCGGCCATCTGGTGGGGCCCAGCCTGCCGGCCTATCCTGCCGGCCTATCCTGCCGCCGGCCCGGCCATCTGGTTGAACGGACTGAACTGGGCAATGCGCGTCGCGGCCAGGCCGGTCAGGACATCCTCCCATAAGGCCACGCCTAATCGCCAAGCCCAGAGGACCGCGCCGCCGCGACGCCAGATGGCCGAGGGCCGGCGAGGGCCGCCGAGTCCGGCCGCGCCGCGTTTCGGTTGATAACTCGCAACTCGGCGGAACACATCGGACAAATGTCGTGGACGGCCACGGCGGCGTCTTGGCTCCATCCTCGGTGGCGCCCGCTGCCGTCAAGACCCCTCCGATTCCGCTGCCCTCTGCCGACTGGTTCCCGATTCCAGCCAGGCAGCAGGCGACTTGCAAATACGCGCCAGATGTGCGCGCGCGGCCAGGCCGGCCGGGCCAGGCGTCGCCGCGCTGCTGCCGCGCTTCGATATTTGACTTGGTTGCCGCGCCCCCCGCCGGCATGCCCTTATACAGGACGTCTCGACGACGTGAAGGGGCAGGAGCAGGCCGCCGCACAATTAAGCGTGTGGCATTCGGCATTACTATAAATGTTGGGCCGCAATCGGCAACAAATAGGTAGTACAGCGCGGTGTACAGTCCAGCTCAAAAAGTGAATGAATCTCCGGGAAATGGCTCGCATCCGCAGCAAAGTGTTCACGCGGAGGGAATTTCGCGGCGGCAAGAGAGACGCAGAAAAACACGGCGAATGCCTGGCGATGAATGGGCAGGGACAGGGCTATCTGGTCCAGGAGGCACGCCACGGCGCGGCCGTAACATTCCTATAAACGTCGCACAATGGCATTGCTCGTCCCGTCATTTCGCTAGATTCCCGCCGGACGGACGCTAAAAAGAGGCAAGAGACAAGCACTCTGCGCGGCATGGCGCGCTCTCGGCGCTCCGACGGTCGCGCGAGTGTGTGTGTGTGTGTGTGTGTGTGTGCGTGTGTGTGTGTGCGTGCGAACCGCGCCGGTTGTTTTCCCCATTCATTGATAGCGCCGACAGAGTGAGTGCAGCGTGCTGCTCGGGGTCTCGTGGGAGCGCGGCCTATGAATGACTGCAGCGAGTGCCCTGTCACTCGGCTGACACGGTTTCGGCTTTTCAGCTACACGGACATAATGGAACTCGAATCAAACACATGCCAGTGCCGCACATTGGGCCAGAAGATCGGCGGAATCAGTCCAAATCCCGGACGCGTGTTCCCAAAATATAATTTTTTTTTTCGCCAGTTAGGTAGGCAGGGTAGGCAACTTGATTTTCACCCTGATGCGGCAAGATGACGTGATGTCTCCATAATAGTTCTTATCAGGGCGGTTGTAAGTAAACCGAGTCCCGTTTTTAAAATCGCTCCGATCATGTTTTGAAGAAGAACGCCGTTATTTGTCGTCTGGCTGGACTGACTCGGCGCCCGGTTCCCGTCCGCCGCGCCGTCTGGACGGGACGGTCTGGACGCGGCCCGGTCATGCCCGGCCATGGCCCGGCGGCGCGCTTCCTGCCAAGGTAAATTGCGGCGCAATGGTCTTCTTTCTTCTTATTACGTTCATGCGACGGTAAGGTCCGGCCGGCGGGGCCGGCGGGCTCGCCTCTGGCCGCCCGTCTCGGTCCGCTGAGCCTGGCTACGCTGGCTGGCTGGCTGCTCCCCGACCGAAATGAATGGACGCGTTGCCAGGTTGCCTGCCAGGCGCCCCCCGGACCCACCAACAATCGCAACAATCCATCCCACTTTCAATCCTTTCAATTTTCCGCGCGGCTGGAACTGCTGCTGTGCCGAACGCCCGGACGGGTGTTTTTGTCTTGATGGTTGGCGTGGATTCGATTCCATGATTCCACGCCGGTGCCGGCTGCTGCGGTTTTCGCGCACCAGGCTGCCAGGCTGACGCGAGACAAGCCGAGAGGTCGTTGCACCTGCCCGGCTCGTCTCCTTGCTCCCTGTGCCCCATCATGGCCGCGGCGTGGGCGGCTTCAGACATCAGTCACACCGCGACACACACACACACACACACACACACACACACACACACACACACACACACACACACCATGGAAAAGATTGTGCCGCCAGGGCGGAGACATGAGACGGACTTGACGAGCAGCGCGGTGTACTGGCTGGCCCACGCAGACGGCGTTGGCCACAGCGAGCCACAGCGAGACCAAGCGACAGCATGCGAGAGGGCGTTGGCCGGGGCGTCGCGGCCGCTTGCCCGCCTAGCCGCCGCTGACGGCAGACGCCCCGTTTCAGATTTGATCCTGTTCCCACCTGACGACAGACTGTGTCGCGGAGCAAAGGCTCATCTGCGTCCTCCGTGTCCACGCAGTGTCTTAGGGGGAGGTCTTGGCATACAGTGGGTCAGAAGACCGGCGCAGGCAGCCCAATTTCTGGACGCGTTTTGAGCTCCAGAGTCGCTAAACGAGACTCGAACCAGACGTGTGACACCAGCCTCTCCCCGGCCCGCCCTCGTTTGGAGACCACTGTGCTTGGCTTGTGTGGAGCTTCGTGGGGATCGTCCATCGCTGCCCGCGGCTGCCCGCGGCCCCCGCAAGCACGGCGCGTAGCACGTCGACCCGGACTGAACGCTGCCGTGCAGTGGGCGACCGACGGGGGCGTCAAGTGAACGGCTCGTCCGCGGCGTGCTGGTGGTGCTGCTGGTGGGAGCAGCCAAGGCGGGCTGTCTCGCTGCGCTGCACTGCATCTCCAGACACAACGCGCGAGCCGCGAGGGCGTCGCATCGCCATTTCGAGATCGCCGCGGCGCGTCCTCGAGCTGGACAAGCAGAGCAGAGCCAAGCAGAGCGCTCCCCCGGCCCGCTACGATGTGCTCCCCCGCGCGGCGGTTTGGGCACGCGGCGACAGACACCCGGCCAGGCGGTGCCAGGGCGGGCGGATGCACCTGATATCGGCCAGCACCTGCACGACGTGAAACAGGTGCCCTGCATGTGGCCTGCACAACGGGGCCTAGAGGACGCAAGCAGGCCGTCCCTCTCGCACGCGCCGTCAGCTGACCAGCCGATGCAGCTGCGGGCGCAACGCCACCGAACGCCTCGGCCCGCAGCAGGCCCAGCCGCCCCGAATATTAGGGCATCGGGGGCAGGTGAACACTCACGAACACACACACACACACACACACACACACACACACACACACACACACGTGCGCCACTTCCTCGCACCCGGACAGGTGAGGGTGGCGTGGCAGGTGTCATCGGGGCCGTCGGGGTCGCGCGACGCCACTTGCTCCCCTAGAACAACGGGCAGGCCGTCGTGGAGGCCGCGCGGCAGTGTCGTCGCCTCCGCGGGCGTCCTCCCCATCCCCGCGGGCCTGGACGGCGCGGCCCACCCTGCGAACCCTCCGTGCGCTCGGCACGCCGACGCGCTAAGGAGAGATTTGGTCTTCGGTCCGCGGAACATCTTGGCTTCCCATCTGTCCGCGCGCAGCGCACAACGGCCGAAAACATCTGCTATCCCCCCGGCCTTGCCCCTTGCCGCGCGGGACCCCTTGAGGCTAGGCCACCTGTCTTCGACTGCCAAGGCACACCTGTGCCGCCGCCGTCGTCGTGCATGTCTCGCATGGAATCGCCCTCAAATGTATGCAACTGTTCGAGCGGGCGAGGCGAAGGCGAAGGCCCGCGCGGCCGGCCGGCTTCCTTGGGGTAATTACGAAGAAACGCGGCGGTGCGGCGGTGCGGCAGGGCGTGGGCCGCGAGGCGACGCCGGCCGGCCGGTCCGGTCGCGGGATGGCGCGGCAGATGGCGCGCCTCGAGACGCCTCGACGTGGTTGACCGCGTGGGAAACAGGAGAGGTCCGCGGGGAAGTGCCAACTCGAGACGCGGAGTGCACCACGTCGCCGCCGCGGAGCGGGGTTGGCTGCCACCCTGGAGCCAGGACAGCGGGCAAGGGCGGCCCGCTATCCTGAGGAGAGCCGGGCGCCGCGCCGTTGCTCGCTGCAGCTGCGAGTCACCGAGTCGCCGGCGGCCGTCCGGGACGAGGGCCAGGACGAGGGCCGGGACGAGGGCCGGGACGAGCCGCAGCTGCAGGCGCGGCGCATGTACTTGGAGGGCACGTGCCGGCGGGGCGGAGGCGGAGTGAAGGCGAGCAGCTGCTTGTGATGGCAGCCAGCTGCCCACATCAGAGCAGCCGCCGCGCCGGGCCGGGCCGTTCCGAGAAAGTGACGCGGCGACATCGTGCGGATCAAAACACGGGGACACGCCGACGGCACGCCGACGGCAGCGCGGTGGACAATGAGGCACCGGGGTGCAATGGGGCGTGTGATGGCGATGGCGTCCATGGCCTCCTCCGTGTGGCATCCGGCTGCGCGCCGCCCCGCGCCGCCATGCGCTGGACGCGGCCCCCGCCAGCGCCCGCTTCCGCTGCGCCCTTTCCCTTCCGCCCAGGGGCTTCCCGTCGCCCAATCAGCGACAGTGGCGCGGCAGCGCGGCACGCAGCAGTCGTCCTAGCGCAGGGTCTTCTCCGTCGTGTTCCGGACCAAGACCGCGCCGCCGGTGTCCTGCCAGGGCGTGTCCTCCACGACCTCACCCTGTGTGTTCATTCCCGTGAACAACACGTGCAGGGCGGCGCGGCGTAGCGGTCCGGGCAGGGCAGTCCGGGCGGGAGGGAAGGGACCACCGGAGGCTTCCTGCCCCCCTCTTTTATCATAACTCAAAGCACTGCGCCCATCAGGTGTGTGTGCATCGAGTCGATGCCGGATGCAGGCAACTGACTGACAGTCGCTTTTCCGCGACGGCCTCACAGCAGTCCGAGCACAGCCGAACGGAGGATCGATTCGCCACTGTGTCTCTGCCGCACTCATAGGGCGTCCCGTGGAAGTGCGAGACAGACAGAGCAGTGGAAGCGAGCCGTTGAAATCGCTCGGCTGACCGGAAGGGCCGCTTCCTGCGCCAATTTCCAGCCGCGCTTGAACCTCGACGCCGGGCCATGCCGGGCCACGCCGGGCCACGCCGCCACACGTGTGCTTCCGCGGACTCAGCGCGGCCGTGATGCTGTCGCCGTTCCCATGCCGTCGGCCGCCTTGCCGTCGACGGCGTGCTCTGGCGCCGCACCGTCCGCGCCGCGCCGGCGCCAAAGCGAACACCGCCAGCCAGGGCGTTCTGTTACTGACTGGCCGCGTTGCCGCCATGGCCGCCGCATGGCCGCCGCCCGGGCGCGGTGACCAGACGGCCCAGACGGTCGGAATCCGGTCCGTCAGCAGAAAGGGTGGGTCCGGCCGGCCGAACGTGGGAAGACGCGCGGCGCGTTTGGGGACGAGGAAGGGCCCTGCTCGGAGTGGAGCGGCGCGCAGGGTGGCCGGTACTCGAACCGAACGTGTAACCTCACCAGTGGATTGCTCTCCGAACGAAGAATCCATCCATTGTTAGAGTCACACGTTCGGTTCGTGTCCTGTTTAGCGACTTCTGGAGCTGCTTAAAACGCGTCTAGAGTTTTGACTGCCTGCACCGGTCCTCTGGCCCACTGTGCGACGTGGTGCAGCGAGCCATTCGCGCAGTGGCGGTGGCGGTCCTGCCCGTGAGAACCCTCCCCGCGCCGCGCCGCCAGCCGCGCCAAGCACCTGGGCGGGCCGAGCCGCCCTCCGCGTCTTTTGGCGTCACCCTCCCTGGACTTGCATCACGACTTGCATGGACTGCAGTGTGAATAGCGGGGTGACAAGGCTGCCGCGGCTACCGCGGAAAAAACGGTCCGTGTGATCCACCGTCAAAGACGGAGAAAGGAAAAAAGAAAGAAGGGTGCGTGGGAAATCTTTTTTTTTTTTGCTCGCGACGCGCGCACCTTGATAATAATGAGGCACGCACTCGGTAAGACTCGTTCCGAACAGTCGTGCTTCGTCGCCCTGTCTCTCTCGCACCCCTGCAGGACGCCCCACCAGTGCGAGAGAGACAGAGCTCGGCATCAGCCTGGTGCTGGCCGCGTCGCGTTGCTCGGGTCAGGACTCTGCGATGCTGGTTAGGGCTGTGAGCGGCGCACTATGCGGGAGCCTGCAGGACTCGACGACGCTCAGGGAAACTTTATTCTTTCAATAATTACTTCATTGACGCAGGCGGTGTGGTTGCGGATCTGCCTGTCTCCGTAAAGCAGTGCAGTCGAAAAAAATTCCAATGCTAACGCATTGCACGGTGTTCCGGTAATGCGATTCGAGTCGCGTAGGGAAAATTTCCGCGCTAAATTTTCTTAAAATATTGGATTTTACAGTTTTTTAGTAGAAAAAAACCTGGCGGATGCGTGCGGGTGGCTCGTAGATGTGGCCGTAGAAATGTGGTAATTTTACGGGGAATTTTGTAAAAGCAACAATACGGCATCTCCCACCAAAAACTTACCAACGGCTAAGACGGACAGATGAGCGTTTCTTACCTTCATCATTGAGAGCCTCGCCTCCCCTGCCTGAACCCTTCCCCCATTTTGCACCCATTCAGTGCGAATCCTGACTGTGACGCAACGCCAAACCGCCACTGTGTTGAGGGTCAAGGTCTTCCTGAAAATACAGAGGCGATTCTTGACTAACCCTCTCAACGTCTTTATTGTTACAAAATAGCTGAATAGGTAAACCTACACATTTCTACAATCTACACAGACAAGTGCCCCTCGCAGTCCATTGACAAATATTACTTTGAGCCATCGAGGAAACGAGAGTAAAGGGGTGGGGGCACTGTTCGCTGGCACTGTCGTGGAGGTTATCTGCTTCCCATTATAATGAGATAGAAGGGAGGGAAGGGACACTTCCCCGGAGATTGTGAAAGGTCGCTTCGGTTGGAGGTTGGCCGCGGGTTGCGCCACCCGGCCGCCTCGACCACGCGGCCAGCCAGGCCAGCCAGGCCAGCCAGGCCGGCCGCGAGCAGTCGCCCCAAAAGGCCGCTAAATGCTCAAGTGTCGACAGCGAGTGCAGAACTGGAAGCGGAAGCACTCTGTGATGCGGCAGGTGCCTTGCCTGCCTGCCGGGCGGGGCGGCGCAGCGGCGCAGGGAGTCGTCTCATTCAACTGCACCGCAATGTCGTCACACCTTCGTGCACTTCGTGCATGCGCTGCTGCGCCGCGACCCCGGCGAGGACTCGGTGCGCCAACGGACTGGGCTGGGCGGCCCACTGGGCGCGCTTGAAGGTCTTTGCCTCGCCCCCTTTCCCCTAGTGGGCGGAAGCGCCTCGCAAAGCACGAAGGGTGCTTCCTTCCGAGGCCGTTCTGGTAACCGTTTTCGCACTTGCAGAGTAGTTGGCGACGCTGGTCCGGCCAAGGTCACGGCGCGTCCCTTCCCCCTCGGCAGCGTACTCGAGATGCCGTGTGTCGACATGCACGCCAAGAACGAGGGGTGATGCGAGGCCGCGACGGCGGGGACAAAAACGACTACGAAAACACCTGGGACCTCCCTCTCTCTCTCTCTCTCTCTCTCTCTCTCTCTCTCTCTCTCTCTCTCTCTCTCTCTCTCTCTCTCTCTCTCTCTCTCTCTCTCTCCCCCTTCCCTCTGTTCCCACGGTGCGATTAGGCAGGATGGCGACCGCTCTCCGCTGACCAATCGCAAATCTCGGAGACGGGGCTCAATCGCTGGGCAAGGGAGCCGGAGCCGCCAGCACGGCGTTTCCGGGGAGCGCCACGATCCTCACGGGCGCCCCCGTGCCCCCCACGATGAGGGTGGGCATGACGAGCAGCGTGAAGCCCGCGGGCGGCAGCAGCGTCGTTGCCAGGTTCACGTTCTCCAGGTTGAAGGCGTTGGCGGCGGCCAGGGTGCGGTGCGCGAGGGGCGCGTGGTCACCCGCCTTGCCTGGGTCCACGGACGGCGTGTCCACGCCGACGCCCGCCACCTGTGCGACAGACAGACACGGGTTCGAAGACCGGACTCCCCCAGTTGTTTCACGGTACGTTGGCACCCACCTTCCGAGCGGCGAGGGCCCGCGCCAGCTCCGGGGACAGCGACGGGAAGCTGAGGTGCTCGGTGTCGTTGGACGTGCGGTCGTCCGTCGGCACGCCGAAGTAGTCCTTGCGGTCGGCATACTTGTCGGCCCAGCCGAACCTGACGAGGACCACGCTGCCCTGCGGGACGCGGCCGTGCTTCGCCTCCCACGCGTCCAGCACGTCCACGCCCAGGAACAGGTCGCGGTCGGCGGCGGCCTGCGCGGACGCGTCGATGAGCACGCCGGCGGCGACCAGGCGGCTCACGGGGATCTCGTGCACCTGCAGACAGCGCAGAGCTCAGCGAACTTGTGAAAATTTGTTGTCTTTTTATGACAAAATCGTGGACGGTATTTTCATCACTTTCACAAGATGACAATCTCATCACAAATTGATGACGTTTTTATCAAAGCTCCTATACTTTGGGCGTGACAACAATGTTATCAATTGTTTTGATGACATTTTTGTAAGGAAAATTAGGCTTGAAATTGTCATCACGTGACGACTCAAATTTTCACAGTGTGGAGCAGAGACTCACCTTCCAGCCGGTCTTGTTGAAGTGGTAGGGCGCGTCGAGGTGCGTGCCGAGGTGCTCCGCCATGCAGAACTCGTTGAAGGCGACGAAGCCGCCGAACGCGGGGAACTCCTCCGCGACCTTGAGGGTGAAGTCGAAGCCCCGGGCGCCCGGCCAGTTCTGCGCCGCCTTGCTGAGGGGGTGCGTCAGGTCGAGGGGGCCGTGGAACGCCGCGGCGGGTGGGGATGCTGCGACGGAAAGGAGGAGGGTGACGGACGGCGGCGCGAGCTGGCTTCAAGTCACCAAGCCTTACCTTGGCCCGCGGGGGCGGTCGCGGCGTGGCCGGCCGCGCAAAGGCACAGCACCGCCTGGACGAGGAACGACGCCATCCTGGAGCCCTGGTGCGGCGCGCGGAGCGAGTGCTGCTCAGCAACTAGGCGCGGCTGCCGCAGGCGAATTGTTCCAAGTGGCCGACCGCCGAACAAAGCGTCAACCCCTTCCTTCCAGCAGCCACCGCCTTCTCTATCTCCCATGCCAGGCAGGCAGGCCGGCCGGCGGGGCCGCCCTGGCCAAGGCCCCGCGAGGCGCTCCGCCGGAGAGAGGGGCGGGGCGGCTTATCGCCGCGTGATGTATGGAAAAGGGGCGTGAGAAGGTCGCGAGTGCCGTGAGTGCCGCGAGTGCGGTGTGCGAGTCACGGCCGAACGCGTTGCATTGCATAACGCGGTCAGTATGCTCCGCAAGCGCCGCGACGACGGAGAGTGGCGGCAGCGTTCACAGTCCCTAGTCATCTAAATGTAATCATTTATAATGCTTGGCTAAAGTCATATGACTGGGGACTGTAGACAGATATAAAAAAAAATTTATTTATTACCTTTATTGTTTTGTGGGCAATAATACGAGTAGGGACAGTGTATTTTTTAAATGATTGCATTAAGATGACTTGGGACTGTAAACGTTTTAAAAAAAAATAGGTTTTGGGTGAGCGATGAGCGAAGCCAGTTACTCCACTGACTGTATACACAGTCCCCAGTCATTAGAAGGTATGATATTAACCTTTTTTTTCACACGTACACAGACCTCAGTCATTTAAGTGCAATAATTTTATGAAAACACTGTCCCCACTCGTATCATCGTCTATAAAACAATGAAGGTTCACAGTCCCCAGTCATCAAGAAGTCTCCCTTCCTTTCAACCAACCTGCCTGACTGTAAACACAGCCCCCAGTCATTAAAAGGTATAACATTAAACTTTTTACTTCGGACGTACACAGACCCCAGGAATTTAAGTGCAATAATTTTATAAAAACAGTGTCCCTACTCGTATCATCGTCTATAAAACAATGAAGGTTCACGGTCCCCAGTCATCCAAAAGTCTCCCAGCCTTGCAACTAACCTGACTGACTGTATACACAGTCCCCAGTCATGAGAAAGTACTCTATTAGGTTATTTTTTCTCAGACCTCAGTTATATTTACGCAATTATTTTATTAAAACACTGTCCCCACTCGTATCATTATCCATGAAACAAAAAAGGTTTACAGTACCCAGTCATCTAAAAGTCTCCCTGCCTTGCAACCAACCTGCCTGACTGCATACACAGTCCCCAGTCATTAGAAAGTACTATATCAAGTTATTTTATTCGGACGTACACAGACCCTAGTTATTCAAACGCAATTATTTTATAAAAACACTGTACCCACTCGTATCATCGTCTATAAAACAATGAAGGTTCACAGTCCCCAGTCATCCAGAAGTCTTCCTGCCTTTTAACTAACCTGCCTGACTGTAAACACAGTCCCCAGTCATTGGAAAGTACTATATTAGGTTATTTTTTTCACACGTACACAGACCTCAGTTATTTATATACCCAATTATTTTATTAAAACACTGTCCCCACTCGTATCATTGTCCATGAAACAAAAAAGGTTCACTGTCCCCAGTCATCTAAAAGTCTCCCTGCCTTGCATCCAACCTGCCTGACTGCATACACAGTCCCCAGTCATTAGAAAGTACTCTATCAAGTTATTTTATTCAGACGTACACCGACCCCAGTTATTCAAACGCAATTATTTTCTAACACTGTCCCCACTCGTATCATTGTCCATAAAACAATTAAGGTTCACAGTCCATAGTAATCTTAAAGTCTCCCTGCCTTTTAACTATACTGCCTGACTGTATACACAGTCCCCGGTCATTCGCAGGTAACGTAAAAAACTTTTTTTTTTTTTTACACTTTCACAGTCTCTAGTCATCTAAATGTGATCATTTTAAATGCTTGGCTGAAGTCATATTACTGGGGACTGTAGACAGATATGGAAACAATTTTATTTATTACCTTTTTTGTTTTATGGGCAATGATACGAGTGGGGACAGTGTTTTTTTTTAATGATTGCATTAGGATGACTGGGGACTGAAAACGTTTTAAAAAAAATGGTTTTTGGGTGAGCGATGAGCGAAGCCAGTTACTCCACTGACTGTATACACAGTCCCCAGTCATTAGAAGGTATAATATTAAACTTTTTTTTTACACGTACACAGACCTAAGTTATTTTTACGCAATTATTTTATTAGAACACTGTCCCCACTCGTATCATTGTCCATGAAACAAAAAAGGTTTACAGTACCCAGTCATCTAAAAGTCTTCCTGCCTGCAACCAACCTGCCTGACTGCATGCATACACAGTCCCCAGTCATTAGAAAGTACTACATCAAGTTATTTTATTCGGACGTACACAGACCCCAGTTATTCAAAGGCAATTATTTTATAAAAACACTGTCCCCACTCGTATCATTGTCCGTAAAACAATTAAGGTCCACAGTCCCCAGTAATCTAAATGTCTCCCTGCCTTTTAACTAAACTGCCTGACGGTATACACAGTCCCCGGTCATAAGCAGGTAACGTAAAAAACTATTTTTTTTTTACACTTTCACAGTCTCTAGTCATCTAAATGTAATTATTTTAAATGCTTGGCTAAAGTCATATGACTAGGTTCTGTAGACAGATATAAAAACAATTTTATTTATTACATTTATTGTTTTGTGGGCAATAATACGAGTAGGGACAGTGTATTTTTTAAATGATTGGTGACTGTAAACGTTTTTTTTTTTTTTAAAAAAGGTTTTGGGTGAGCGATGAGCGAAGCCAGTTACTCACTGTATACACAGTCCCCAGTCATTAGAAGGTATGATTTTATCCTTCTTTTTCACACGTACACAGACCTCAGTCATTTAAGTGCAATAATTTTATGAAAACACTGTCCCCACTGGTATTATCGTCTATAAAACACTGAAGGTTTACAGTCCCCCGTCATCCAGAAGTCTCCCTGCCTTTTAACTAACCTGCCTGACTGTAAACACAGTCCCCTGTCATTGGAAAGTACTATATTAGGTTATTTTTTACACACGTACACAGACCTCAGTTATTTATATACCCAATTATTTTATTAAAACACTGTCCCCACTCGTATCATTGTCCATAAAACAAAAAAGGTTCACAGTCCCCAGACATCAAAAGTTTCCCTGCCTTGCAACCAACCTGCCTGACTGCTTACACAGTCCCCAGTCATTAGAAAGTACTCAATCAAGTTATATTTTTCATACGTACACCTATCTCAGTTATTCAAACGCATTTATTTTATAAAAACACTGTCCCCACTCGTATCATTGTCCATAAAACAATTAAAGTTCACAGTCCCCAGTAATCTAAAAGTCTCCCTGCCTTTTAACTATACTGCCCGACTGTATACACACAGTCCCCAGTCATTCGCAGGTAACGTAAAAAACTATTTTTTTTTTACACTTTCACAGTCTCTAGTCATCTAAATGTAATCATTTTAAAGCTTGGCTGAAGTCATATGACTGGGGACTGTAGACAGATATGGAAACAATTTTATTTATTACCTTTTTTGTTTTATGGGCAATGATACGAGTGGGGAGAGTGGTTTTTTTTAAATGATTGCATTAAGATGACTGGGGACTGTAAACGTTTAAAAAAAAATGGTTTTTGGGTGAGCGATGAGCGAAGCCAGTTACTCCACTGACTGTATACACAGTCCCCAGTCATTAGAAGGTATAATATTAAACTTTTTTTTTACACGTACACAGACCTCAGTCATTTAAGTGCAATAATTTTATGAAAACACCGTCCCCACTCGTATCGTTGTCTATAAAACAATGAAGGTTCACAGTCCCCAGTCATCCAGAAGTCTCCCTGCCTTGCAACCAACCTGCCTGACTGCATACACAGTCCCCAGTCATTAGAAAGTACTATAATAGGTTATTTTTTCACACGTACACAGACCTCAGTTATTTTTACGCAATTATTTGATTAAAACACTGTCCCCACTCGTATCATTTTCCATAAAACAATAAAGGTTCACAGTCCCTAGTCATCTTAAAGTCTCCCTGTCATTAGAAAGTACTAAATCATTGAGTAAGCCCCCTTGACCAGGGCAGTGAGAGCGCCTCTCGGCGTCCCGACGCCCCAGCGCACCCACCCAATGACGCCGTGAGCGATGGCCCCGCGGTCGGCCGCACGTCGCCAAACGCCTTGGTCGTGGTGCATCTCCTCCGCGAAGTGCGGGGGGCCTTCCCCCCACGCCCAACGCCCCACGCGACCGCGCGAATCTCCGCAGAGCAGCGTGAAGAGAAATGGGGCCTAAACGACCAATTACGCTCAGAAAACACGGCGATTTGGCTCGACTCCGCCCCGCGGAACGACGACGCCGCGACGCCGGCGCGGCCATTCGTCTGCCGGGTGCACGCGTCGCGGCGCCTCGCCAGCCCCGCCAGCCCCGCGGCGCCGAGGAGTCGATGAGAAGCAAAGTGAGGCCGGCGCCCGCACGTGACGCGCGGCAGGGGCGCAGGGCGGCGTCCGGCCGGCCAGGCAGCGCGTGCGGGGCTGCAAATCGGGGCGTGAAGCCGGCGAGATGGCGAGATGGCCAGGCAATTTCGGTGCCATTATGCAGATGCGGAATGAGGGAATGAGCGAGTAGCCGCGGGGAAGGGAGACTCAGCGTCGCCGCCGGACCACCCAAGCGAGCCAAAGCCCGCCGCCCGCCGGCCTGCCGCCCCGGAGCACTCCGAGGTCGACGTCAAGCCTCGCGGGACAGCTCTATTCGCATCTCCATCCTCAATGAGCGAAAATTTGTGAATCGGTCCACGCGCAGCGGGGGCACCGGGGCATCGCACCCACAGCCAGGCCTGGCACCGCGCTGCAGCCACTCCCCCGCAAGCACCGCGCCGTGCTGCCCGCCGAGCCGCCTGGGTGGCCGCGTGGTACCGCGTGGCAATCACGAACAACGCACCTGGCGATGGCAGCGGCCAATCGCATGGCGCGCCCCGGCGTGGTGGGGCCGCCGCCATTCAAACTTATGGTCGTTGTTCGTGTTGTTGTTGTTTAACCAAGTTATTAAGATGTTTTGCCAACGACATGGCGACTCCTCACGCTAGGCATGTATGCACGCGCGCCGACGTGCTCTGTGGCCCTGGAGGAGGTGGGGGCAATCTAACTGTTCCACTGGCCTTGAATAAAAAAGAGGAAAACGGCAATACGAAAAAAACGCACGTTGAGAATAACTTCATCGCTGTCTCCTTAGATGCGTTGTCGACGCCGTGACGAAGGACTCAAGACGCCGAGTTGTGAAGGATGGCGATTCGGCACGCCCGAACCGGCCGAGGCCCTGTCGAAACAATGTGTCCTGATAATGGCACCACGGCATCCCTCATGACGGAAGCCGGCCGTCAACGGAGTGTCTTGTTGTCTTGTTTCCCTGAAGGCCGCGGCCTGCTTGTTATTGGCGTGATTTCGGCTCGCAGGCACCCATTGGACGCAGCCAGCAGGTCACTGACACACTGTTTAGCCATTGACCGAGTCGTTGCGATGAGGATCCGTTGACTCCTGTACCAAAACACAAACGGGGAAAAGTGGGGCTCGTTGTTGTTCTGCTTTATTACTCTCTTCCGGGCCGATGTAATAAACAAGGTCGCCGCTGTCGCCGCGGTTCAGTCCTAGAGCGTTATTCCAGGGCAGGTCCGGAAGGGCGCAGCGGCGCACACCCAGCAAAATGATTTATTGAATCAAGTAAAATTTACTTAATGCAAGTAATTTTTTGCATTAATGTGCCTACGTAAAATTCTGCCTTGAGTGAAGTAGAAAAATTCTTGATACAGTATGGTTAGATTAGAATGAATGCAAAGCCTATTAGTATTAATCTGACACAGAAATCATTTTTCTTGGTGCAGCAGCTATACCGGGGTCGTTCACCCTGGGCAGGACGGCAGGATGGACCGCGCCCCGATGATTTGGTGTTCCCGTGGAGCCCCGAATTTTCACTTTGACCAAAGCAAGGCGAGGAGCCCGCGGTCCCCGAAGTCGCATCGCGAGCCACCTCCTCGGCCGCCCCGCGGCGAGCACGGCGACGACGGCGCGGCAGCCGTGCGGCGGATGTCAAGGTACACCTGCCGAGGGCGGGGCAGCGGCGGCAGCGGCGGCAGCGGCGGCAGCGGGGTTGCGGGGTTGCGGCGGCGGTGTGTCTGCAGTCAATCCGTGCTCATGCACTAATGATAATGACTTGCGAGCTCTACGCCGGCCTGCTTCGCCGGGCAGCCTGTAGGCCAGCCGCGCAGTCCGCAGTACAGCTGGCAGGAACACCTGCTGCTTAAGCATGGCCGGCGCGCCGCTCTGCCGCCGTCAAGGTGGGCTGCCCGGCCAGCATCCGAGGCTGCAGAGGTTGCAGAGGGGCCTGCGCGCCCGCGCAGTTTCAGGGGTCTGGCGGGGTTCTGTCCGACCACCGAATTGTCGGACCTGCGGCAGATGGCGGAGTCAATGTTTGTTGCGCGCGTCCCATATCTTTTCCCCGAGTCCGCCCCCCGTTTCGCCACCATGACGGACGGCCGACGGTGTCGGGACGCCGGGACGCCGGGCGTGCTGTAAAATTGCTGAAAACACACGACTCTGACACGGAGTCACCGCAGCCATTAAATTAGCCGCCTCAAGTATTTATACTGCGGGGCCGTATAAATTTTCAGCGGGAAGGGCGCGTCGGGTGTATACGCTAGCAACAGAAAGCGTGGCCAAAACACAGGTGGCTCTCCCGGGTTGTCCATTTTTTGCTTTTTCGGATGACGTATTGTGACTCTTGCCTGCAGTTCTGCGGAAGCTTTGCTGCGTCCTTCTTGGGCGTCCTTCGCAGCCGATAGCCATTGGGAGCGCGGCTGCCCTGCACAGGACTGGACAAAGGCCTGCAAGCTTTCCTGCAAGGGCCAGCATTGCGGTCCGAGGAGGTTTGGGTTTCAAAAAGGCCGCTGTTGGCTGGGCCAGGGCCAGGGCTGGAGGCAGCCGGGATCCTGGCCGGTGTTCCGGTGAAGACGCCAAGCAGGGATGGGCACACCATCGCCCAGCCTGCCCACTACGCGCCATGGCGGCGGCGGGCTCAAAGTGACACGCGTGTGAATGTCTGCATTAGGCGGTCCCGGTGCCAGCCCCCGGCTAGCCCCCGGCCAGCCCCCAGCCAGCCCCCGGCCCCTGGAGGCTGTTTGCGAACGGAGCTCCGTCGACTGCTGTCTCTCACCCTTGCGGGACGCCCCATGCGCGAGAGAGAGACAGAGCGACGGACGATCTATTCGGACTCACCCTGCGGGCCCCACACCTGAGACGTATCAATGGGCGGCGTTCCCGGAACACCCCCACCCCCAGCCTAAATCCATTTACCGCATTTTGTGCCAACACACACTGCCCACGTCCAGGCACACCAGGGAAAACCACAGAGTGCGTAGAAAATACATGTGGTCAAACTAAAACTGTCGTCATGTCCGAGACTATATCGGTCAAATAACGAATATGATGTGCGAAGATGCAACTTGCAGGCCACGCGAACTGCGCTGTGAACACCCACAACCGGAACCTGTAGCACCCAGCGCGCCTGGCTCCGGCAGCATACCCCTGAAGTTTGTCAGTTCGTCATCCCAAAAGGGTTCGCGCAAATAGCATCCCCCCTAGCCGGCTCGGTAGTGAAACAAATATGGAATGTTTCTGTGTAAACACCGCTTGCGTCGTCGTCCCTGCTGCATCCCTATAAGAAGATTTGTTTTCTGCTGGAGCTATTGTCACCGGACGGGCCTTTGTTCGGTCTGGGTAAACTCGACGATCCCTTTTCTTTCGGTTTTCGGAAGGACCGCGCCTGACCGTTTGCTCGGTCGTCAAGTGGTGGCGGGGGCTCTATGACCAATTGAGTGCGTGGGCTCCACCTTCGACGCCGAATCTCATTTCGTCAGCCTCGTCGAAAAGCCCACCGATGTTGCAGTGTGCAGTTAGAATGTCAGAACAGCAACCTCGCCGCCGTCCAGTGGGACGTGCGTCTCCGCCACGGCGCCGCAGCGCGACGCCATATTTCAGGAATGAAACGCACGGCGTTATGACAAGGCGACTCTCCGCGGCCGCCGCGATTTACTGCGCGGAGTGTTGCAGTGGCACGGCGACCCGACGAGGACCAAGTACACATTTTTATACATCCCCACGGGTCAGAGCCCCAAATTGGGTTGAAGCATTCAGGCGGTGAATAGGCGGGCCAGACCGCGCGCAGCATGCGCAGCACACCTTTGGGCCGTCACTGTCACACGAGGAGCCGAGCCGGGCGGCTGGGCGTCGGATGGCCTAATTGTTGTTGCCCACAATGTGTCGCAACGCGTCAACAGGCGCCAGCGTCTCGTTGCAGGCCATCCATTGCATGCAGCGCACTGAGGGGCAGCAGTTCGTTGTTCGCGGAATCGTGAAAGCGTCATTCAACATCCATCGACGCATCGACGCGCAATGCCGCATGCGATGTCGCCCGGTGATGTCCGCGTGGGCCGTTGGTGTGTGTCCTCATCCCCTGTGCGGCGCAGCACCGCGACGGCGCGGGGGGTGAATCACGATGAAGATCGCCGCGCACGGGATGGGCACGGCCTCGGCCCGCCGCCGGTTCCTGTGGGACTTTCACACGAGACCACGGCGGTGGCCACCTTCCTGTGGGACGCCGGCGCGCCGCCGCTTCTCAGGCATCATCAACGGGGACGTGCTGCGCGGCGCTGGCCGCGGCAGTCCGCGGGGCCCCAGCCAGGCGGGCAGCCCCGCGGTCGGCCGCGCGTCGGACGCCGATTTGTATCGAGTTTAATGGCGGCGCTGGTGACGAGGGCGGCTGTCGACGGCCGTGCTGTACACCGCGAGCTTCCGAAACGAATCAGTGCGCCGAGGATGTTCTCATGCTCGGCGTGGCGTGGCGTGGCGTGTCGCGGCCGCGGGGTGAGGGGGTGGCTCTACACCTGTGCCGCTTCATTCATGGATGGACGTTCTGCACCTGCCAGCGCCCCGCTCGCCCCCGCCCCTCCCCTCCCCACCCCGAGCCCGGCCAACCGTGCCGAACAGAGCGGCGGCCCGGCAGCGCGGAGCAGCCGCAGCGACTGTGAGATTTTTCACACGACCTGACTCCCATGCCGACCGCGCCGACCCATCGGCGGCCGCGTTCCACGATCTTGGCCATCTTGATCTTGGTGCCGGCCGCCCTCAAGACAGCGCTGCCAAAAAGAATACACTCTGCCAGTTGGGCCTAAGTAGGTGCGACGGCGCGGTGTGGGAGTCCTCTCCCAGCCCCCCTCTTCCCTCTCTCGAGCGGCACGTTCCGGCGCCTTTCCGGTTCACACACGTGTATGGCTGCTTCCGGCTCGACGCCCTCCTCGTCCTGAAGGCGACGGTGTCCTGGCTCATTCACGTCCTGCGGATGGCCAGCGCCGCGGTCTTCCCTTCTCTTCTCGTGGGGTCAGCCAGGGCGCTGCGCAGCATCAGCCTCAGTGCAGCGCGACACCGACACAATTATTCTCCCAGAATCCATACGGACAGGGGTATGTGTGTGTGTGTTTGTGTGTGTGTGTGTGTGTGTATGTGTGTGTGTGTGCGCGCGCGCGCGCTTTGTATGGGCACATCGGTTAGGCCCCGGCCGAAGCCCCGGCCGGCTGCGCCGTGATGTGATGCATTGTTGTCCGGGCAGTCGGGGCACACCGGCCCATGTATGAGGAAGACGCTGGCCGAGACTCGAACCCGCAGCCCGGCGTGATTGATAGACGCGTGCGTCCCGCCGTCATGGTCACGGACATGGACCGCGTGGCCGAGGCCTAGGCCCACCCACCGCATGGCCGTCGGCTGCCATGTCTCATTGCCTCCGTCGGGAGCGTCCCGCCGCCTTGCTCAATGAATGGAGTCCTTATCGCCGCCCGGGGGCGAGTCGGAGCGCTTATCTGCGACCGGCGGTGGGGCCGGCAGGGTCGCGGTGGACGGCGCTGCCGTCCTGCCCGCTGTGCCCACTTTGAGCCGTGACGAGCCACTAGCGGTGGGGCATCGCCGTCTCAACCCTTCCAGGCCGACGCGCTGACGCGTCGACACGCCGCCCGTCTCTATTTTCACAACAAAGGCCGCGCTGGTGCGCTAGTGCGTACCCACCCACACGCTCGGCCCTCCCGGCCAAGCCCACACAATCTCAGGTCAAGAGGCGGGGATCGCAGCCCTCGTTCTCACGACCTCCAAGTCGCCTGGCTGGATGATGCACCAGCTGGGCCAGGAGGAGGACGCCCGGCCGATAACACTTGACGCGACAGCGCGCGACGCTTCGCTGGCGTTATCTTCGGGCGCCCCCGGCCCCTCGGGCCTGCAGGCTGGCCGCGGCCGGCCGGACCAGAGAGGACGGACTTCAAGGTAAAGGCGGCCCACAGTAGGGCAAAAGACCGTTGAGGCGGCCAAAATTCTAGACGCGTTTTGAGCTCCAGAGTCGTTGAACGGGACTCGAATCCTCGTTTAGAGAGCAATCCATCGGTGGGATCACACGTTCGATTCGAGTCCCATTTAGCGAATCTGGAGCTCAAAACGCGTCTAGAATTTTGGCCGCCTCAACGGTCGTCTGACCCACTGTGCGGCCCTTCCCGGAGCCCGCCTCGGCGAAAGAGCGCGTCGCGAATGGTCGGGCTGGGCCCGGCGGTGACGCGGCGTCTCTGCGAAATGAGAGGGGCCGAACGCTGTATAAGTTGCACGCCGCACCGACAATCGGGTGTACAGGGTAAACGCCGGCTGGCGTCGGTGAAGCCCGACACGGCGACACGGCCGGACCAGAACGGCGACGCCTTCATAAATAGGCGCACGTGACACCGCCTGCACGGCCTGCGCGGCGCGCTCCATGAATCAGGACGCGGGGCAGCAGCGGGGGTCCGGCGAACACAAGCCTGCTGAATCGGATCCCGCCACGGATAGCTGGCCGCCCCGCGCCCCGCCTGCCCCCCGCGGGACGCTGCGTTGCAGCCGCAGCCTCCGCCCTGCACGAAACGCCGAACCGCGCTCGCTTTTGCCCCGTCGCCCAGACCAGCTGGCAGGCAGCAGTGTACTCAGGTGCGCAGATCTTGCGGTGCGTGATGCCATGCCGTCTTGCTACCGTCCTGCTGCTGTATCGCGATGCGCGGCGGGGCCCAGTGCGTAAACCTCTCTGCCAGCGTCCGCCGAGATCGCGCGCCTCGCCGTGCGCTCTACCCTGTAAAAGTGTAGGCGAAAACACCACCTCTGAAGCGGTATGGCGGCCTGCCGCCAAGTAGGAACGGCCTCGCCGATGGCCCCGGGCCTTCCCTCCAATTTGCAGTTTGGGCGCACCGCCTCATTATCGTAACGTTGCCGCGAACGGCTGCAAGCGCTGCAAACGCGCAGGAGCAGCAGGAGCAGCAGGAGCAGCAGGAGCAGCCGCGCCAGCCTGCGGCAGCGGGCCCATTTATTTGGTGCTGCTGGGCCGGGCGGCGCGCTGGCCGAAGGCAGAAGCGACTCATTTCAAATTCAAACCGCTCATCGGCCAGTCATGTAGCTCCAAAATTGCATTGCGATGCTGATGAGCCCGGGCTGGCCACGTGCAAAACGAGCAAGTGCACTGGGCCCGGGCAGCGCGGCGGGACCGCTTGGCAGGTGCTGCTGGTGGTGTACAGGAGCGTGGCTACTCGTCTTCGGCGTCCAAGGGCCCACTTGCACCGCGTTAATTGGTCGACATGTTTCCCGACGAGTTCACTTGCGCCCGTCGCCGTCATGCCCCCCGCGGGCCTGGGGCGCCTGGTGCTGGCCGCCCGGCTGCCGCTCATTTCGGCGCTCATTTTCATACGCCGTCAGCGCGACAAGGTGCATCGCCAGCCTGTCGAGCACTCGCCGTCGTCCCTACCAACAGGTGTTTTTTTTTTTGTTTTTTTTTTTTTTTGAGAAATTGGGTTTGGCTGCCTCCTTCTTCCTGACCGGACTTAGCTCGATAACTTTAAGCACAAGATTTAAAACACGAGGCAAAAGAAATCCGTTTGGCGGTCTCAGACTGCAGATGCTATTTAATATCGGCACTTTTACCTCGCTATTTACTCGTATGTATTCTGGGACCGAGGAAGGTGGTCGTCGAGATAACGTATTCTGGTGAGAAAAAGGATCCTTCGAGCCGGATTTGAACCAGCGACCTATGGATTACCGCTTGCCTGAGCCTCTACAGTCCACCGCTCTACCAACTGAGCTATCGAAGGGGGGTTGGAGGAATCTGCTCGGCCCGCGGTGTGGTGGGAGTGCTCAGCCTCGGGACCGCGCGCCGCACTCGGCTCGGCGCTCGGCACGGTCCGGCGGCTCGGCTCGGCCCGGCTCGACACGGCCCGGCGACAGTCGCAGCGCGGCAGCGCGGTGGCCCGCGAGGCGAGGCGAGGCGCCAAGCGCGAATCCGCTCGGCTCGCGCGGTGGACCCAGCCAGCCTCCGCTGTACTTTTAGGCCTTGGTCGCGGGGCGTTGGGGCGGCGGGCGGCGGGTCCGGCGGCGACCCGGCAGTTTGACCCCGCTCGCCAGCTCGTTGTTCTGCTGTCTCCCAGCTGCGCAGCTAGGCCGGGCCGCGGACGCCAGCTGAGCCTGCAGCTGTCACAGCCAGCAGCTGCTGCAGAGAGGGCGCGCCGAGGAGTGGTACGCAGATACGCAGCGTGTTGTCGGGGAAGTGTGAAGTGGACCGAGTGTCGAATCCGTTCCGGCCGTCGGCAAGTGCTGACAACCCATACCAGGCGGGCTCGCCGTGTGTGTGTGTGCATGGCCTTATCAAGCGGTGCCCAGGCCAGCCGGGCCTAGAGGCTGCAGCCGAGCATGGGCACGTCGAGCTTCGAGCTCCGCGCCGACTGGAGAGGCAGAGCCCCACACGCACGGCCCGGTCGCCGAACCACCTGTGCAAACACGCCATGCCACGACCCATGCGCCGACCACGGCACCACGGCCTCGGTATTTGCAGGACACAGATCGGCTTTGAAAAGGTGTGAAGCTGAGATGTCGGCCACATCCGGCGAGGAGGCCTCGTCCAGATAGCGAGTCGGGTGCCACGACACATCCGCGAGCCTCGTCGCTCTGTCTCTCTCGCTAGCGTACGTGACGCCTAATGAGAGAGAGAGAGAGAGAGAGAGAGAGAGAGAGAGAGAGAGAGAGAGAGAGAGAGAGAGAGAGAGAGAGAGAATCGGAATCAGTCCTCTGAGGGGTGCAGAGGCTCGGGGTGGCGAAGCCTTATCAAACTTGCGTTACCCGTGTGTCACAAACCGAGGAAGGTGGGTTGAAGGAAAACCCCAGTTTTGAATTTATTTCGAAGTTCAGTTTAGTTTGTCTCGCGCATTTCGTTTCGAGGCGGAGGGCGGAGACACCCGAAGACCCAAGGACGGGCGCAGGACATTCCGAGAGACATCCATAAATCCGGGCTGGCGCTGCGCCGCGAACGCACTCCAATTTCCGGGCGTGCAGGTGTGCTCGGCTCTGCTCGGCGTGCCCATGCATAGTGCAATAAAAAGGAAAGGCGGCGGCCGGGGCCGGGCCGGCCAGCCCGCCGGCAAATTAAAACCCTTTGCGCTAGTTTTCAGGACAGGTGCGCGCGGCTCTTGGCGCAGTGTGGTACGGACATCCTGCCGGCGTGCGCCTTGCCTCGCCGCGGCCCTGGCCGTGCAGGCGTCCAGGTCCAGGCCTCGGCCGCGCCCGGCCGCCGCGCTGAAGGTCGACCAGTATCTGCTGCTCAATCGGTGCTCGTCGCCGCGCCCCGCCGCGCCCGCCTCGAACCCCGTCCGAAAAATCTCTGCCGCCGGTCCGACGCTGGGCAGGCCCAACAAAGGAAATTCCCTGCCAGACGCCGCGCCAATTTTGCCGGCAATTATTTATTGGCAATGAGTTCCAAAACAAACACGCGTGCCGTCGCGCAGGTGTGGCGTGTTTTCTTCTCAAATCGCAGAAGTGACCGGCGACAAAAAACTTTGACCGGCCGTCGCAAAAAAGCGAGGCCGGGACGGACGGCGCACACGTTTTTCGACGGTCCGCATACGAATCGGCTACTTAGGCCCCCGAGGCTGCCGGGCAGCGGAGGCTTCTTTCGCCGCCGGGCTTCTTTTTAACGCTCGGGGAATCAATCACATATGAAGGCTGCAAAGTGAAAAAAGGCAACGACAGAAAAGAAACAAAACACCGCCCGTGTCGTCACGACAACCTCACGACTTTTTCGCGAGCAGAACACAGCGGTCGTAATAAAAACGTCGCCAAGACTTCCTTTATGCGAATTTCAATAAGACTCGCCATAAATCGGCGATGCAATTGCAGAAATCGAGTTGCAGTGTCGATAATAATTTACGCCACGGGCAGGCCGAGTGATAAGCCCTTCTTGTCGTGTAAATTGCACCACGCAAGGCATCATCATTCCAGGCTTTGCTTGCCTCGCCTCGCTTTGTGACATAAATCAGGCCGAGCCCCGTAATCGCATGTTATCTTCGGCATTTCCTCCGTGATTTCGGCAAGCAGGCTTCGGTCCCTGGATGGGCCGCAGCCGCAGCCCCGTGGGCCCATGGACCCTCACACACCTGTCGTGGGAGCCGGTTCGGTCCAGCTACTGCCAATTCTTGCATAATTCCAGCCGTCTCATCTGCCTTCGCCAGTCCCTAGAACGACAAGGGAGAGGAGGGGGGAGGGATAAGAATAAGAAGAAGAAGCGCAGTGCCCCATCTTCTTGCGAAAGAGGAAGGAAATTAAAAAGAGGAAAAATTGTGGACGCGGCAAGGGGGAATGTTTAGCCGGGTGGAAGGAATAATCATCGACATGATGGTGGTTGGAGATCGATGTAATCGCATGGGATGCCTCATCGGCGCGGCGTCGTGTTGGTGGTGCTGTTGTTTTCGGACGCGTGAGTCACGGCCTGTCGTGCTCTGTCATCCGTAAGATGCAATACCGCGGCCGCCAGATCCGGCCAGATAGGGAGGTGATCGACACAACATTGGGAATGACCCCGAAGCAAACGCGGAGACTGGCTCACTGGGACTCTGAGGGTGGATCCGAACCTGCCGCAGGTGTGCGGGACTGTGCGGGTTTGGGAGGCGACTTTGATCGCAAACAATTATCCTTCACGTCCCTATAGCATTCTCCGCCTCGCTTTGTTGTCTATTTCTCTGTTTTCGAAGCGGCGGGGATGGGTGGGGGTGTATAGCCCCCGCAGCCCCACCGAGGGACACACCTAGGGGGGCCACCGGCCAAGCCCTTCTTGTACCTGTTCGGCGGCGCCACACCATTTTCACGCACGTCTGTCAACCTGCAGCCCTGCTCGTCGCCCGTCCTCCACTTTTCCCTTTGATTAATGTTTTACAAGTGGAGGCCCTCCGCGCCACCGAAGCCCCGCATCCCGCCAACGTTCCTCTCTCTCACTCCCAAAAGGGTTGCCCGCGTGGAGGTATGCGTCTGACCTGCCATCAGGTGAATCATCGCGAGCCCCCGTGAGATACGGGGAACGGGACGGGCTGCCTGCCCAGCCCGCCCATGTGTGGTGTGTGCTCGTGTGCGTGCGGTCCCAAACCTCTGAATCAATGTAAAAGCGATCTCGTTAATTTGATCACGATGACTTTTTTTTGCAGTGTTCGTATTTGTGTGGCGATGTGGTTCGGTCTGGCGTCCCCGCCCTGTCCATAATGCACGGCAGCAGGACGGCCGTTGGATCCTGGAGGCCGGCATTGCGTCGAGGTCGCGGACGCCGATTCGCTGGCCGTGGCGCCAACGCCATCCACGCCATCTGAGCCCCGGCGGCCCAGGGCGGCCCACCCCTCGGCCGTCCTCAGCCAGCCAGAAGGCCGGGCGTGGGCACAGGTGCACGTCGGCAGCCCCGTTCCCATGGGCTCGTCGGGGGCGGGGAGGGCAGCCCGATAGACCACGCCTCCAGCGCCGCCATCGGCTTTGCCAAGCACGGCGACGGCGATGATGCTGCCCTGAAAAGGACGACATCCGGACCCTTGGACCGAGCCTCGGACACGCGGGCCGCCACCGTGTGCGGCACCGCGTTGCACCCCACGAATCCCTACCACATCGGACTCTACAAGGGCCGGCGAGGCACTCGTCTCGCGCTTCTGAGAAGTCCTTTCTCCGGCGTCAGGTACTTTCCCGCGAGCATCGTCTCCACGGCCCTGCACAACGAGTGCGGTTCCAACTCCCACTTCATCTCATTTCACGGCGTCGCTGGAGGAAACCGCGAAACTCCAGCAGCAGGCGACGCCACCGCCACAAGGCGGCAGCACTGCAGCAGCTGTGGCTGTGTTTCCCACAGACGCGTCTCGCCGTCCTGATTCCTCATCTCCCCCAAGTATGCCCACAGTTCGGCGGCGAGGGGTACACCGGCGCACCCGGTGACGCGGCCGGCCCGGAGCCGCGAGGACGCGGCCTGCTTGCGGAATGCGTCGGCCGTCCCCTTCCTCCCCAACAACTGCACCCTTATTGCAGCTGTGCGTACTACCGCGCCACAGCTGGACCGCCGCACGCTCTCACACACGTGCACTCCGTTGCGTGTAGCCCTGCCGCCGCCGCGCCGCCGCGCCGCCGCGCCATGTGAATGTTAGACAATCGGGCGGTGACGCCGGGGAGGCAGGCCGGGCAGGCCGCAGATGGCTCTGACGGCCAGCTGCCACCAATTGGGCGGTCCGCGAGACCCACGCGACAGTGGTCGCGATGAGGATGAGGGCCATGGGCAGCCATAGGCCGTGGCACAGTCGGCTCCCAGCAGCGCCGGCTTCAAACGCCACGAGACGCTGCTCCCGACCTTTCCCTCGAAGTGGCCCTGCGCGTCGTACAGTAGCTCACATCGCGGCGCCGCGGGGGGGCAGCTCTGGCGGGGCAGGCTGCTGTTTGGGGTCGCCGCCAAGATCAAGGATGGCGGCGTCGCGCCCCACGATGGCGGCGTGAACGGACTCAGCACGATAAGACACCGCGAACTAGGGGTGTGCGAATTGTTCGAAATCGAATCGAATCGAATCTGCGTAGTTTCGATTCGATTCGCTCACGGAATCGTCGGTTCGATACCGAAATATTCGAAAAATCGAATCAACGCGTTTCGTCCTCGAATCGACCGATCCTTCGCTCCTCCATTCACCCAAATAAATTGTCTTGGGACCAATTTATTTTCCTAGATTGTCATAAATACATGCCAATTAGGCATTACATGACATTTAATACAAGCATAAAAATATGGCAATATTCGGATTCGATTCGAAAATTTTATGAAGATATTCGGATTCGATTCGATTCGGAAAAAAATTGCGGATTCGATTCGATTCGATTCGGGTCATTTAAAACCAGATTCGATTCGATTCGATTCGAAAACAAAATTCACGATTCGCACACCCCTACCGCGAACTGGGGCGATGCGGTGCGCCCGATGAATGGCATACCCTGCCACCGAGGCAACAAGACCAAGTGCGCCGGGAGCTTTTCGAAAAATGCAGTCCGCCAGTCGCAGCTGCCTCGTCGGCCGTCGGATGAATGGCGGTGCCGTGACGTCACTGTGGGAACGCGAGACGCGGCCTGGGAAAAACGCGGACAATGCGACAAGTTGACTCCCCTATTTAAACGCATTCAAGTACTGCGCGCGGGGGGAGGCGGGCGCGGCGGGGTGACGGAGGAGCCGAGGGAGAAGGAGGGGTGCTTCGTCGCTTCGGCGAGGGGAACGCCGCCCCGGCCGCCTCGCCGTGAGATTTTGTCGACGGGGGTCCGCGCATGATTTTTCCAAAGTCGCTGTAAGCCGTTCCCACAACGACACGGCGGCATCAAGTTTGGGCCGGCCGGGTGGCGAGGCGACTTCAACTTGGCAGTGCGATCCGTCCGCCAGCCGCGAGCCAGCGAGTGGGATGGAGAGGGCAGATAAACCGAGAGAGAGAGAGAGAGAGAGAGAGAGAGAGAGAGAGAGGAGAGAGAGAGAGAGAGAGAGAGGAGAGAGAGAGAGAAGAGAGAGAGAGAGAGAGAGAGGAGAGGGAGAGAGAGAGGAGAGGGAGAGAGAGAGAGAGAGAGAGGGGCGGAGGGGCACCTGGGGAAGGGTTACTGACCCGTCACGCCTCGCAGTGGACAGCGCGGCGCAGCGCAGTGTCCGATGCCGTGGCGCTGGCGACGCCGCGTGTCCACATTCCTACACCGCGGCGGAGCATTTAAATCTCCAAGGTTTGCCGCGACGTCCGATTAAGACATCTAATCAGCACGGAAGAGACCTTCAACGAGTTTCTCGTTCGGCCCAGCACTTGTCCCCGTTTTTCCTGCCTGAGTTGAGAACGATGAGTTCCGACGGGAAACACGGGAAGAGCGACTGGAAGAGCGCGGACGCGCGGACGGACAATACGCGCGGGCGTGTGCACCCACGCCGCCTCGCCACGCCACGCTGTGCGCAGTCAAGTGAGCGCTAATTCGGGCACCTCGGTGATAGGCAGTGCTCTTCCTGTCGGAGATAACGGGAGCGCGAGGACGCCCGGCCGTACCGGGTCCCGGAGGGACTTGACAGCCAAGGGAATGCCCTGCCTGCCGGCCATTCACAGACCAGGGCGTCGCGGTCCTCAGCGCGCCCGCCACACCATGGCCTGCCCTACGCCCTACGTCGCGGCCGCGGAGTGTGAGTGCAGCGCACGGAGGTCGCGGCGTGGCGGCGAGTGGACGCGACAATCCCACGGCATTCCGCGTGACGCGAGCGCCCCGCGCGGCCGCCGGCGAAAGCACGGCCGGTGGAGGGGGTCTTCAAAACATCGCGCAGCCGGGCAGCGGCCCTCTGGTTGGCTACAGCTGCCGCAGCACCAGCGTGAGAACGGAGAACCATTGGCTTGGCGCGACACTAGCGCTCCGCGCGGCCGTTGCCGGAGGCCGAGAGTATAAAAGAAAACGCACGGGGAGGGGAGGGTATTCGAGCTGAGAGTTTTGAGCTGTGTGGACGTCGTAGCGTTTGCCGTCTCGTTCGCCTTGCTCCGTCCTCTCGTCGACTCGTCAACCCGTCAGTCTTGTGCATCAGTGCAGTGCCTGTGACCCTTGGATTACCACAGCACCGCAAGTGTCAGTGAACAGTGCAGTGTCAGTGATCGTCGTTTCCGCCCTTCCACTCTTCTCCGCCACGATGAAGGCCACCACCGCAGTGTGCGACGCCGTGGGCTCAGTGAACGGCGTGTCCGTCGGCCGCGTCCACAAGCAGAGGCGCGACGTGGAGAACGAGGAGGTGCAGATGTACCTGTCCAAGCTCAAGGAGCTGGTTCCCTTCATGCCCAAGAACAAGCGGCTGAGTAAGCTGGAGGTGATCCAGCACGTCATCGACTACATCTGCGACCTGCAGTACGCCCTGGAGGCGCACCCCAACGCCGAGGCGCTCATCACCACGGCCCTGCCCACCGTGCCCGCGGTGTCCTCGCGGTCGCACCACGCCAGCGGCCAGCCCCGCCAGCCCCTGGGAGTGCTGGGCGTGCCCAACACCATCGTCCCCGGCAGCACATGCGCCGTCCAGGAGCAGAGCTCAATCACGGTGAGTTTTTAGTCGAGTAGCGAGTACTGTTACGTTTGGAGGCGAGAGGTAGCGGGCCTTGGCTTGTGGGGAGCGGCGCACTCCGCCGCCACCAGGTATCGATTCAGCCTCCTCGGCGGGAGCGGGGGGGCGGTGCCGAGTGTTCGACGGTGTCCTTCCACGCTGCGCGTTGCTTCGCTTGCATTTCAAGGCAAAATTAGATTCGCGCCTCCGAGTCGTTTGGTGGTTTTCCCCCGCGACCCGTGTCCCCGGCAGACCCCGGTCTGCCAAAGCCGGGACGAGCCGAGCCGCGCTGAGTCGGAGCGGAGGCCGAGCCGAGCCGGGCCGACCTGAACACCTGCAAGGGTCGTGATTCAGTCCGGCCGCGGGGAAGGGAGGGGGAGGCGGGCTGGTGGGGGCCGCGGTATACTTTGGGCCGCAACTGTCACACGCGAAATCATTCCCTGGGCCCCATGGCTGGGCCCCCCTCCCACCCGGAGCCCCCCGCCCCCGCGCCTGGCCTCACGCGCCGGCCCGCAGCTGCTAGTCAAAACACTGAGACGGCTCATGGCCGCGCCTCGCGGCTTCTGTGGTTTTGTTGTGGCCAACTTGGAAATTGGCGCCGTGCTGCCGGGTCGCCGGCCTTGGGCGCTCTCCAGGCCGTGACTGCCGCGGTCCCGGGGGCCGCCACGACCCGGGTACTTCCCCGGCGTTGCGACACGACGGCGCCATGCCTGTGGCCGTGCAGCCCGTGGCTTGTCGAACTGTGTACGGCGTTCTCTTAATGGGTGCTGGGGTCCATGCGGGGAGAGGGGGGGGAGCGGGCGCGGAGCCAGGCCGTGCAGGTGTTCGCCCAGTCCGTGCGTCCGCCGCTCTGTGGCGGGCCGGGCACTGCTTCGGCCCCGCTCGGCCCCGCCCGGCCCCGCTCGGCCCCGCTCGGCCCCGCCCGGCCCCGCCCGGCCCCGACTCGGTTTCTCTGTTAAGACCCTGTTCGCAGTCTCGGCCGGACTCCAAAAGGAAGGCGAAGCGGGGCGGCCTGACTTATCGCTTTGGCCGCGAGTCTTGCGAGTCTTGCGCCGCAGAGTGCAGGCCCTGCAGGGAAGTGCCGCGAGCTTTTAATTAGCATGGCGGCGACGGCGTTGTCGTGGTTCTGTCTCTGTCGCACGCATGGCACAACAGAGAAACGGAGCGACGAAACGATTCTTGGGCATTGCTTGGCTGGTCCTTGCGCCGCCAGCGCCGAAAGGTCAGGCGTCTTGTTAGGCAACCCGCCGACTCACTGCTCAGGCCTCGGGCTGGAGGCGAATAAAAAGCGCCGCCAGCCCCCCCCCTCCTTTTTTCCGCTCCGATTTTATGCCCGGCGACGCGTGACGTCGGCAGTGGCCTCAAAAATTGTCACGGCTCTGGCAGTCTTCGAACCCGCGACCTAAGAACGCCTTTCTTGATGCCGAGTCGCTCGAGCGCGGGACAGGCTAGGCGCGGCGTAGCCGCTCTCGACACGTGTGGGACACCTGGGCGCTGGGCAGGCACGGTCGCGTGGGTGTGCCAGTGTGCCGCCAGCTCTGCGCCCGCCCCGGCACGCGGTAAGCCATCTCGGTGCCCGCCCCGCCCCGCCCCGCCCCGCCCCGCCCCGAATACGTCGATGGTCGATGGCCTGTCACGCGACTCGGCCGGCCCCGTCCCTCTCGGTCGCTCTCTCTTTCTCAACAAGGACTCGGTGGGGGTGACAAGAAAGCGACGCTTTGCATACGGATTAGCATTTCCCTGCGACGCACTAACCCTGAAGGACGCGCGGCCACTCTCAAAGCGAACTCCTCAAAGTTGTCTCGTGCACCGCGCCTGGCCAGCCTGGACATCCTGACTAAAGGTTTCGTTTCTTTTTCTGATTGCAGACGCCCAGCCACCTACGAGAGAAGGTGCCCTCGTCAGACAGCAGGCCGGTGTCGTGCTGAGTCATCCTTCGTTTTTCGTTATCTCTCTTCGCCATCATTGTCATCACGTCACCATCATCTTCCCCGGAAGTGGCCGGCCGTCGCGGCGCCGGTGGCGTCCAGCACCTAGGATTACTTCGCCATCCCGAGCAGGATCTGTTCACGTTAGGAACCACTTATTATGTTAGACGACAAATCCTGCGGCGCGTATTCAGCGACTGAGTTTGTGTAAATTTCAAGTGTAGCAGTCCTATAGAGATTCACTAACTGTGCGCTTGGGCACCATTTGAGCTATTTCATATTTTATTAAATTATAATTTATTTTGTTTTTCCCTTTTATATTTTATGGTTTTAATTTGTAATTCTTGGTAGGATGCGTTTCTTCTGACTTCTTTATGGTCGAGTTTGAAAATTATACCGGTTGAACTCTGGCCAAAATGTCGGCAGGAGTGAAAAATTGAGCTACACTTGTGGAATCACTGAGATAACGCACTCTACAGTGAAAGGTACCTGTTATTTTCTTATGAAAATCGTTATTTTGTTTTTATTAATCCAAGTGATCATGAGTGGGAGGAGACTATACATTGCATCTTGTGAAGCATCAAATCTGGTTCGTTTTCTGGAGTTCTAGAGTTGTTTTGTAAGCATTCTGTGTATGAAGGGTGGATTTAAAAATTTATCCCAAATTTTGACTCTGTTGTTAAGAATTTTGATGCATTTGTTGACTGATGCCCCACACAGATCATTTTGTCATTAATGAGACATTGTATATTTTGTTGTCTGTGATGTTAGAATTTTCTTTCTTTGTACAAACTGTATAAAGTAGGAATATATTTAAGATTTGACTCTGTTAGTCATACTTGTGAAAGCATACATTCATCTCATCCTCGTTTGGTGTATTATTTCACCAACTTTTGTTTCTTTTGACTGATGTCTGGATAAGGTTAATTATTATTAAACAAGTATGAATCGAAACACCTTGTGTCCTATTTTACCCTGTGCGCCTCCGGCCGATTTCCCCTTCATCCATGCCGAAACTCGACCCCTGGTGGTCCAAGCTTAGTCAAGAAGCCAGATGGGCAAAAGGCGAAATGGAACAAAGACACTGGAAGAGACCACTACATAATGCACACGCTGGACGCGGAACTGGCGTCCAGTCTGCGCGGCAGCCACTCCCGCATTACCTAACCGGTCCTGCTGCCCGGGCCGGTGGCCGACGGGCCGCCAAGGTGCCGCCTGTTACGTAACACTGGCGCGGCGCTGGTCTGTGCAGTCTGGGTTAGAACTGTGCTGTCGTCGCTGTCTCTCTTACCCCATACCCCATGTACCCCTACAGACAGAGCGACGAAGGCAAAGTTCGCAACCAGGCGGCTCCACTGGCAGGTAGGCGGCCCATGCGACACCCGCGCTCGCCGGCCGCGGGTCAGGGCGGTGGTTCGAATACCAACTCGACGCAAGTTTTCCGCGGGGCTCCTGGCGGTGACGTCGCGGCCCCGCGATCGCACACTGCCGTGCAAGGCCATGCAGGCTCATATTCCGGGCAGTGCCCCGTCCTCACGGGGCGCGCGAGGGTGCGAGAGAGACGAGAGCACTGTTCGGAGTCAGGCACGTTGCCCTTTCTCCAGCGCGCTAGGTAATTAGTGCCGCTGCCCGTTCTGGGGCTGGGCAGCCTCGGCAGCTCTGGCAGCTCTAGGCAGCCCAGCTCGCTGGCTGGCCGGGGCTCCTCGGACACGGCTCCAGGCGCCAGCGGCTGCAACGCGGAGGGAGCGCCGAGTGCAGTGCCGCCGCCGCCTAGACTGTCTCGCTCACACACACGGAGCGTGCCGTAGGGGTGCGAGAGGGGGAGAGCGACGCAGCACTGGACATAGCAGCTCGGCGGCGTGGGCCGTGGCGGGGCGCTGCTTTCATCTGGAGTGTGGGCCGAGCAGTGACGCGGCGTCACGGCCCAGTCACGTGAGCCAGGCGTGACCGCCCGCCGCACGCGTCCAGCGCCCCAGAGCTGAGGACGCCCCGCGAACAGCCGCTTCGGCTCGACGTCGTGGGGCTTTATTTTCGTGTCTGCGGTGCGGCCCTCCGGGAGACGCAGATGAACAGCCTGATCGATGGCCTCGCGGCCCTCGCGAGGCGCTGCACTCCCCTGCCGGTGCAACGGTCTCGTCGCTGTAAAAGGAGCAGCGGGGCCTTTCAGAAGGCGAGGCGGACGACTGCGCGCCGTGCCGGCCGTGCCGGCTGTGCCCCTTCCTGGCCGCCGCGCTGCCGCGCCCACGCCGCGCCACCCGGCTACGGGGGCACCCATGCATGGCTCGCGGTGCCTTATGGGTCGACGCCACGGCCCGTCGCGGCCTGCGCTCCTCGGAAGTTCGTTCACCTGCCGGCGCCGCGCCCCGCCCTCCAGCACGCCGACCGAGGGGGCCCAGCGGCGTGGGGTCGCGGATCAGGGAGTAACCGGGAGCGCGCTCGCATCCGCGGAGCCCGGCGCACAGTGGGTCAGAAGACCGTTGAGCGTTGAGGCGGCCGAAATCCCGGACGCGTTTTGAGCTCTAGAGTCGCTCAATGGGACTCGGATCGAACGTGTGACCCCACCAATGGATTCCTCTCCTTACGAGGAATCCATTTGTTGGGTCACACGTTCGATTCGAGTCCCATTGAGAAACTCTGGAGCTCAAAACGCTTCTAGAGTTTTGGCCGCCTCACGGCCGCCTCAATGGTCTTCTGACCCACTGTGCGCCGCAGCCCTACCTCGAGACTCCACTTCCGCTCCTGGAGGCGGTCGCAAGGCGGTTCCGATCAGCATGTGGCGGGCCGCGACGGGCGGCCTTGCTGCGATTTGCACGTGCGTTCATTATGGTGCTGCCGGCGTTATGACCCCGCCCCCCCCCACTTCCCCTCGCCGACATGACCTCTTTGTGGCGCCTCCGCGGCCAGCACACTGTGCCAGCACAAGGCTGCTGGCTCGGCGGACGAGTCCCGCGGACCGAGTCCCTTGAACCTTTCACCGGTTCACAAGTACAAAGATGCCGTCCAATCTCATCAGACTTCCTGGGCAGTCGTTTCGACTGACTTCATCAGCCGTTTTTTTTCTGGAGACGTATTCAGATGAGTGGGCTAGGTTGATATCATTACATTTCCGACCTTACTGTAACTTTTGATGGAGATGTCAAACACAGTGGTCTGGGTGCCGGCGCCGCGCTGGCGCCCGAGATGTCCTTTCTGGAGCTGCATAACGGTGAGGCGGTCTGGCGGGCCTCGGCGGTGCAGCGCCTTCCTGCCTGGCAGCGCAGCGGCGGCAGTGGCAGCAGCCTCGGCGCCGCTGCATAACGGTGGCGCTGGTGGCGGCGGCGCGGTGCAGCGCCTTGTTCACGCCGTCACGCCCTGCGCTGCGGATGCCGCCTCCGAGCCGGACGAGCACGGCAAGGGTTATGATGAGGACGGCCAGGACGAGGACGACGCGCTGCTGCTTGGTATTCCGGAGGCCCGCGCGACGGCCGAGGCTTCGGCCGCGGCGCGGCGTGGCGCACGGACACAGTGTGCCGCCTTACGAGTGGTCAGGTGTGTCGCGGCGTGCAGTGCCTCCCCGCGGTCGTGACCGGCCCTCCCCGCCCCTCCTCCAGGACCCCGTCGCCGCGTGTAACCTCAGCCCTCGAATAACGCTACAGTATACCTCTCGACCCTCCTACCGGCGGCTTCCTCTTCATCGCGGGGCTGCTCCAGCTCGCCGCGGACCCTCGTCTCGCTCGTCCGCCGCGGAGCCTTGGCCAGAGCAAGTTTCGCACGTCGAGGCTGGTTTGTCGTAAAATCAGCAGACGCAGTAAAAGTCCGGACAGCGGGGCCGGCCGCGGCGGACAAGCAAGTTGACGTCTTGCTCGGCAGTGGATGCCGGGATATTTATACCCAATCCGTTCGCCTTTGCGTTCTCACGGGGTGCTCATTACATGTTGCATGGCCGTGTGTGCGTGTGGTGTGTGTGTGTGTGTGTGTGTGTGTGTGTGTGTGTGTGTGTGAGCGCGAGCGTGCTGTACGGCCACGACTGGCGCTCTCTGCCGTTGCATCGCGTTGCAACATTCGAACTACTTTGCATGCCCCGAGCAAATCGCTTAGAAGCCGCCGCATTTTCAGGTCTTTTCTTCGTTTTTGTTGTTTTTGTTTCTGATCCGCAGCCTCCTGTTGGCAGCCTGGCGCGCTAATTGCCGCGCGGGGCGCGTACAGCGGCGACGTCCGGAGCGGCTGTTGGACGCTCGGCCGGCCGGCCGGCCTGGACGACGGCCAACGCCACGACGCGTCGCGGCAGCGCCAAGCAGCGCCAAGCAGCGCCAAGCAGCGCCAAGCCCAGGCCGAGCTAAGCCCCCCGCGATCACGCACAAAGCCCGCAAGCCACCTCGCCTCGCTTTCAGCTTTCAGCTCTTTGAGGTCGCCGCCAATAAGTCGCGGGGCTTTACCACCGCCAGGCCGCGTCGAGACGGCCCCGCTCTGCTCTGCGGGCCGCGCAGCCGCGCACCTGGAGGCAGGCCGTCGCCGGCCGTGACAGCAGCGCCGCAGCGCCGCAGCGCCGCAGCGCGCCCAGCGCGACACAGTTGCACACAGGGCGGCGACGGCGCGCTGGTCCGCGCCAGGACGCTGCACTTGGCCGTAAATCTGGCGGGAGGGGCGCTAAGCGACGCGGGGGCCGAGCAGCCGACGGCGTGCTGACGGCGTCCCACAGTGGGTCAGAAGACCGTTGAGGCGGCCAAAATTCTAGACGCGTTTTGAGCTCTAGAGACGCTCAATGGGACTCGAATCGAACGTGTGGTGTGACCCCACCAGTGGATCGCTCTCTAAATGAGGAATCCATTGGTGGGATCACACGCTCGATTCGGGTCCCATTTAGCGATCAAAACGCGTCTAGAATTGTGGCCGCCTCAACAACGGTCTTCTGACCGACTGTGCGTCCCTGCGCGTCGGAAGACGGTGTCCGCTTCCTGCGCCGCTTGTCGTGCCCCATGCCAAGCCGGGGGGCCGTCAGTCGGCGTCCACGGCCTCGGCGTCGTCGCGGGGAATGCAGCCCGGCTGATATCGACGGCGAGGCGAATGTCAGGTGTTCCTGCCTGTAGGCCGGGCCCTGCCGGGCCCTGCCGGGCCGCCGCAGAACGCCATGCCGGCGGTGCAGGTGTCGCGGCAGTTAGCAGGTGCGCCCGCCCAGTGCCACGTCGGCATGCCGTCCCTACCCGGCCCGAGCCAGCTGGGTGTTCTGCCAAAGGGGGCGGGGGTGTGTGACGTCACGTCATCTTCCTAGAAGATGCACAAGCACCGCTCCAATTAGAGACGGCCCCGTGGGGGTGCCGTCAGTGCAGTGGGCTGGGGCGCCTCGTGAGACGGACGCAAAGCAGCCCACTTATCTGTTTTCGCAAATGGCGCGCGCGTGAAATGCGGCGTCCTCCCCGGGTGTTGGAACCCATGACGGCCGCACGATGCGATGCGCCATGCGCCCCCATGGAGCAGGCAGGCAAGGCAGGCAGGCAAGGCAGGCAGGCAGACGGGCAGCCAGCTGTCGGCGGGTCTGCGCGAAGCAGCGAAGCACCGGGACGCCGCCGCGCCGCGGCCATATGGGCGTCGCTCGGAGACTCCGAGCGACTCGGAGGCAATCCCATCCCCCGCTCGGCCACACGGCCACCCTCGTGGCGCCGCGGAGGGCTGCTGCGCTGCTGCGCTGCAGCAGGCTAATGAATAGGACGAGGCGTTATTGGCTGCACATCCCATCGGTCGTCGCACAGTGGGTCAGAGGACCGTTAAGGCGGCCAAAATTCTAGTCTAGACGCATTTTGAACTCTAGAGTCGCTAAATGGGACTCGAATAGAACGTGTGACTTCACCAATAGATCGCTCTCCGAACGAGGAATCCATTGGCGGGGTCACGCACGCTCGATTCGGGTCCCATTTAGCGACTCTGCAGCTCAAATCGCGTCTTGAATTATTTTGGCCGCCTCAACGGTCTTCTGACCCACTGTGCGTCGCGCTCGAGGACCCTGAGCCCCTCTCCGCTAGACCGCGGGCGGCACCGCGGCGCCCGGAAGCACCGGGCACGAGAGGTGCGCTGTCCGCGGTGCTTATCACTCGGCAGGCCATATGCCCGCGGTGCGCCGCGGTGCGCCGCGGTGCGCTGCAAAGCCTCGTCACCGCGGCCCATATGGCTGCCGCGCAGCTGTCGCCGGCCTGCCCAGCCTGCCCGGCCACACCAAATGCCGCGGCGGCCGCCGAGGTGCGAAGCAGAAGCAGCCGTCTTTGGCTCGATGCTGCTCCATGCGGGCTGGGCTGCCGGCTGTTGTGGCGCGGGGCGGTGCGCGGGGCACCCGGTCTGGGATAGCGGCGCCGCGCTGCACCGCGGGGTGAGCCGTGGGCCCCTCGCAACGGAAGCCGCGACCATCTGCGTGCTCAATGCGTCGCCCGGGGGCACGCGGGGCGGGGCGCGCGGCACACGCGGCTCTCCCCCGAGGAGGAGCTGCAGGAAGCGAGGAAGTCCTCCTCCACGGCGACGGCGTAGACGGCGTGGACAGCGTAGACAGTGTCACCGGCCGGCGCGGTGACGGCAGGGCGGCGACGGCTGTGACTCACACGACGCGGTGGACGCTGCGGCGTAATGTATGCGGAGCCACGTCGGCCACGTCCCGGCCGCTACGCGCATTCCGGCCACCAAACGCAGCTGTGGGCATCCCGGCCGGGCTGCCGGGCAGGCCGAGGAGGCTGGGAAGCAGAAGGAAGCAGGAGAAGAAGAAGAAGAAGAAGAAGAAGAAGAAGAAGAAGAAGAAGAAGAAGAAGAAGAAGAAGAAGAAGAAGAAGAAGAAGAAGAAAGGTATTGTCGTTGCACCTGAGGATGCGGGGGCGAGGGGCGGGCACCCGTCCCGAGTGCCGCGGCAGAAAATCCGGGCCACATGGCCGCATTGACTGCGCAGGTAGCGGTGGCGCGGGCTGCGAGGCGGGCTGCGGGGTGACAGAGGCGCCTTCCAATTAACAGCGCTTTGATAACTGATGCGAAAGTAAAATATACGACTACACCCGCGACGGCGACGCACGGGCGACGCCGGCCTCAGCGCCTCGCCGAGCGGAGCCGAGCCGCGCTGGAGACAATGGCGCTGCACCTGACTCAGGTGAGGGTGGCCGCCTCCCTGTTTGGCGTCTCGTCGGACCGGCCGGACAGGCCTGAGTGGCTGCCTAATAACTTTACGACCAGACCCAGCGTGATCCCCTCGCCGACATGCCGACCAGATTTCCTTTGGTTCTTGTTATTCCGCCGTCCGCTGTTTTTTTTGTTTTTTTTTGGGCGCCTTGTTGCCAATTTGATAGTTTTACAACTGGATGGGAGGTGTTGGCAAGATGCGATTGTACTGTCGAAACTTTAGGGTACTTGTACAAAAAGACTGTTCGCTGTTCTCGAGTAAAACTTCTTTCCAAATGTCTGTTTCCAAATTTCTCTGTTGCATGAAAATCTCCGGGACTTGGTCCCAGAGAGGCGGGTGGGCCGCATAGCAGCAGCAGCAGCCGCTCCTCCAGGAGGACGCCATAAAACACCTGCATCACCCTCCTGCTGGACAACGACACCACAATGGCATTCGATACAGAAGCAGTGGCGTGGAGGCTTCGTGGGGGCTGCGGCGTGAGGGCTGCGTGAGGGCTGGGCGTCCGCTCGCCTTGCGTTTTTTCCCTCACGCAGCCTCTGCCAAGGCTCCGTGGAGGCTCCGTGGAGGCTGCGTGAGGGCTGGGCGTCCGCTCGCTCGGACAAATGACATACACCCTATGTACGTAAATTTCCAAAATGTCCTCACAGTGTCTCTCCTCTCTCTGCAGTACCTGGTGCGACCCTCCCTGATTGAGAAACGAGCATGCTGCAGGGGTTGCGAGGTCCGCCAGGACTCCGCCAGGCCAGAGGGGTGGCCCTTTGAGGGCGCCAGTGACGCGTTGGGCAACTCAGTGCATTTCGTGTGCACGCCAGCACAGCACGGCACACAGGATGGCAATGTTGACCAATCACCTAGTATGGTCCGCATTTGTGTGCGCGTGCGTGCGTGTTTGTGTGTGTGTGTGTGTGTGAGAGAGAGAGAGAGAGAGAGAGTGTGAGAGAGAGAGAGAGAGAGAGAGAGAGAGAGAGAGAGAGAGAGAGAGAGAGAGAGAGAGAGAGAGAGAGAGAGAGAGAGAGAGAGAGTGTGTGTATCTTCTTGGGCTCTGGGGAGACAGATGGCCACTTGTCAAGCCGCCGCATCAGTGCCGCATCCCTCGCACAACAGCATGGATTTATTTCGGCTCAAGGAAATGATCTTGGCACACCTTTTTTTTCGTCGCTAGAGCGCCGCTAGCGCTTCTACGTACTTTCATTGTGAATCGGCTGATTGTGAAACGCGGCGACGTATAAATATCAAGAACAGTTTGCACTGCCGCGACCGCCGCGGCGCACACGAGGGGAGCGGGCGCGTGGCGCAACCGAGGCGCTGTTGGGCAAGAGGTAGCCCTTCGCCGCATGCTCCAGCAGCGGCAGCAGCAGGACAGGAAAGCCGCGAGGAGTGCGGGCGCGGCGCGCGATTCTGCGTACAGTGCGCCAAATGGAATGTCTCCAGAACACGCAACCCCCTGTGATCGTGCAACAGTGTCTTCTTCCTGACACAAACCCACACCCACACACTAACACACGCTACGTTGGGGCTGCAGTGGGTGCCGCCTGAGCGGCCTATGCCTCTTTCACAGCCTCATTGTGAGGGTGGTCCAGCCTGGTCCAGGCTGCGCTAGGCTGCGCCGACAAAGCCAAAGCCAGATCCCTGCATGTCTTGGTTCGTCACCCGGACGACACCTGAGGGCCCTGCCGTCCCTGCAGCAGCCTGCTGTGCTGCGGGCCATGCAGGCCACGCAGGCCATGCAGGCCTCCTCCCCGGCGGCCCGCAGATGTTGCATCGCACACACACGTGTGCGCCCCAGAGACCGTTCCTCCCCGACCCTGACCTATTGCAGCGGCCGTGTGCGTTTGAATGAATCGCAATGTAAGGCAAATAATAAAAAAAAAACCCTCCCTTAGTTTCTCCTGTGTATTTTGATTTCATCTCGGGAGAACAGACCCGTAAAGGCAGAAAATGGATCAATTAAGACAAAAGGAGGGAAAATGGGTCTCTCCTCTGGAAATGATCCGATCCCCTTTCTTTACTACTTGTTGCCTTCCTAGAACACCTGTCCCCGCTTGTTGGCCCAGCCACCTCCGACACAGCCCCAAACACCTGCGGGGGCCGCCTCACACGCTGCCGCACAGTGGACAGAGATCCGAATCTCCGAATCCGCGCGGCGGGACGGCCGGGGCGGCCCGGGGCCACCCTTTGCCGGAGTCCGATCTCATTTTCGAGTTTTAGGAAAGATGTCTGGACACGGGAAACGCGGTCGGACCGTATCGCCCACCGCGCTAACAGCCGCCGCCGCCGCCGCCACCAGCAGCAACAACAACAACAACTACAACAAGAAGGATCTAACCGCGCAAGCAGTGTAGTAGTAAAGAAAGAACCCGCATTCCACCGCCCCGGGCGCAACTCCGCGGTGTAAAGGCTGCAGTTTTTTGCGGCCCCACCCAGTGACGCCGCGCGTCGCGCTGCGTAGAGAAGCCCGGCAGGTCGACCAGGTCGGCCAGGTGCACCGAAGGTCACAAACCGCGGCACTCCGGAGTGGTCGTGATAGCCATCTTCGGGATCGGATCGGCGGCATAGTTTTTATGGGAGCTGTTCTTTAAATCCCCCAAAAATTTTGGGTCACCATGATTGTGACTCGTGACGTGGGTAGCTAATGGCACACCTTGATTCGAAGCGCCTCTAGTGCGGGACGACGGCGGTCTTGGAGTCTTCGACGTGTTCGCGGAGCCCTGATGCGTCTGAATGGGATTGTGTGCAGACGAGGGCAGGGCGGCGCGGGGCGACGGCTGCGTGGGACTTGCACAGTGGGCTTGCAGTGCCCTGGCGGCGGCGGCCAGGCTCGGGAGTGCACCGCTGCAGCGCTGTGCTGCAGCATAGGGGCTCGGCTAGTTTACGACCGGATTCTCGCAGGATTCCCATCACACAGTCAACCCGGGGCGGGGCGGGGCGGGGCGGGGCGGGACGGGGCGGGGCGGGGCGGGGCGCAACGCCGAGTATTCACCAAATCACACCGATTTTTTGCCCCTCCAGGTGGGAGTGGCCCTGCATGATGCAGAACAATGCGGTGGAGAAATCCTGCGGGTGGACCAACTCCGATGCCGCAACCCAGCAAGACCGGGAAAACTCGGTGGAACAGGGCAGCCAGTTGGCATTTGTGGCGGTTGCGACTGCCGACTGCAGGGCCCGCAGGGCGAATAAAACACCGACTTGATTCTCTTGGCCCAGCCTCGCCGCTCGTTGAAACACACGGCGCGAGTATTTTCAGCAAAACGAACCAACTCCTCAGCCTCCCCTAAGGTAGGCGGGCGCGTCGAGGTGCGAGAGACACGCCGCCGAGCCCCCGCCGATGCTGCCGGCCGGCCGCCGAGCGCCTCGGCCGCCTCTGCCCGGCCCCGCCAGTCATAAAGGTGTTGGCGCGCTGCATCTCGGGGGCGGCGGCGCGGCGAGAGAGTGCTGGTGAAAATCATCGTCAGGGCGTCATGTCCGTGACAACCGCCAAGGCGAGCCAAAGTCCCAGCAGCAGAAAAATTAAATATTCAATACTCCGAGCCTTGTTTTTAATTGATGCCGGCGTCATGTCATCCCCGCAGTGCCAGGTGTCAGCCCCATGCTAAACACATGCCTGCCGCGTGGCCCCGCCCCACCTGCCGCCACTTCCTGCCCGTATGTCCGGCCGGCCCAGTGGGCCCGTAGACCCCGGCCCGCGCTTCCTTGGCGCTGTGATAACAGGTGCGCCGCTAAACGCCCCAACGATTCTGCAGGTGGGCAGCGCGCCGTCGGGGACTGCCCGGGGCCTGGGGGGAAAGGGGGGGGGGAGGCGGAAGGGCAGAAGGCACCTGGAGGATGACACCGCCCGAACGCCGCGAAGGACGCGCTGCAGGCCGCGACGCGCAGGTGTGCGCCGTCCGCGCTGACAAACGGGTACCCATGACGGCGCGCACGTGCGCGGGGCGGCAGGCCTCCTGCGAGGCGCGCACTCACACCGCGGGGCCAGGTTTGCCGATGTGGCGTGCGCCCAATTTTTCATCCGCGCCGTCGCATGCATGACAGGCCAGGACCGTCAGGTCCGCCGCGAGCGGTTCGGGTTCGAATCCCACGTTCTCCAGGTCTGCCTTTTCTGGCTCCTATTGTGGGTGTTGGACTCCGTCCAACCTAACCTAACCTAACCTAACCTAACCCAACCTGCCCCTCCGCGACAGCAGTCGGGCGGCCATGTGGAGCCGCTGCGCCAGCTGCCCCGGGCGTGGGCGCTGCCGGCGCTGCAGCCCCGAGGCACAGTGCGGGCAGGTGGCAAGGGTTGCACGCCGCGTATTCAAACCACGAGGACCAACCGAGACCAACCACCAGCTGCCGGCTGTAGGTCAGCGCAGCCATCTGGCGGCGTCCAGTCCCGCAGCCCAGGTGTGAGGGCGGCGGGGGCGGCAAGGTGTGCAGTGGGATGCCTGCGAGTAATTAGCGCATGCCTAGACAACCCAACCCATTGAACACCTTGAACGGTGATGCTGCTGGCCCACTGTGCTGGCCCTCCTCCATAAAGGGCGGGCCGCGATAATATTTGCGTTGGCCGGCTGCGTCGCTACGTCGCTCGCCTCGCGTCGGCACCGCAGGCAGCGGAGGCAGCGCCCATTCACGCAGCCTCCCCTTTGACGCCGTGCCTGCCTGCGCGATGACACCTGGACGGGGCGGGGCGGGGGGTGGCGGCCCTCTGGGACGCGTCGTTGCATCAGCGGCACGGCGCGGTGTCAATAGCTCAGCAGCCGCTCCCGCACCAATAATCGTCGGGCCCACCGCCCCCCGCCCCCACCGGCTCCAACTCCGCGAGGCGTCGCGACGCCCCCTCCCCCGCCCCGTCAGCGTCGCGGCGCGCACGTGCAGTCAACTCGATGCGGCGGCCGCGCGCTTTGCCGCTTGGGGCGGACAAAAGTGTCTCTGGTGCACGTGTGCCGAAGGCAGGCAAGGCGGCCAGGCCAGGCCAGGCCAGGCCGCGGGGCGATGGGCTGAGCAGCGCTGAGCCGCCTGGCAGTACCCACGTGTACACACGTGTGTCCAGAACCGCCGAGGCACGGAGGCAGTAGGCGCGCCAAGGGCGCAGCGCGCTAGCCGAGCGGCTAGCCGAGCGCCGCGTATTGCGTGTGCTGGCCTTTTGTGAACTCGATCTGAACAGGCCGAGCAGGCAAACCTGGCAAAGGCCAGGCCACGTGGAACAGGGCAGTCATTGTGCGCGCGGCGGCTGCACGCCGACCGCCCCGACGGAGACCACAGCTGCCTACAGCTGCACGTCGCCGTGAGCCGCGGCGCCGCAGCCGCTTATAGCAGCAAAGGCATCAGAAGCAGCTGTGGCGGCTGGCAGGGGCCGCGGAGGGGGACGCAAGCGCCCCGCCGCCCCTCGACATGTGCGGCCGCCCTGCCGGTCTGGCCGACGTCCGTCGGGATCCCCGTCCCCGGTTCCCGAGTCCTACAAGCGCTACCCAGTCTGTTTGGTGCCACCATGTCGTCGTACAACAACACCACGTCAGGGGAAACCCCGTACGTCGTCCGTGCGACACATCTCTCCCGAATTTCCCTGTTGCTTTCGTCCCTCCCTGGATAGAATTCCGAGTCCGCGGTCTGATTCGCGGTTCGCCCTCTTTCCGTTTCCGGCCTTGAATGCCGCCGCAAACTTGTAAGCGACACGGGGCTCGCGATGTCTCTCTCCAGACGAAGGAGGTAACCAACCCTTTGTGCGGCCGGTTTTTCTCTTTTCCTCCGACTCTAACCGTTTACAACACAAAAGGGGTCACAACAAACGGGAGGAGAGGCTTGGCACAAAATGTCCACACCGCACGGCCGGGATGAGGGGCGCTGCATTTCCTGATTGCAATCTGTGCCGGTCGCGCCGATACAGATACGCATTGCGGTTGAGGCTCGCTCGAGGGGAGTGCCGGGGGCGCACCCTTTCCCACTCTCCGCGACTTCCGCACGCGCGACTCCGTCCCGCACGTGCACGCCTTCGTCCTGGCTGCATGGCTCGTCGTTGTTGTCGGTGTTCGCCGCCACGCATCCAGACGACGACGCGCTCCTCCGCGGCGGCCGCGACCGGCTTGGGCCGTCGCGGGGCGCGTGCGGCGATGAACATGTGTGCCTTCAGAAATAACAGCCAGCTGCTCAGGGTGGCGCGCCGCGCCTCGGCCGCGCGGCCCGCCGTCGGGGAGGGAACGCCCCTCGGAACGCCCCTCGGAACGCCCCGACAGGACAAACCGAAGGAAACTTCGGTTAATTTTAGTGCACGCGACTTGGGGTCCTAAATAATGCTCTTGCAACGAGAGGGAAGTACCTCACACGGCACAGCTGCCGTCGCCCCTTGACTGACTTCTGCAACGTTGGCCCCAACCCCTTGTTTGAAAATGCGCGACCTCGGAGTGCGGTCCAGCAACAGCGAATTAGTCGCCACAATGACGCACTTCCTGGAGTGTAAACGACGGCGACGCGACGCCCCTTGGCAGCCTGAATGCTTGAATGCCCGAGATAACGCCTTGCCAAGGGAGGCAGGAAAGCAGAGACTGTGATCGCGAGTGGGCGGCTCGGACGTCCAGGAAACCGAACCATTCCAACCGATTTCAAACCCCGTCCCGAGAGAAGTGCCGGTCGCCTGGATCGGCCCTATGGGGGGAGACGTGCGTGCGAGAGAGATGCCGGGACGAGTGACTCACCGCAGCACAGCCGCGGAGCGCGGCGCAGGCGCACAGGGGAGGGGACCAGGAGCGGCGCTGCGGCGTCGTGGCCAAATTAGTTTCGGTCGTGAGCTCTCCCTCCACACCCATCCGGTATGGTCTAGTGGTTAGGATTTCTGGCTTTCACCCAGGAGGCTCGGGTTCGATTCCCGGTACCGGAATATTTTTGTATGACGCGTTTCTTTTAGGTCAGGAAATAATGTCAAAAATTATAGACACATTGAACATGGAATATGTAACTGTTAATAATATTTGTGAAAGCAAGATCAAAGTAGAAAAAGGATGGTTATTAAAAGCGCACTGTGAAATCTGAAATCGTGTTGTTACTTTAGGCTAGGGGTTATCGGAATTTCTGTTGTGGTGGTGGTGGTGGTTACACTATACTCTGTGTAATCATGTTCAACTTTTCTTGGCGCGTCACTGTGGGTGCCTTTCAGCCACGGCCAGGCTGTAGCCCGGTGGTACTGGTGGTACTGGTGGTACCAGGAGGAGGTACGGCGTCACCCGAACAACCGAAACAGGAATGTTGCCGTGCGGCCTTGAACGCGGCCTGGGCGCTGCGTTGGCTCGTCTCGATGCCCCGCCGAGCCGAGCCGCGCCGCGCCGCGCCGCCACAGCCGCCCGGACTCCGGTCCTGGCCCCGGCTGTGCCCCGGCGAGGAAGACCAAGTTGGACCGGGGACGGCTCATTGCGTCTACCAAAAAAGCGTCTACGCTTGCCAACATTAACTGTAATAGCCGAGATCTTTGAGGCATCAGTTCCCATCGGTGAGGACGGGTGATCAAATTCCCACATTACCCACATTTTTCCGACTGGCTAACCCCAGGGCCAGTGCGAGGCCAACATGCACCAGATCCCCGAGTCCGAGGTTCAACTACAAACATTTATTATTTTTCACTGCCTCCCCCAGTGTGCTTCACATCCACGGCAAGGCGCCACTATTAACATGTGCCGTGATGGCTGGGGGTGGAGACGCGTCGGTTTTCCGGTATGAGAGTCGGCAGGTCAAATCTTATGACTTCGAAACCTTTTTTCTCTGACCGCTGCTCATCGTCGCGTCAAGGACCCGCTTTAATCAGTATTTAACATGAGCCGTGGTGGCTGAGAGTGGAGAGGCGTCGAACCCCGACAGTGAGGTCCGGGGATCGAATGCCAATGATTCTATACATTTTTCGACTGGCTAATAATAATAGGACGCTTTTTTGGTAGACACAAAGACGCCATCTCAGTTGGACCGCCAGGAGAATACATTCAGCGATTTAGAACAAACGTTTTCAAACCCATTTCGCAAGTTGCTGAAAAACGCGTACTTTGCCATTGGTCAGTCCGTCAATCGCTGGAAAACAAGCGTGGGACGATTGAGAGCCTGCAATCTGTAGAGCCACCAACTGCCAGCAATGACCGGGACCGGGACGCCGCGAACTCCATCAGTCCAGCGCGCCGTGCGGCCCTCCCCGCCCGCAGCGCAGCGCAGCGCAGCGCAGCGCAGCCCAGTCCGAGGGGACGCCTACCTCCCAGGCGTACTGAGCGGCTCGGACCGGCCGGTGATGTCTCTGTACCGTACCCGCCCTGACCCTTGCGGTCGGAACACTACCCCGCAATCAGCCTAGCGGGGCGGGGCGGGGCGGGGCGGGGCGGGGCGGGGCGGGGCGGGGCGGGGCGAAAGGCCGGCTGGCGGCATCTCATGGGAAATCACCGTCCCCGCGGCGCCGCGCTGGCGGCTGGCGCCACGCTAGCGCTGTCCACGGCGGGCTGCACGCCGAAAGCGGTTCGCCCTCTTCGCCCCGACGTCGCCCCGACCCGACACGCATGCTCATTAGGGACGGCTGCGTTCCCGGGAGTGGCCGACGCGACGGGGCTCGCCATCTGTCCTGCGAGAGACACTCCGAGGCCACCGGCAGGCGTGCAAACAGCCCGGCGGGCACCATCGCGGGCTGCCCCGCAGCAACTGTTGTTGCCCAGTTTGCCCGCACCAACCAGCACGGTTTGCTATACCCTGACGCGTCGTTCCGGAGCACGATGTAGAAAATTTTGTAGATTTTCTACATCGTGCCCCGGAGCCACCCTTGCGGAGGGACCAGCGTCCTGGCCGCGAGGCTAGGCCCTGGCCTCTGGTACCGTGCTCCCTCCGGGGCCTTATCCACCCCACCCCACCCCACGGTCCAGCCTCCCTACCCGCCGCTCCACCACCCCGGTCACGGCGACATCGGCGTAAATTGCGCCACAGTGATTGAGAGATGACTTCATACACGCCGCACCGCGCGAGGGGTGGCCGCTGGGGTGGCGCTAAAAGGCGGCGGGGGAGGGGGAGAGCGACAAGGATAGAGGGAAGATAGAGCGGCCCGCCCGCCCTCCGGTAGCACGAGAGCGCGACAGCCTGGCCGCGGACTGCGGTTCAAGAGGCTGGGCGGGTACGTCTCTTAGACCAGCGCGTCGTCGTTTTGGACCAGAGTCTGGACTAGACGGCAGCCGAGGCCCGGGGCCGCGCACGTGTCAACGCGAGGCTCGACGCGAGGCGCCAGAGGGTTGCCTGATTGGCGGGGAGGGTCGGTATGTGCAGCCCGGCCAGCCACCTGCTTTATTGGATCCTGGGGCGCCACACCCCGCCACACCCCCTCTCCGCTACACCCAGTGCGGTGGAATGCGCCGAGGGTAAGACCAGGGTTCGCCAGGGGTGGAAGTTTAAGGGCGTTTCAGGGCAAAGCGATGAGGGGGTGGAGACGCCACAGTAAAAACACGACCGCGGTCAGAACTACAGCGGGGCCACCAAGGACCGTCATACACCAGAAAGCCTCGAAAGGCAAGGAAGCCCGGCCTCGACATGAGAACGCACTGAGTTGATCCAAACTACCACGCTCTACGTTTCGACTGCGCCTCCGGCAGCACTAGGCGCGGTGCTGCCTGGGCGCCCCGCTCTCCAGCACTCTCCAGCTGCACAGCACTACACTGCTCCTCTCGGCTGGAGTTGAGCCCCCTTGTGCGCAGGGCGCGCAAGGCGGGGTGGCCGTCGTCGGGGCGCGGGGCGAGGGCGCGGGGCGGCGAGGGGAGGGTCGGTCGCGGAGCCGCGCACGTGTTCGCCGAGGGGAATGGCGCGCGCACTTGACTTGCTCCCTTCATGAATGTAAGAGCGGCATTACCCACCCGGCGCCGCCCCACCCCGCCCCGCCCCGCCCTTCTCCCCCGCGACGGATCCGGTGACGCCGGGGCGGCCTTCCCTCGCGGGATGGTGCGCCGCTCCTCCACCGCAACAGCGACAACTGTGGCACGGACAAATAAATGTCGCGAGCGCGTTGACGAGCAGGCCGCCCAGGCCTGTTGCCCTCTCGTTCTGGGCTGTCGGGGGCTGTCAGATCATGAACCTGAGAGCAGCACATGCAAGTGTGTCACTGCCTGGTGAAGGCCAAGGCCCTGGCCGGCCCTGGCCCTGCCACTGGTGGCGGCGGTGACGGTTCCTCCAGGGCCCCGCTGATGTGTCGCGGCAGTCGCGGCCGGCGCTGACCCACGCTTCCTCAGACACTTCGGTTTCACGGTTGCCCTGGCTGGTTCTGCCGGCACCCTGACGCGCCGAGCACACTCCCATCCCGCCACCGCGGTCCCCTGGCGGTCCTCCCACGAAGACGCGCGTAAAATGCGCGGGAAAGGGGGAAATGGACTCGGACCGCATGCAGGATGCAGCCTGGCGCGGGAAGCGCGGCCTCTGCACCCTCGGGGAATCGGCGATGGAGGCGGACGATTCCAACACGGAGCGGCTCTGTATATTTGATTGCAACGTTCCGATCCATCTCTATTCTCTCTTTCTTTCCAATGCGCAGCGCATTCATCATGCAGGAGCACAACGCCGCGGAATGGCCGGCGCCGTTTTGGCCGTTTTGGCCTCCAGAAGACCATTTGGCAGGGAGCATGGCCGCCCCTATCCTCCATCACTCTGGTTCGCACTGCGTATTTCAATGATTGTTTTCAAATGGACCGCGTTCGACGGAACTCAACCCGCGAAGAAAAGATGCTCTCGCAGTGTGTTGTCTCCCCACGCCTAGTACGAATCGCACTAGGAGAGGCAGCAAAAAATAAAGTAAATTTATGTTGGGAGTTGAACCTGGGACTCGAAGGTTTGGTTCGAATGCCCCTGCGCTGTTGGCGTCGTTGGCCTCTGGGTAAGCCAGTCGGAAAAATATTAGAAATGTGGGGAGTCGATCGCCCGACCCTACCGATGAAACCCGACGCCTCTAAGATCTTGGACATTACAGTTGATATGTAAGAATGACTGATATCAGCTTTTGCTGACCGAGATCTTGCTTGAATGTGTCGCGTCCCGCGGGTAAGGTCCGGCAGTATAAAGCAGTGGAAATCTTTGATTCCGAAATTCTGTATTTTCTTTTGCCTGCGCGCGAAGCCCCGCGACGCCACGCGAAGCCACGCGACGCCAAGCCGGGGCGCCGCCCCACTGTTTGCTGGGCTTTAATATTGCAGTGCAGCCGGTGAGCGCGCGCCTCAGCGCCCAGAGCGCCCCGCCCCGCCCCGCCCCGCCCCGCCCCGCCCCGCCCCGGACTCTACGGCCGCCCCCACACAAAGGCCTCGTCAGCCCTCCCCAAAGGCCACAGTAAAAAGACGCAAAAATAATTGGACAGCGAAGCCTTTAACCGGCGCGGTATGTCTGTCTCTGCCATCTTCGGGCGCCTCTCGCCTCCGCATCGATCCCCTCGCGCGTTCCGTGCTCCGCGTTCCCGTGACCGGGGCGTTGCGTGACGCGTGTCCGTGTGGCGCGCCGTGAACGCGCGCCGATCCAAACGGAATGAAAAATTCAAAGGCGGCCGACGGGCCGTCTGTCCGAAATCGGATCGTGCCGCGCGCAGGCGCCGGGTGATGGCGTCATGGACGGCCAAAACGAACGCGGTACCAGGTCCTCCTGGCGGTGACTTGGAAGCAGTGCCACCCCGCGTGCAGTCGTTGACGCGGTGCTCCGGGCCGGCGGTGGCGGCGGTGGCGGCGCGGCGGTGGCGGCGGCCGTTGAAGGGCTTCGAGCGCGCCGCCTCGGTGCCGCCCCCCCTGGAGGGTAGGCAAGAGCGATCAATAAGCCAGCGGGCGGAGCAGGGGCAGTGGTAGGAAGGGATGGCCGGCCGCGGCCGCTCGAAGCTTGTCACCAACCCTCGGGTGCGCCAAAGTCAAGGAATCCGCGATGTCAGTCTTAATTTGTCCCAGTGCCAAAGTGTTTGTCTGTGAAAAGAATCACTCGTCGATATTCCGGGCCGTAATTCGACCAACACTCGTTGAAATTCGTCCAAAGAAGTTTGAAAATTCGACGTGGTGGATCGCTGCTCGCGGAATGCTGCACCCTCCCCGTCTCCCTCCACGCGACGAACAATGTGAAAGATTCAGTTGAGGACACTCCCCCTTGGTCGAAAAGACCCTTCCCTGTTTTCCTTCCTTTCCTTTTTCGTCTTTTTTTTTTGGCAGTGTGCTTGCGCGGATATTTGGCCTTGCTCCGCCGGGCGCGTGGCGCCGCGTGGCTCCCTCACCCCGACGGACAAGGCCTCATCTCCTTTATCGCGGAGAGACGCGTGGCGGCCGTGTCGCGCCGCGTGTGCACCGTGTCGGCCGAGTCATCGGGACGCGAACCAGGGAACCAGGGAACCATGGGACCATTGCGCTGAGACGGCGGCAGGCCGGCACATCGCACCGCGCGCGTTTAGTAGGGACAGAAATATCCGCTTCGCGCAGCAAACTCCGGTTGTCAGAGACCAAAATGAACAGCGGAAAAGGTGAGCACTGCCACTGCCCCTCGAAAGAACGTACGTCAACAACCGAAGCTCGCAGCGCGCCGCGTACGGGCTGGGCGTGCATGAGCGGCGCTTCCCACCGAACGCTATACTTGGCGGGGCTGCGCTGCGCTTCCGGCGCGGGCCGCGACGTGGTGCACACACAAGCGTGCGGGGTGCGCGGCGGCGGCAATGCGTCTTGTCTCAGCAGCCTATGGGTTCCGCTTCCGGTCGCGTGGCAGCCCCCTTCCCCCTCTTCCTCCGCCCTGCCCTGCGCGCGGCGTGGGAGCCGTGATAGGACGTACATGGGAGCGCGCGGAGGAGCGCCACGTCGACGACGTGTCTAGGGCACGTCGACCAGCACGACTTCACGCCCAAGCTGAGCTCTCTCACACCCTGACGGAACGCCTCTTCAGGGCGAGAGAAAGACAGAAAAGATCCCTCAGAGTAGCGCTCCGCTATGGCTGCGCCCGTGGCTACGCCCCTGGCTGCGCCCCTGGCTGCGCCCCTGGCTGCGCCCCTGGCTGCGCCCGTGGCTACGCCCCTGCCGGCGGTTATCGCCGCGTCGTGCATCCCCGCCGCCCCGCGGCCGCGTCCAGCGCGCCGCCCGGCGCCGCCCCCACGGAGTAGATGTCTATCGTGCGCTGGCCGCGTGCCGGTCGCGTGGCCCTACACGCCGCGCCGCTCGCGGCACGCGGCTGCAGCGTCCAATTTCGCCGTGCCGTAGCGGCTTATGGTGTTTGTGCAGGTGCAGGAGGGGAGGCTCCGTCCGAGCCCCGGGCAGCGCCGGGCAGCGCCAGGCTCGCCGCGCCGCGTGAGAAGCAGGTTGCAGCGGCGGAGGGGTGGACGGGAAGAAGAAAGACGGAGAAGAGAGGGCGAATAAGTTAGTCAAGCCTGCGCGGTAGGCAGCCGTCGCGCACGGGTGGACTGCATCGCGGCGACTGCCTACCTGCCAGGGCTAGCCAGGGCCAGGCGCTGGCCGGGGAGAAGGGAAGGACAGCGCGACAGAGACCCTGGCTTCGCGCTGGCCGAGCGGGACGCGGCGGGGCTCTCTGTTTGTCAATCATCGCGTGCAACAACTCTAAAGCCAATATCTCAGCACGAAAATCCGAAAATACCGGCGCGCGGCCGCGGGACGCCAACACTGACTGCGCGATGGGTCCGCCCTGGGTCCGCCCCACCCTGCGGCATGTCCGTCACCAGCGCGACGAGCGGCGGCCCACGCGCACTCTACGGACGCCCGCCAATATACGACTCTGAGGGAACATCAATATTTTCCTTTCCGCTGGCCGAGAGGAGAGGAGGCCCGACCAGGGACGCTGACAGGCTGCGAGGACGCGGACGAAGGCTCTACGCCGCCAGAGAGCTGCACGCGGCGGGGCGGGGCGTCTCCTTCGCGCGACGCTAAAACACGAATCAAGCGTGTTTTAGTATCCATTTAATAATCTGCGCACGCACTGCCCGGAGCGGGGTGAGGTGGGGTGGGGCGGGGCGTGGCGTGGCGTGGCATGGCGGGGCGGGGCGGGGCGGGGCGGGGCCGCACTAATGAACATCGCTGGGCACGTGCCGTGGAGGCGCCGCGCCAGGCCGCCACGCTCCGGCCGTGATCCGTCCCTTGGGGAAGCCGGGCCAAGCCGGGCAGGGCGGCGGCGGCGGCCGCGAGTGCGTCATCGCCGCCCTGGCTGAGCCTTCCTGAGCTGAGCCGCGGAACCAACCGCACCTAACCGCCGTCGCCGTCGCCAGTCGAAACCTCGACTCGAAGAAGCTGACGTACACACTGTGCGAAGAAGAACCTTGAAACCTTGTTCGCCGTCTCAACCCCAGTTCGATGAATCCGCCCCATCCGTCCGAATCCGAGCACACAGCCCCGGAGGGGGTCCGCGCTGGGGTCGCGCCACGCGCGGCTGGCATGGCAGCGTTGCACGTGCGTGGGGCTTGGGGCTGCGAGGCCATTAGGAAGATGAAGAAGGGCGGGGCGCTGGGCGCTGCGCGGCGGGGTCATTCCCGTTAGTGGTCTTCCTCACCCTGGCGGACACCGCCTCGTCAACTCGTCGATACGACGCCAGGGTGCGCAGGGCTGTGGCCGCATCTTACGTCACCCTTTCCTGACCAAGCTGATGTAGACTATATAGTCTGTGAGTTGGGCGGTTTCTGGTCTCTCACAAACGGAGAGACCTGTGCTTTCCCTTTGACTATTCCTTCATGCGGTCGTCGAGGAGGTTGTCGAAGCGGTCCTCCAGCCGCCGCGGCCACAGCAGCTCTGGATCCTCGCCGCGGACAAGCAATCCAAGTCGGCGATGACGTGGGACGCGGGTCGGGTTCATTAACCACCGCTTAGCCGAGGGTGGCCGCCAAGCCTCCCCGGCGGCCACCACCACCTCGTCGTGTGCAGCGTGCAGCCTGCGGGCCAAGCCGGGCCAAGACCTCGCAAATCCTGCCGCGCTGCACCCCGGGTGCTTGACTCGCAATAACGCGGGGATTACGCTGGTGCCGTGCAGTGCATTCGACCCTCTGTCTCTCTCGCACTCACGGAACGCTCCGTGAGGGTGCGAGAGAGACAGGGCGACGAGGCACTGTTCGGATTGAGCATGCATTGGCGTGCGCAGTGCAGGACGACCGCGGACTCCATTCCGGGCGCGGCGGTCCTAGGGGCTGGCAGGCGGGCAGGCTGCGGTGCGGCGGGGAGATCGATGCCGCCCCTAGGCCCTCGGCCGCCCCACCCCACGCCACCCCATCCACAGAGCCACCCCGCGGCCCCACCCCTGGGGCGGCGCCAAGCACGGCCAATGGGACGCTCCGCTGCCGTCGGCGCCGTCGGCCCGCGCCCCTGCGCTGGGAGGGGCTCAAGAAGCGCCCCAGACCAACCCCTGAGTAAGCTGCCCAACTCACTGCTGCACCCGTGCCGTTTCTCTTCCGGTTTTACAGTGTGCTGCGTTCGTTTTAGATGACATGAAAAACGCCACGGATGCGCACTGGTGTTGGAAGGGTGGCCTACCCTCAGCGTTTCCACAAGGCATCATCTTGGCCCTGAAGGGTGTAGGTCTGAAAGTCTGAATGGACAGCCCCTGTGCATCGGAACAAGAGGGTAGCGTTGGTGGCGCATTGAGGTCTTTGCCTGAGTCCTTGCCTCGCCTGAGGTGCTTTATCGACCTCCGGCCGACGGGGCGTAACAGCCCCACGGCAACGCCGGCAACGCCTGCAGGGGTCGCACGGGGCGACCTGCTCTGCCGTCCGAGTCATGACACTCCCTCAAGGACCTCGTCGCTTCGGCCATTGCCGCCCGTCGCCCGATCCTCGCCAGAGTGGAGTGCAACATCGCAGTGCACTCAGCGGCACCCCGGCCACGCGGCCTGCGGCCCACTGTGCGCCGCGTCGACGCGGAGGTGCAGTCCGTCCGCGAGACCCCCTCGTATCGGAAGCTCGTCGAACACCGACGCTGTTTCCCCCTTCTATTTTTACAAGCCTGCTGCTTGCGCCTTCGTTAGTTTGGGGTGTCGGGGGACAGATGCCCTTTACGCTGCACCCGCGGCTCGTCCACCGGCAGGAAGGGAACCCCGCCCCGCCCCGCCCCGCCCCGCCCCGCCCTCCCCCCAGCCCAGACACCACGGCGCCGCGATGGTGCAGGGGGCGTTACGCCGCGCTGCCGGTCCGCAGTAACGGGGAAGATGCGTCAAACCGTCAAGGCGCGGCAACTTCCCCCGCCGGGGATCGAACCCGCAACCGCGGCCGCCCCGCCCCATCCACTCCGCCGCGGTCCCTGGAGTAAAGCAAAGAACGCACGGCAGGCAGGATGGGGAGTCCAACTGATCATATGTCGCATCGAGACGTCAGGGTCGTCAGGGGAAGGCAGGGGAGGGGAGGGCGCGGTGTCCCCCGAGGGATGCTCTTCCCTCTGCTAGTGCAGGTGGCGCCCGGTGGCCGCCAGCCCCGCCAGCCCCGCTGGATAGTGTATGCAGATTAAAAGCTAACTGTCGCGCCCCTCCCTCGCCGCCGCCGCCACACACCAACACAGCACCGCAGAGGGGGAGGGGGGAGGCGCCACTGATTCCTCTTCCTTAATAAGTACGGAACCTAACCTAACCTTGTACAAAAAATCTTGAAGGAAGGTCCCTCCGCTCGCATCTGCGGCCCTTCCCCACCGTGTCGGGCAGTGGGTTGTGGATGAGCCACCAATTTTATCCGTTCCTGAACGACTGAAATCCATTTTATCCGCGCTCCTTTCCAGTCCGGGTAGGTCTGTGGGTGGCGGCGGCCGTGGCGGCGGCCGTGGCGGCGCGTAGCGTGGCAGGGCGTCAGCTGCAAGCAGCCCCAGTGGCCGGGCTCCCCGACCAGTCCCCGCTCCGTGCGGAGGCCCCGGCCACCCTGACGACCAATCGGGGAAGGACCACCAGGCGAGCTGTTCAGTGTTCGGAGCCATTCAGCACACCGCCAGGTGTCATGCCATGGTCATGCAGTACCGTCGCCGTCACCGCCCGCCACCATTTTGATGTTCGGACGGTTTTGCTGTGTTCGACGGTTCGACAGTTACTGCAGGCACAGCAGGCAGCAGGCGTCCCGGGGCTGCGCAAGTGGAAGTGAGGGACAGGGGCAAGCGTGATTTACGGAGCTTCCGGCACACAGTGGGCCAGAAGACCGGCGCATGCGGCCAAACCTCTGGACGCGTTTTGAGCTCCAGAAACGGCCTGAACGGAGGGGGTTGGATTAAATTCCCTGCATATGGGGGCATTGTGTCACTCTTTGCTTGCCTTCTTGGCGTCGTTCAGGGGGCAGGCGATTGGGCCCGTCTTTGCCCCCTGCACTTCTAAACACAAAAGTTCCAGCTTGGGGTGCTCACATCACATGGCAGATGGAGACCGCCGCGCGGTCCGTCCCACCAGCAGCTGGGGCCAGGAGCTCACTGCATCAGTCCCAACGGATCGAAACCATTCTCGGTGTTCGTCATGAATGATAAGGGATATCAAGAATGTCACTTGGGGAAAACGGAAATCCGCGTACAGTATTTACTTCCACATATATAAGTTTTTATTCATCATTGATTTATTTACAGCATAAGGGACGGGTCTTATGCTCATAAGTGTGGAGTTTAACAGACTCTGTAAAAGTCGTGCCGGCCTTCATAAAGTATTGCTTCAAGATGTATTTCTTACACAAACACTACAGTGCAGGCCAAATTTTTCAAGTGATTCTTATCTAAGCTGAACTAATTTAGAGATTTATAATGAAAAATCAGACAACTGAAATAGCTATAAAGATTAACATTAAAAACAATAAATGATTCTACAGTGCATACAAAACTGAGAAAACACACAAAAACATGTGTGCTAACAAGGCACAAATTTTCAATAACACAAATTGAGAAGGCACATAATAGTGATAAAACATAAGGCCCACATTGGCATCAATGCGTGACAGGAGAGTATGCAGTGCTTTAAATTACAGGCGAGAAAATAAAAACAAATTAATACTCCGTTTGGATCCATCCGGGTGGAAACTTGCATTACAGTCCAATTTCTTTAAAACAAAAGTGAGGAAAACACAACAGAGATCAGCAACTCATGATTACATACATGCCTACATCAACAATAAATCAAAATGCTCTTTAAGACAAAAAAAGAAAAAAAAAAAAACAAGAAATAAAAAGAATTTTCCATCAGTCACAAGAACAAAACTCCATTACAAAAGATTGTCAACTTTCTATATACTCTGAATTAATACATCTACCAAAATAACACTATATTGCAGAAAACTTACAGTAATACCCTTATCAATTTAGAAAGTCTGTCTATTGCTCATTTTAGTGTCTTAGACACAACAGATGATTCTGCCTTTCCAGTAGTGTTACCATTTATTTCCCTTCAGTACAGTCATCTCTTTCCTCAACTAATAGTACTGACCAAACACAACATTTTAAAAAAAGGGCTTCAGTGGTACAATATTTTATAGGTTATCACTAATAGAACCCATTACAAACATTTAGCTTACAAAGCCATAAATTTATGCTCAGAGAATACGCACAATAGTAGTAACATTTTTAAAATTCTCATAAAGAAATTTAGACTGTAAATATACTGCAACAAATGAAATTTCTATAACATTGTATGTACAAACTTTAATTAACTTTTGATATATTTCTTAATGTACAACAGGATAATGATAACAGCACATTGCAAACACGTCTACACAGTCCAGATTTAAAAAAAAAAAAAAACAAAAAAAAAAAAACGGCTAAAGCTGTGACATGGTACTGAAATGAATGATATGATATATGTATATACAGTTTATGGGTTCCTTATCTCCTTGATTCTAGACTAGTTCGACGATCTTCCGAGGAAGCCATACATTACACTCCAGACACAAGCACAGTTGTCATAACATGAACTTGGAACACAAACTTTTGATGAAACAGAAACACAAGACGGTGTTCTAATGAAAACAATGTGACAAAAGAAATATGCAATATGTTGATCTTCCAAAACTAATCTACTAAAGGTAGATTGGGGATGACAAGAGTAACTAAAAGGCTGGGTAAAAGTAGTTTAGTTAAAAAGAAATGGAAGAAAATGTTCAATTTAATTTGACTTGTCCTCAAGCTGTTCGTTGAAGACAAACTTCTCCATTATCCATCCAGTTCTGATAAGAAGTCTGACACTCTTTACTTGTCCAATGTGTCACAAGTAGATGCGTTTCAGATTCCAAAGCGGCATCAAATTTGGAACGGAGTCCATGTCTGAGAAGAGCTTTTGTAGCTTCCATTGACTAAAACACAAACAAGGAAGAAAAAAAGAAATCAGTGAAGTGCATTTTGAAGTTGGCAAGAAAAAACACTGAGGAACTAGATGCGCAGGAGAAAGTCATTATATATGTTCAGCAGAAGGATGGAAGAGGATCAAAGGGAGAAAAGAACCACATTGTTTACAGACTGAAGCATTTCTGTTTACACAATCGGGCTGAGCCTGGCAGCAGCCAGGGCGTAACCAAGGTCTAATAATACCAGACAGAAGAGCATCGTGTGGGAAGCCAGCAGCATGCATTTTTTTATCCTCTCCAATGTGTTAATTACGGGGACGGTTTTACTATTCCAGGTGGGATGTTTCGCTTCAATAGATGAGAAATTACTGGCAGTCCATTTTGAGTACCCTGGCCCAGTAAGTAGCTCAATAACTTCAGAATGAATGTGTGAAATTTTCTCTTTTTATATAACCAAATTGAAAGAATGATCAATTACTATGAAGCAATAAACCATGGCAATCAAACAACTTTTAACATATGAAAATAATATGTAGGCTATCAGTGAAAGAGATCTTCCAATATGCACTCCGTATGCAGTTTGCAGTGTGCTGCACAAGCGATTCTGGATGTCTCCGATTGTTCAAAGATTGTGCAGGTGCTTACGGGTAGAATGTCCTTACGAATGGTCGGACTATCCAGAAAATAAAACCATGCATCTTGACAACAGAAGTCAGCTAAAGGTGAAAGAGACTGGAACATCCTTATGCGTACTTGCAACGCTCAAATATGACATCTAACAATGAATAACGTATATTACAGTTTTGTGACGATGTGAGTGAGTTGTCAGAATGTGGCCAAAATAAGCTAGCCCTGACAGTGGCCATAACAACAACAGAACTGGAATCAACTCCTGTGAGCCCTACCCCAACAGTTGAAGAAGAAAGAAAATTGTCTGTAAATGTGTCATGTTTCTGCCCATCTGCATTTGCCTGGGAGGAGCAGCCCCAAAAACAAGTGATTCAGAATCCAGAAAATGGAACAATTATAGTCACTCAATACATTTGCAAACCAGTGAGTCTTAAAGGCTTCCTTTTTTTCTGGTGGTGTTCATAGTTTCAGCTTGTTACTAATCTTGTTATTATTGTACTTTTGGTGTTGCAGATGCAAAAGTGTTCAAGTTTGGAGTTTTGTGGCAACATTCGAGCTGATTACTTTTCAACCTACTATCGATGCTCATGCCCAATAGGACACATGTGCTTGAACAAAAATCGCACTATGATTATGGGCAATGAGTTGTTATATGAAGGGCAAGTTTATCAAGCCTTCTGCTACCCACAATAAGGATTAACCTACTTCTACTGCTGCTAATTATTGCTTCTATAGATGTGTGCTACTGACAAGATATGTAAGAACAAAATAAAATAAACAAACCTGTGCAGACTGCTGGGCGATTTTCTTGATGATAGGAATCAATTCCTCCATGAATCTATCAGGCCACAGAATTCGCGTCACCAACCCGCATTGCAGAGCTTCATTGGAAGTCATCTTACGGCTATTCAAAAGTAGTTCACTTGTCTGTGGGAGATGATGGAACATGTATTTCAATTTGCAACAGGAAACAAAAAAGGTGCCAGGATTATTCTTTGATGTTCAACTTACAGCAGTATGTCCTAGCAAGTGAGGGAGAGTGAGAGTTGCTCCACCCTCGGGTACTTGGCCCAATTCTGCATAAGGTGTGTGGAACGTAGCCTTATCACTCGCAAACACCATGTCAAATAAGGGAAGCATTGTGACTCCAAGACCAACAGCAGATCCCTGGACACCAGCAATCAGTGGCTTGGGGAAATGAGCAACACACTTAAGAAAATCTCTGAAAGGGCAAACACAGAATGAATAATTACATAAATAACAAATACTTTACTGTATTAAATTAAATGAATGGAATTTGTAACTTACTTGAGAGCTAATGACATTTCAAATGCAGCTGTCTTTCTTTTCTCATTATTGTTGTGGACAAGAGCTGATAAATCAATGCCTTGGCAAAAGATTGATCCAGTTGATGTCAGCAGTACCACTTTACATTGATCATCCTTCCGTACTTGTTGCAGAGCATCACGAAGTTCTCGAAGAACCTAAAGATAGGATAAAATTTAATAAAATGAAACAACCAAAAACATCCAAAGCCTTTAAACATGTAACAGCTAGTTGACGAACACTATACCTGAATATTCAATGCACTACTCATTTTGGTAGAAACTGGGGCAAGTATCACATGAACGATATTGTCATAGCGACGAACTGTGATTTCCTTGTAGTTGTATGTTCCCGCACAATGCCTTGCAGTGGCTCTCTGCCTTTCTTCCACAGGACCACCTTTTCCTTTTGGTTGCAGACTTTTGAGCAAGTTTGAATAGCCTGTGGGAGACACACAAAATAGGGGCCCGGTGACGCAGGTTGCACAGCTGGCCAAGCAAGCACCAAATGTGCACTCACACGCCTCGCCTGCAAAATAAATTACATACTGCCACTACAGTGCAAAAACAGTACAACACTAGGTACAAACATTTCTACTCTGTCTACTTTTCGACAAACTCATGCTGAACAAACCCTATTCCACTACATTATCTATTAAATATACATTTGAGTTGGTTTATTTGAGCATGAACACCCAAAGAGCCATGCTCTGGAGCGTTAAAAAGCTGACAGTCTTATAGTAGTGAGTCCGTCCGTACTTGTATAGTACAATACCAGTTAACTACAGGATTCTTTAAAAGTAAAAAACATTCACTTGATAAAACAATAAAAAAAAAAAAAAAAAAAAAGCGTGCACAGCAATATGGGTGGTTTCAGAGATGCTTGTCTTGCAAATGCTAAGAAGTCAGGAGATAAGGCCAGAAAATCTAGCAAGAATAAATTCTGAGATTTCATGTTAACTGGTCATTAATTCAAGATAAAATTTAAAAAACAATAATAATTAAAGAAATATCTACAAACCTAGAAAAGGTATGAAAGAGACTTAAAAAAAAAAGGAAGCAACTTTTAAAAAAAAAATATTTTTTTTTAATGGAAGGAATACAGGTCAAAGTTATTTCATGATGACAAAGCAAAAGTATTGGACTATCTAAAATGAGAACAGAATTTGGCATGCTAAGATATTACCATGTAGGTGTACTACCTTAACCATGAGACAAGCACCCTCATCTGAACAACCAGTTTCAACAGAAAGAAAGAAAGAAAAAAGTCACCAGAATTACATTTTTAAAATGTAATGACCGAAGTGAAATTTGATTGAAATATACTACAGAGCACAAAGTGATTGACTGCTGCCATTACAGTATCTACGCTAGTGAAATGCATTGTAGAAGCTTCAATGAGTAAAACAACTTCAGCAAAGTAAGGAGTGTGGAGTCAACACATGCCATAAGTGTCATGCCAATGCAGTGGCAACAAGTAATTCAATTCTGCAGGCAAAAACCAATGAGGGCTGGGACACAATGAGGCTCTGCTGTATAATTGCAGTATATCACAGTTGCCTTTACACCACCTTACACAGAAGCTATCAGCGACAGAAGCAATAAATATGTATGTCATAATTTTTTTGATTTAATTTTTTTTTATTATTTTAAGACTTTGAAAAGACTGAGAAAAATGTTAGTAATGGGAGTTATTATGTTGGGTTGAATGTGTAACTTTAGTCCCTTTGTTAAAAACCCTAATGTCTTATCTTATAGTATAAAAGACAATGATAGATTTATAGATGACCAATATACACTTACTTGCAGCATCGGGACTAAGCTGCACAGAGTTCTTTTTGCCCTCTTGCTTGATGGCAGTAGGGGAGATTGGCAGTGTATCCTCATTGTTCTGTTCTTCTACTTCCCGTTGAACTTGAAGGAGCTGCTCAGCTGCCTTCTGAGCTTTGGCAAGTTCCAGAGCCGCCTTTCTTTCAGCAAGCATTTGAGCTTTGTGAAGTTTAGCCAGCTTCTTTGCAGTGGCTGTACTCATTCTGCCATTAACTTCCACATTTGATTTGGCCTGAGCATCTAATATTGCAGCAGGATTCGGCAATAAATTGTGCTTTTTATTCTGAAGCTCCAATAATTTTTTCTTGATGAATGCAGAGTCTAAAGCAGGGTTCAGAATTTTGGACTTCTTCTTGCCATCATAGGTGAGTGTTTTGGCCTTGTCACGAATGAATATTGGAACTCCCTTCTTCCTTGGGCTGCTTGGTGATCTCTGAGAAGTTGAAGCTTGCTGCATATTTGAATCTTCAACACTGACTCTCCGTGGGCTCACACTGGGGCTTGAGAATGAACTGCTTGAAGAGTGACGGCGAATGATGCGAGAATCATCAGCAGTCAATTTTTGTCGAGAGAACATCTGTGAAGCACCTTCAACTGGTGTCAAGTAAGGTGGTGATCGCATGGCATCAAAGGATTCAGAGGAATGATTTCTTTGTTTTCGATTTCCACTCATCTTCACTAGTTTTGGTGGCTCTGCTACATTCATGCTACGTCTTGCCCGTAGAGAAACAGGCATGTGCCCCTGTGAGGTTGTGCTTAGTCGCATGACAGCAGTTTTAACAAGACGAGTTTTCAAGGCCAAGTCTTTGCTGCCCTTTCGCTTGTGACCTTCAACAGAATAGAGCATGTTGACCGCTCCCTCATCACCCAAGAGGTGCTCTAACTCCCGATTGATTCTTGTCGGTTTCTTTAGCTGTGGCTGAACATCTGTCTGCTCTTCAATTGAATTCAAAGATAGAGCTGCTTCATCCACTTCCATTGGCTGATCCTGAGGCATTTCTGTTGCATGCTCATTGTTTATCTCACCAGACTTTTGCTTCACAGCTGGTGCTAAGACTTGAGATTTTGGCGGAGACTTCTTGTCATCTTTAGGTGTCTTACTCTTTGCTTGTGGAGGTTTAGAAGCAGTCTTTTTAGGTGTCTCATCCTCAGCTTTACCCTTACTTACTCTCTTTACCACCTTCTTTTTATTGTTGTTATCTGTATTGCCATTGGTAACAACCTCAACATCAGTCTTTGGTTGAGGAGTCTTCCTATTGGTTGCAGTCTTCTTCTTCCCAGTTTCAGGTGTTTTACCAGAATCAATTGTCTTACCAGAGTCAGCTGGAGTGCTTGCATTGGGGGCAGCCTTGCTTCCTTTGGTCTTTGCACCTGGACTTGCATTAGGCACAACCTCTTTCTTGGACAATTTTGTTTTCTTCAGTACAGCTTCAACCTCAGGAGTCATCTTTCGCTTCCTGTTTGATGAAGGTTTCTTTGCAGGAATAGCTGTATTTTGAACTGATGGCGGTGCCTTTTCTACTTGGATTAAATTGTCTGATGGAGTCATATTGTCGGGTGGAGGTATTGGTGCTATTGGTGCGCTTGGTACTGTTGGTCCTGGTGGCACTGCAAGTACTGGTGGTGCATTCTCAGCACTTCCGCCATTTGATAAGCCTGATGCAGGTTCCAGGTTGGGAACATTAGAAGAGAGCTCAGGAGCAATCTCTTCAGCATCTTTTTTAACTTTGGCACCTTTGCGTGAACGCTTTTCCTGATTCATAAAAGCAAACAACTAAGTAGTGCAGAGATCTACAGGAAAACTAAAAGACACAAAAATAAACTTACCGGCTTATCTTTCTTCTCAACTTTTTTGGATGGGAATGCAATGGGCAGTTCCATGAGCTGCTTTAAAGCAAGTTCTTTTTCTACAGCAGGATCCAGTTTCGGCGGAGAAAGTTGAGGAGGAGCTGGAGATGTGGTTAGTGCTGGAACAGGACTTTGCCCCGCTGCCACAGGGGAAGCACCGGGAGCAGGATTTTCTGGTTTCCGCAGTAACTTCTCTGGGAGCCACAAGGGGTCACCATCACCTTCTAAGATGGACAGCAACTCAGCATCATCCAACGCCTTATCTTTTTCATTGTAAGTAAAACCGGGGGACAAACGCATCCCTTCAGCAATGGCAGGAGTCTGCTGCAAATGTAACAAACTGCTTGAAAACTGTTGTGGGTGCAAAACAAAGAGTGTTGGAATACAATTATCACACAGCAACAAACCTTGTTTGGCAGAAGTGCTTTCAGAGCACCAATGGACTCAGTTATCGGTGTTTTGGGTTTAGCACCAGAAGTGATGGAATTGCAAAGACGCTGATTCAACTTCCTCGTAAATATCTCTGTTTTGGCAATACCTGGTGGGCCTGAAGAATAAAGAGATAAGATCAATGTTAAATAGCTATAACTTGCTATTATTGCACACAAAAAATAAATAATCTCATGCCACTAACACTTACTTTCTGCAATACTCTGAATCATACTGGGGTGCTTTTTGGCAGTACGCTCAAAAATCTCCTGAGCAATTTCATTCTGTGTGACTATTTGGCTCGTAAGATTTCGATAGGGCACTTTCACACCCAGCCGAGGCTTTTGTACTCGTCGTCCAGGAGAGATGTCGGCAGAAGGGTTGTCAACAGTTCTCCCCAGTAAATGGGGTGGTAGGTGGTATGGAGTAGTAATTTGCTGGCTCTTTTCAGATGGAGCGTCAGAGTTGGCCTCAGAGTGAGTCTCTGAGGTAGTTTCTGACATTGTTTCAGCCGATAAATCTAAAACAAAGCAAAATTTATCATACAAACATCTTGAAGTAATAAGATATCCATAAACCCACAGTTGCTGAAAACCAACATACCAGGAGCAATTGTTTCTACGTCATTTGACACAACTAGCCCACCAAGAGACTCAAATTTTAGACTTCCTGGTGGACCTGTCTTTGAACCAGTTTCATTGGAAGGTGAAATCGCATCTTCCAGCATTTCTGAAGTGTCCTCGTCTATTGGATTTGGATCATCTACCAACTCTTCTTCTACAGCCAGAATCCGGGCAGAAGCAGAAGTATGCTGTTTTGAATGCACAGGAACCAGTTCTGTCAGACTACAAGAATCTTGCTCCTCAGTTTGTTCAGGGTTCGCGACCGGAACAGGGATTGGCAGCGAAGGCAAGAGGGGCATTAAGCCCGAGGTTCCATCTTGCTCCATTTCTACGTGATGGTAGAGCTGTGCAATGTGCAATGTTACACTGCGCTAAGCTCTGCCCAAGAGGCACAAATACATAGCTACCAAACACTATAAAAGCTTGATGAGGTAATTAAGGCCACTGATTTTAAAAGGAACTGCAAAAAGAAAGAAAAACAAAATGAGAACAAATCAAATGAAGCAGTATGAATCAAACAAATAAAGTTTAACACAGCAGTGAATTGTGCATTAAAAGCAGTGATAGAATAAAAGTCAACATGCATAAGACCAGCTTGAATTTATTTAAAATCAAAATAGAGATGAGAACTATTTAAAAAGCAGACAATAAAACAAAACAAGGAAAACTGAAGGACTGGGAAACATAAGAAGGCTAAGAGCTTGCAGCAAGTACGGAATAACCAAACACCATCAAGTTAAATAAAATTCTTGGCCTCATTTTGGTCAGTGAAAAACAAACTATCCTTTGACTCATTGCCAACTTGAAATAAGAGTAAGAAAATTAAAGGGGGGTTTGTAACAAATTCATTTCAGATAATTAGGGCGAGTAGAATTCAAAACAGTCAATAAAATTAGTCCAGTGATCCAGAGAGATCAGGTACTTAGGGGAGTGCAATGACAACTGTGATGGAACCTTAGTGAGGTCTGAGCAAATTCGACGGACATAGTGAAAAAAGAGACAGGAAACTTTCATAACAAACAATGTAACACTACGTAGATTACGACTACGACCGAGTGCATCCCACTGACAGATATGAGATGCACTATTGGGCAAACGACGAACCTAACCCCGGACCGTAGGGCAACACAATTTAGGCAGAGAGCGATATGCGCTGAATCTAACAATTTGATTGGTGCAAAGAATATATCATAGAGAATCATAGAAATATCAAGGCCTACTCATCAACAAAGTTTCCATTAATCTTACCGGAAAACTAAAAAGTTGGTAAATAGATGCACCTTTAACATGGCTACGTCACAGACCGTCACCTGATGAGACAAAATTCACGGGAACTACCAATGAAGAGTCTACAATTTCACTACTAGGAATGCAAAGGCTACACTAGTGTTTATTTACAACTCATCAAAAATAAATTTTAACCCAACGAAAGCGTTTTTCTTCGGTCATTCACTAAACTTTCAAGGCCTACTTTTTAGGCTGCAAGTACACCGTCGGACAAACGGGAGGGAGGAGGCGATTCTCGAAAAGAAACCACGAAAAAGTAAGGCCAATTGGGCAGGCGTTCGCAGCTTAGAGAAAGCAGGAAACGAGTATGGATGGGCTGGACTTGATCAAATTTGAAGCAGAACTGTATATTTACCTTTAAAGTGCCAAGAAGGCGGTCAAACTACGCGCATGTAGAATGCGTTTACTCCATTTCGTAACACATGTCCCTGCAATATAGCCAACGTAACGCAAAGAAATGTAATTTCGATTAAATTCTGAGTCCTCAGATTTTATACCGATTCATTCGAGCAGCGGGAAACTTGTGATAGTCAACAAGAAATTGATGGTCTTGTTCGTTGGTCTTTGATGAATCAGTTGATAATTCATGCAGTGTTGGTGTGAATACCAACATCCGGCACCATGGTTTTGTTGATTAGTTGTCATCAATAGTGCTCATGAAGCATTTATCTCTCCTATTTTTAAGCCAGATTTCGTGGCTCAACTTGGTTCTGTAAGCGCCGAGCCATGCGTCCATGCCGTAACTAAACTCAGGTTGTCGTGTCTCAAACAAACAGAGCTAGGTTTGTAGAGCGTTGCGTCTCTCTGTTTCTTGTGCATGTTTTCTCTCCCCCCCCCCTCCGTAATTTTTTGTACTGGAAGGAGTGATTCGGCATTCTTTACGCAAGATAAGATAGTCTCGTGCATTTGTGGATGCCCCAAAACTGTAGCGGATTCTTAGGCCGAGCCTTATTAGTTATAATATATTTATATTAGTTAGTCTTGCTGCGGCTCAGCCAACTAGTTTTCTACTTTAACTGTCATACAATCAACAGGTATATCATACCTTTTAAAAACATTGACTCCATTTCCTCCAATAACTCCTCTAACTCTGTCATGGGTTTAACATCGGGTTATCTATCATGGCATTCTAATAGTTACTTTCAGCTTTTATGATAATTTTCAGATCCATCAGCATGGGTCAAAATACCTATCAAACTTTGGCTGTATCAGTTCAGGATGGTGTGCAAGTGATAAGGCTTAATCGGCCTGAAAAAAGAAATGCCATTAACAAGGATGTAAGCCTTAACTCCTCGAATTTTATTCAGATTTTGTTTGTATAAGTTGATTTATAAAGTACTTCTATCTAATCTGTCCCCAGATGTACAGGGAAATCCCAGAAGCCTTGCTGGACGGTGCCTTAAATAATGATGTTGTAGTAACGGTAATTACTGGCACAGGAAGTTATTACTGCAGTGGCAACGATTTGAGTGGTTACCTTTCTTGGGGTGGCTCGGATTTGGAAAAAGCTATTCAAGAAGCAGCTTCCACTATACAGTTAGTTTTATTTTCCTTTTTCTTCTTACCTCTATACTTGATTCAAATGGGGTGTATTTTAATCCACAATTTTCAGGACATTTGTTCAGTCATTCATCGATTTTCCCAAAATTTTGGTTGGTGTAGTTAATGGGCCAGCCGTGGGGTTGGCGACAACTATTCTTGCTTTGTTTGACATTATCTACTGTGCAAATAATGTAAGAGAATCAGAAGAGAATGCTGAAGAAAATGTTTTAAACTGATTAAATATCTGCATCTTTTTATAATTAATTTTTTCTCAGGCCACATTTTCTGCACCATTTACTGCACTAGGATTGACTCCTGAAGGATGCTCCTCGTATACATTCCCAAAGTTGCTTGGACCTCTTAGGGTCGGTACCATCTGAGACACTTTAATGTTCAAAGTTCAATTTTTTTGTTTAAATTCTATTTGTGTAAATTGTCCTACAGGCGGCTCAGATTCTGAGTTTTGGCAAAGTCATTTCATCAGCTCAAGCATTGGATTGGGGCTTTGTCTCTGAAGTTTATGCTCCGGCTGACGAGAATGAAATTTGGAAGCGGATATATGCTCTTGCTCAATTACCATCTAAGGTTTGTAAAAGTTTCCTTTAATGTTCTCTTGACACTTGTACTGTTAATCAAGACGAGATCCACTCTCTTGTTCATCCGTCGTCAAAATTTCTGTTGAAGGATTGTGTTAACAACAGTTCCCTTGTAAATCTACTTTTCCAGTTTGTATTTTACATATATTATCTTTCCTTTTCTAGTCCCTGACTTATGGAAAGCGACTTCTTCGGTCGCAGGATCGTGCTGCCCTTTATGAAGCTAATCGCAAAGAATGTGAACAGTTAGTAGAACGGTGGCAGTCGGAGGATTGCATGAATGCTGTTTCCAAATTTTTCAGTGCCAAACACAGTAAACTGTAAATCAGGTTAATCATAAGAATATGGGCAGACTTTGTTAAAAGTGTAATATCATGCATCACCTTAACACACAATACATCACAGCAAAAGTATACATATTTTTAATGTTTGAAGTAGCTTTTGTCCTTTTTTACTTGGTTGCTTCAATTGTGATGATGGTCCTTTAATTCATATGTGATACAACTATCAGAAAATAAAATTTTCAGAAGAAAAATTGTGCCAATGAATTCTCATTCACTACTTTGACTGCATCTTGCTTCCACATCAGCAGGGTGAAATGACTCACCTCTACGATCAGAGACCAAGAGCTACCCCAACAACGGAGTTTAAATCCAAACTAATCAATGAATCCGAAGCAGATGGGAGTCATGACCGGTCATGACAGATTCAAACATTCATTGATTTCGCGGTGCGGTAGATTTACGTGTCCGTTGCCATTTAGGAAGGCCGTGACTTAAAAAGCAAAGAAGAAGAAGAGGAGAAAGAAGAAAGTACTTTACGGGGAAAAGTCATGGCGGAAAAGGCAGAACTTGTGTTTTTCGATACGTTTTCTCACGAAAGTTCTGAAGTAAGTTTCGTCCATTGACTCACTATAGTTTTGCGACTCTTCGGTTGTTTTCAATTTTCTATTTATTGTATTATTCGAATGCTTACTGTCACTATTACGTCGAACTGCCGGATGTAGCGTCGGCATAAGAAGAAACTTACCTTATTTCGTTAATTGTGGTCATTGTAGTTAAGTGGTATTAGAATTTTTTAGTGTCTGTTGCCACACTGTTGCCTATCCGTATCGTCTTTCACTCATGAGGTGTCTCTTTTCTTATTAAATGCTTGACGTTAATGGGCGACATAACCTTTCAAAGCTGAGGCTTTGTGATCAATTTTGTTTTGACGTCCAATCTTAATATTATGTACCACTCTATAATCTTGCTTCTTTTAATCATTCAACTGCCCTTCCTCAAAATTTGGTGTTTTTTTGGTTTTGTTTTGTTTTGATTTTTAACAAGTACAATAAGTAAAAATTTTATTTCTCTGGTCCTTTTTTTAGTGTAAACAATATTTTAAAACTGTTTTCACGTTGGCACAAACATTATTTTGTTTTGTTTTTTCTAGGAAATAAACTTAGATCTTGTGCAATTTCCCAACATAGTATACATTAGTGAAGTTCGCATCATCCCTTTGGGAGCTAGGGTTCAAGCTGATTTTCCTGGTGGTGTCAGACTTGGGTAAGTAAGTCTCCGTGATAACTAAACTGTAAATTTAGGGATCTTTTATACAGTATTTTTGTTTTCAACTTGATTCTCATTGTTGCTGAACTCAACAGAGCCACCAACCCATCACAATTTGAAATTGAGTTTTTTGTAAATGATTTGGAAAAATCTGGAGCGTGCACATTTGAAAGCTTGGGTGGTTTCGAATACAAACAAAATGGGAGTATTCATCTGGAGTGCAAAAGAAAGGTAGGAAATGTATAGTCCTTTCCCTTGCCATGTAGTCCAGATTGTGTCTTGAATGTCACTCTCTCTTACCCTACAGGTGCCCACAGATGGCCTTGTCCTCCGGGGTTGGTACACCACCATCACTCTGGCTGTGTATGGACTTCCCCGGGACGCCATGCAAGAACAGACTCCTACTAATGCTCATTCCCATTCACACCTCACACTACCTCTTGCATCTGAAACCTTACCTCCAGAGGCTGTTGCAGCGAGCGCAGCAACTCAGGAATGGGTTCAACAGCATGCCCAGGTAAAATATCTTTATTTTAGTGTAAGTTAAATAATTTGATATCCACTTCTCTTTTTAATAATTTTTTGTTATCCTAATCCCTATGTAGGTTGCTGAAGCTGAGCGGGCATATATGGTAGACTCTAATCGGAGTGATGCATACAATGGTGGTTACCAAACAGACCAACACCAGCCAATGCCTCTTGGACCAGCGTCGGGAGACTACACTTCATTACCAATCAACCACAACTATCATGACGATTGGAGCCAACAAGGAAACCATGGTTCTCAAGCTTCCCGAGTATGTCTTGCATTAGAATGTGTCCTTTTTTTTATTATTATTATTATTTTTGCTTTATCTTATCTTACATTTTTAATTTTCAGTCCGGCCTCGTTGGGGATGGATATGACTCATCAAAGGATGGTCAACGCCCTTATGATTCTGAGCCCCTTCCTTGGGAAACGTCCAGTTCTCGTTCAGAAGACAAAATGCTTTGGGATCGGAAAGATAGAGAACGTGAACGTGACAGGGACCGTGAACGCGATCGAGATCGTGATAGGGGAAGAGAACCTGATCGTGATAGAGACAGGCTGAGAGACAGAGGAAGGGGCAGAGATGTGTACAGCAGAGAGAGGAGTCGAGACAGAAGTCGTGATAGAAGTCGTGACAGAAGTCGTGACAGAAGTCGTGACAGAAGTCGTGACAGAAGTCGTGACAGAAGTCGTGACAGAAGCCGTGACAGAAGCCGTGACAGGTCAACAGACAGAGACTGGGAGGAACGCCGAAGAGATGAAAGGGATCGACTCAGAGACAAAGGGAGAGACCGCAGCAACAGTGGCTCAAGAGACTACAACCGAGCAGTGTCTCGTGATCGTGATAGAGACCGTGATCCTGATTGGGACAACAAGAGAAGAAGCGGAGAATGGCCGCCTCGGAGAGAAAGGGACCATGACAGGGACCACAACAGGTCTACCAATTCATGGGATGATCGCTCACCAGAAGACCATCACCGGGCTGCCCCTTACGCAGGGCAGAGAGACAGGAAGCGTGATGGCTCGTGGGACCGAGATCGGGACAGGGGATGTCATCATGCCGCCGACCGTGATGACGCTCCCAGCAGGAAGCGCCCCAGAACGCCTCCCATCCCTCCCCATGTGCCACACAAGAGACCTCATACTCCTCCTGAAGAAAAAGCCCCACTGTCTCCATCCTTGCTCCCACCACCTCCACAAGCTAAAGGTTTTTCATTTTTTTTATTTTTTTTAAGACATAAAAAAACCAATTTTTTTAAAAAATATTATTTTTCTTATTTAATGGTTTTTTTTCTTCTTCAAATATGCCAACCTTCCAATTAGAAAGTTAAAACACTTTTTGTTTCAGACTTGTCTTCACCACCTCCCCCTCAAGTTCAGTTTGGATCAATATCACCTGGTGATGTTGAGTCAATATCTGAAGGAGAAATTCCGGAAGCAGATCCTGATGCCGAGTTGGACAGTGCTAACATATGTGGGTCCGAAATGGATTCTTCCTCATTGCCCCCACAGAGTTCCAAGGATTTTGAATCTGCAGCAGATAAAACTGCCTCCCCGGATTTAAATCTGGACAACACAGCAGGCACCCCTATTCAAGACGATTTTGTTGACGAATTAAAAACCGGTGTGATGAGGTACATTTGTGTTCCCGCGGTAGTCCAATGTCGTGTGTCCTTTCAAATATTGCCATTTTCACGCGCTTTTCTCCACTTTCCAGGCCTTTGGCCGTAGATCCGATGCTAGACGACGCCCGAGAGAGGGAAGCTGCAGCCCACTTGGCGTTGCTGGCTTCGGGCGGAGACCCCTCGGTTCTTGCTGCTGCGGTAGCAGCGGCAGCGGCGGCCACCCGCCCTCCGCATCTGGCCACGCCCAGCCCGCTGGCCTCGCCCGCGGCCTCAGTGTCCTCCACGGCCTCGGCACCCATGTCTTCGTTGACCTCTGCCCTGACGCCCGCCCCAGTCTCCACGTCGGCCTTGGCCGCCGCGCCAGCTCCCCGCCCGTCCACCAGTGGCGCCAGCCTGCTGTCCCCAGCCAAGCATGCCTCCCCTGTGCCTGCCTCCGTCTCCGCCAGCAGCCCAGCCGGCGTCCCAGCCGGCGTCCCAGCCGGCGTCGCGGCCACCCTGGGGGCCTCGGCAACCCCGGTCACTGGGCCGTCGGCTGCTCCTGGAACGCCCCCCACCGCCGCCGTTGCCGCCTCCCTCACTTCCTCGCCCGTGAATGCCACACTGCCTTCTGCTTCGAATGCTGTAGACTCGCCATTTAATCAGGATGAAGCAAGTCTTGATGGAGAGCAGTTCGAACCCATCCTCAGTGATGAAGACATGGAGGATGACTGCCAGGTAAGATTGCGTCACCAGCGGATTTCATCCAACTGAATTTTGGTGTCCTAGACTTCCACTACAGCGTTTTTCGTAATCAGTTTCAGGATTTGGATTTTTTCCCCGATGAAGCTGAGGAGCTTAACAAAGCATTTAATCCTTTCCACTTTGATTTGCAGCCCTTAGTGGTGAGTTTCTTCTTCTCCATCTCTCTGTTCATTTTATGCATTACTGTTGAACGTTGCCTTTTGATTTTGATTTGGTTCCAGTATTTGAAGGACCCACGTATATCTTCTTGTGAAGCTCAGTTCATTAGAAAATGTCAAAAGCAAGAGAAAAAAGATCCAATAGATACTAAAAAGACTTCAAATTCTGAAAACCAGAGCTCTGTGCAAATCCCTTTATCAGTTGAAAAAATGCCTGAGGAAGCTCATAAACTTGAGGAAGTTGTATTGCAGTTTGAAGATATTTGTTCTAAAAAAGAAGTGAGAGAGGGTTGGGTTCATGCAGCAGAGCAGGCTTGTAATGTGATTCTCCCTGGTCTCCCATTCACTCAAAAGAGAATAGGTAAGTGCACCTGTCATACCCAATCTTCTTTTAAATTAGCCTCCAAAAATTAAACTGATCTGCCACTTAATTTTTTTCATTTTACAGACATTCTTAAACGTCTTGTATCTTGGGTTCAAGTGGGCCTAAATTTTAACATGGCTCTCCTACAACCTCAACCCGGTTATAAAATACGCCACATCAAAGTTGGAGTTCGTTTGGTAGAGATTCTCTGTATGTGCAGTGGAGCTTTGGCTGAACTCCTCATTGTGAATGAGAAAATTCATCAACGCCTTTTACGACTCTACCATATGGATTGCATGTCATTATCTATTAGACTGATGATTCTCAGAGCATTAGATGCCAGCCTTTGCAATAGGTTTGCTATTGAACACTTCTTGCTCCTGCAAGTGTCTGTACCCTGTGTAAATGGTTTGAAACTGGCTGACAGGCTTAAATTAAAGAAAGGAAATTCAAAGAAAAACAAACTTGGCCAAGAAGAACCTGATGGGCTTAAAGAGAGAGCTGAAGACACCCAGAATGGCAGTGAACATACAAATACTTCAGTGAAGGAAAAAAAAGTGGAACTAAATGCAGAGACCAACAGTGAAACTTGTAAAAGTGATACATTTTCTCTAGAAAAGTTAAAAGGGGATCTATATAAAGAAACAGTGGAAATGGTGAGCGAAGAAAGACTAGATGCAGAAGCAAAGGAAAACAAAGAGGCAGTATTAAAAGATAGACCTGAGTTGGTACAGAAAGAAAACCCTCAGCACTGTAAAAATAGGCCTAAGAGTGGACATTTTGTCTTCAAGAAGATTGTAGTGAATGAAAATGGAAAGAAGTCTGTCCGTTATCTCAAGAGAAGGGCCTCTTTGAATGGTACCCGGACCTTCTCAGGACTCAATGGTTATCAAGCATTGATATTGATGTTCAAGGCGGAAAAACTATCCCGGACTAAATTTGCTCTTTGCAATTTAATTCGTAAACTCCATTTTTACGAAGTGCTTGAGAAGTTCAATAGTACTGTCAAGGCACTCATTGGTACCAATCTTGGTGGTTCTGAGAAGAAGAAGAAGAAAGTGGTAGACAATTTGTTAAAGTCTATTGTTGATGTTTCATCAGTAGAAAGTTCATCAGACTTTGAATTAATGGACACACTGGTAGCTTGTCTTTCAGAAATAACATCAATTTACAACCAAGCTCCTCTCATGCTTGCTCAGCCAAAGAGGTTTTTGCCAAGCCATGCACAGTTTGACTTAGGTGCTTGTTGTCAAGAAGTCCAGCGGCCCTATCCTGCTTTATTTTCATTTCTTCACTGTCACAGTTTTTTGGAGTGTTGCAATGTTCTTCTGACTTCACCACTGACTATGAATTGTAGCATCATTTTGAGTCCTTTATACAATGTGATCAAAGCCCTAGCAGACTCTCATGAGGGACTGCAATATCTGGCAACTCATACAGATTCTACCAATATATTACTTCGCATTCTCTTACAACAGTCTTCCAGCGATGAACTTCTTGATGAGTCAACAATCTCCCCATCATCATCACAATACCTAGGATTATGCATCGCATACCGTCTTCAAGCTCTACATTTCATTGACCTGATACTGGATGCAGTATCTTGTGGGAACACGGATCCTGAGAGACATGAAGTTTTTGAGAACTTATTAGGCTTGTATTATCTTAGCTTTTCTAATGTGGGGAAGAGTTCCCTCATACATGTACTAAGTAGAGGAGATTTTATGAAAGTTCTACTGAATCTTGCCACTTACATTGCCCCTGAAACTGATACCAAGTATAAGAAATTTCCAGGGAAGAATTTTGTTGATGATTTGATAACAAGTGTTGTGAAGCTCAGTGAGAACGGTTCATTTCTTCAACAGTTTGGTTTACAAATTCTGAAGATTGCAAGAATTTCAAACTCCAAACTCAATGAAGTTGTTCCTTATCTGCAAGTTGTTGAAAACGCACAACTATTTTCCTATGATGATATATCACAACTCTGTGAAATTGTGAAGAGGAACATTGACCAAACAGCTACATTCCCCGGGGAGCTCATCACTACTCTACGCATCTTGCGGCACCTTGCTGTATCTTCTTACACCCTAGAGAACTGTCTTGACAGCAATGCAAACCATCAATTTTCCTATCTGGAACTGAAGCATAAATATGTAGTCCTGGAATTATTTTCGCTTGATGGTGTGTCGCACATGACAGCAATTCTTGCCAAAATGTGTGAGGCATACGACCAGCCTGCCCTACATGCCTCTGTATTTTTGGGCATGCGAGGAGCTGTTATTACATCAATCATTTTGCCAGCACTGGAGCTGCTGCGACATATGCTAACTTTGGTTATCCAATGCCGCAACACAGACTTCCGAGATTTGACTGCCATCAGTGTTCTTCTTAAGACCTACACTCTCTTGCATGCATTCCCAAGTGGAGCCCTAGCAGCTGATTCAGCCCAAAGAGGATGCAAAGAAGTTATTGAAACACTGCTAGCCTATACTCAGCCGGTCCAGCTTGAATCTTTGTCTGAGAGTGAGGGCCTAAACAAGAGCTTGTGGACGTTAATGATGGCTGAAGTCTTGAAGTATGTGACAACTAATGCCCACACGTTCATGTCTGGCCTGCTCATGGTATCCGAATTGCTTCCCTTGCCCCTCCCTGTCCAAACTCGTTCACCTTTACCAGAGGAGGAAGTTGCCCTCGCAATGAGTAGTCGTAAACTTTGGTGTGCACATTTGCATTCGCAGAGTTCTGTCATTGGGGACCTCATTTCTACTATGTGTGGGAGTTCTTGTCCACCCCTACTTCAGTTGTTGAGGAGAGTGTGTGTCCAACTTTCCGACCTGGCTGCTCCCACAGCTCTTGTTGTTGCCAGATCTGTTTTGGATGCGGTAAGTGCGCTTTTACACTCGAAGTAGTTTTTCCTCACTATTCATTCTTTTCTGACCTTTTTCTCTCTGTTCGCAGATTCTTGTCAGTTTGAATATTGTAACCAAAGCCCCACCAAATATTTCTGCCTCTGGACCACCTGAAGGACCCTGTACCAGCCATACAGCTCGCTTACTCAACTTTCTGGCTTGTCTCATTTCACACGCATCTGTAAAGTGTGCGGTTTTGAACCTTCTATGTGCAGGGGTTCGAGGCAGTGGAGTGAAAACTGATGAAAGATTCCCTCAGCTCGTCACCCACCTGTGCAATATTTTACGAACCGCATATGATTCTTCATCACATGTTCAAGCCCAAGAGTGTGTGGTGAGTTAAAAGTCCTTAGCTATGTGTACCAATATAAATTAAGCAGGATTTGTATTTAAATATGTTATATTCTATGTCCAGGTATCAGTGCTTCAATCGCTCTGTGATGTTGACATATCACTCGTGCCTCCCCCCACGTCTGGATCTGATTCATCCTTAAATCACCAGACTTATTTGGCTTGTGCCCTCCCACCACGAGATCTTCTTTCAATGTTCTGTACAGTTCTGTTGGATCATATGTCAAACTCTCATCACTCTTTCACCACTCTTCTGCCAACTGTTCGCACATTTCTCATGTTAGTGGAGCATGATTATGGGTTCTACCATTTGAGGAGGTATATTTTGTAGTTCTTGCTTCTACAAGCCCAGTATTGTTCTTTTTGCAATTAACCACTGTTTCCTTTTATTTTCAGTTGTCTTCTAAAGAAAACAGATGGACTTTGGCATTTATTTTTGAAGTTTTGCACCTCTTTTAGCAAAGATTCTTCTGATTTGTTATCCACCTTGTCTACCTCATTAGAGCTGTTGAGATTATGTATTACACTTGATGGGGATTATACAGACAATGAATCAGTTTTGTTGAGGAACAAGATACCTATCAAATGTGAAAGTCCTCACCAAGCTGGAGAAGTCAAAGATGTAGATTTTATCAAGGAAGAAGCTCAACCTATGGAGGTTGAAGAACTGTCCACAAACGATGGTTCAGTTGATTCAGAGAACCATCTAAAAACTGATGTCAGCCCAACAGTGAAAACACAGTCAGCCGAAGAAGTTACAGAAGATCTAAAGAAATTAGAGACAACTGATCATTCAGTGAACCAACTTCAACAGACTGAAAACCAGAACACCTTACCCCAAAATTTACTTGGCAGTCAACACCTACATCCTCCGCCCAAACCTCAAAATGTAGACCTTGAACCCCCTAGTAATGTTGGATTACCTGTGAGAAAACTTGTGCTCAGTGTATCTGAATTGACACAAGTGGTGGGCTGGAACCGAACAGATTTACCTCTTCCCTTTGAGGATGTTAAAAATAGTGAACCATCCCAAAAACGACATCCTATTTTGCACTTGGAGAAACTGCTTCGAGAGTGCTCATTAGAAGAAGAATCTTTAGAAAATTTACATGAAAGTGTGGTTGGACTCATCAGAATTCTGGATGATGATTCAAATCAGCAAACTGAGTTTAAAGGTACATTTCTACTTTCACTTTAAAAAATTGTTGTGCCCTGTGTTTTACTTTCATTTTTAAAATTTTGAATCCATTCTTCAATGAATTAGAATGCTGACTTTTTTTTTTCTAGCTGCCGATATTGCAGAGGTAATCATACCAACACCTGAAACTCTCCTAAACCAATTTGCGCTTCGACATGTCTTCACCATTTGTGAGCCAGATGATGACAGACTGAGCCAGGGTTATTGGCTTTCTGTTCCTACCTCTGATGAAGCTGACCAGGATTCAGAACAAGTGAGAATTTTATATTTCCATTATTTCCATAAAACTGTCTGTTTACTTATGTTGTTACTTCTGATTGCTCTTGTAGGTTACATGTGATCTTGTGGATTTTGCAAGAGAGTACATACCAGATTGGCACCTCCTCTCAGAGTCTGTTCGTTTATGTCGTCTTCGAGCTGGCCTTGGAGATGAAGTTGATGTTGATCGCATAGATATTGATATTACAAAAAAACGAGCTGCTGGTGAAGATGCAAAGTACTTAAGCACAGATGTGAAAACAAGGCGACCCTTTGTTACTCCTATGCGAGGCAGAGGATTTAGTCGACCAGTTCCTCAGCGTGGAGATCTTTTTCGGTCCAGGCCTCCAAATACATCAAGGCCCCCTTCTCTTCATGTGGATGATTTTGTGGCTCTTGAAACCTGTGGTGCCCAACCTACTGGTCCCACTGGGTACAACAAACTGTCCATGAGGGCAGCAAAGGTAAGATCTCTTGATTCCTTGGTTCATTGTTAGATATCTTGGATGTGACCCGAGGGAATTATTCTGGTGTAATGTTTCAGCAGGATATGATGGCGACACGGTCGAGAGGGCGGGGTCGGGGCTTCGGCTCGGACCGGGGTAGATTCTTTGGTTCTGGCCACCAATATCGACGAGAAGGTGTGTGTTTAATAAATCAGTAAACTCTGCATTTTGACTTAGAGGATGCTTTGGACTTTTTACTCATTCTCTCTATTGAATTGCATTTCAGGTGGACTGCGGTCAGCGAATCTGCGGAATGACGTCGCCGGCCCGTGGGGCCCGGGCCCCCATGAGGGGGTGGGCCAGGGGCAGATGGGTGGGCAGATGGGTGGCCTCGGTCCGCAGCGCCAGTTCCGCGCCATGGACCAGAGAGACGGCCACGGCGGCCACGGCGGCCACGGCCAGGCCCACGGTCGCATGCTGCGACCTGAAGACAAGCTCGGCTCCAACCTGGTCGGCCGGCTGGGCGGCCCTGGACTGCGGGCTGTCGGTGGCGCCAACTGGCCCGGCCACCCCGGCCACGCCGGCCACGCCGGCCCTGGGGGCAAGGACAGGGACCGCTTTGGGGGCGGCCAGGGCCCCGGGCCCATGGGGCGTGGCGGCGGCCCCAACAACCGCAGGGACTCGGGTCGGCATCAGCGGACGTTCACTCGTTAAGGTCTAGTCTAGTCAGAAGCCAGCGACAGATAATTGAAGTAAATTAATTTACTTGTTTATGGTGAAATCTTGAACTAACAATGCCTTTTTTGAAGTGGTTATTTATTCCTATTAATGGGATTCATTTGACTGTTGTTTCTTTTTTTTATACTGATGACTGTTAGAGCGAGAATTCACTGCCTGTACACACATCCTTTTTTTTTAATGTAACAGCTTTGTTTAAATTCTATATTTTTTTCTCATGATGATCAATTTGTTCTAAGTTTTGTGGCGTATTCTCATTAGGAATGCTTCAATGATGCTTTTATTGTGATTTCACAAAACTCTTGATATTTCCTTTTAAACTGTGGCATTTAAGAACATGTCACATGTTATTGTTATGTACATTTTATGTGTCTGTTTCAATCATTTGAAAATGATTGCTGGAAATATAAGGTTCATTCGTGTTTGTTTCAATGTCAATGACTTTTTCTTCATTCTTATTTGTATTTTTTTCCTGCAATAATGATGAAGAATTAAATTCCTAGTTTGACATTTCTAATATCATGTTATAATGCTATTTACACTGTATTGACCTTTCAGTATTGAACATCAGGAATATAGTAGTACGTAACACCATCACCTCAGGCTGATATTAAGAAACCGGAAAGCTGTGACCTATTTTATGCTAGGATGCTTACTCAAGCCTTTCCTTATGTACTTTCAAATCTCTAGCAATTATGTTATCCTGACAGCTGAGACTCTGAACTTTGTTTGACTTCTTTTCCATGTCAGTAACCTTTTCTTCGGTGTTAGTCTAGTCATGAAATCCTGCTTGTATAGTGCTCTCACCCTTCAGCAACTAGTGACTACATTTTGTGAGGTGCTTTGATATTTTGTGGCATGGCTATTATGTCCCATGAGCTCTTTAAATAAGACTGCCACTATGCATTTGATTAATTTCAATCTGGTTTTGGACAATTAAATATCAATTGAAATGTTTTGGTTCCTAATTAATTTGTGTTTTAGTCTACATAGAGTGATGCTTCATTGTAGGCATTATAAGTCCCCCATATTTCTTCCTACACAGGTTTGATCTTAGACTCTGAGAAAGCTTAACAATTTTTTCATAGCAGAGGAAATGAAATTTGACGTAGGTATTTGTTTTTTTCCTTTTCTGTGGTCATTCTAGATAAAATTTGAAATCTTCATCTCAACTACATACACTTACAATGTCTAGTCATCCAAACACTTTCATCCCTAATAAATAGTACAATGCAAAATGCCGTCTGAATTCCATTTTTAATTTGGGCTTGCATTTCCAACATAACATAGACAAATTGGGACTAAGACCAACCAAGATTTGGAATCGCCTTAGGTTAAGTAAGGCCGAACCTTGGAAAAATGTGTCTTGACTTGCTCATTTCTATCTTATTTTTTAAAAAATATAAATAGAACCTGATTGAAATGTTTAGGTGATGGTGATTGCCATTGAACATATTGTTTATTAAACTGTTCATCTACTTAATCAGAAATATATATTTTATATGTTAAGTTTAAGGCTGAAGTGATCATTTATTTTTTTGTGAATGCTCTGTCTGGTTTTCCTATAAGTGTTGTGTTAGATGTATTTGCCAAAAGTGTGATACTTTGGCCCCTTTTTTTTTTCTTTTTTTTTTTTCTAAATCTCTGGCTTTATTTCTGCTTTGGATGGTTTTTGTTAATTGATGTTGTACTGAGCCCATCTATTAATTCTGGAAATGTTTTTGGAAGGAGAGATCAATTTTGTTGTTATCGCCATATTTTGGAGACTGTTAATTAATTAAATGGGACGGTGTCCATGTCCACTTCAACGTGCAGAAATTCATTCTAAGCAAAACAGGAAAATGAGCTGGAGGATGAATTTTCAAGATGACAAATGTTGGTCTAGTTCAATGCTGACGATGCTGACTGGACCTCATAAAAATTGTATATACCTATAAGTGTTAATTTTGATAAAGACGAACTTGAGACAAATTATAATTAAATTTGTTAAAAAAAACTACTTTGTTTTACTTGTACTAATTATGATTCCCTCTCCTCATGCTTTCATTGGTTGAAATCGGAATTCCTTATCCTAAACGTCAACATTTGGATCCTCACAGGGGTCACTGTTTTCCCTTAACACCAAAACTGGGAGGTGGATGTTAGCTCCATGTCTCCAATATTTTCTCGCAAATTCTGGCAATGGTTAGCCCCTCCCGCAGAGTCTAGCATGGACAATCTGCCGGTCTGCGTCTAACATTACACCCCGCATTCATCTAACGGGCGTGATGATGATGGATGATGTGGTCAAATATACCACGCGCCAGAGACGCGGCGTAGCGCCACAGGCGTTCGGGGGCGCGGAGTAGTGACGGAGCGGACATGGACCGCGACTGGCCAGCCCAGCCGGCAACTCGGTACCCGTGCCTCGTGCCCGAAGCTGAGCCAAGTCAGGAGTCCAGGGACGGGCGCGGGGCTGGGGTCGGAGAGCGAACGTACCTGCCGGTACCAGGCGCGCTCGCGGGAGTGGGAGTAGCGAGCGAGCGAGAGAGAGAAAAAAAAAGGGAGAGGCGGGGAGGGGAGCACACAACGCTTAAGGCCGGCTATGCCAGTGAGTGCACAGTGCAGCAACGCGGCTGGATGGCGGCGGGCGCCACTCCATTCCATGGGGTGGGAACTGCGCCATTCATAGCCACATAGTCAAAGGAGTCGGGATCGCCGGAGGGCGGGGCGGGGCGGGGCGGGGCGTGCCGCAGCGAGGGTGGTCGTTCCCTCGCGGGCCGCGCGGGCCACGCACGGTGTTCGGCGGCCGGCGCGTCCCCACCAATCGACCCCCTGCTACCGGCAATTTATCGCACCGAATGCGTAATCTGGCAACGCCGGCCGTGCCGCGCCGTGCCGCGCACACGGCCCGCCGAAGGCGTAGACGGGAAGGACGCGAAGCACACGCAGACCGCGGCCACACCTCAGCGCCAGGCCTGTCGCGCCGAGAACCGCATTGGTCGAGGACGAGATGAGTTACGCCGACGGGCGGCTCTTTCCACGCTCCCTCTGTCGGTGGTCCTAGACGGTCCAGTGGACTGGACCTGTCGGCCGGCCAGACGAGCAGCGGTCGTGACAGAATGGGAAAGGCGGTCTGTCAATGAACGCCTTGGTCCAATCAGATCGATGTGTTGTCGGCGTCAACAAGGTGGCGCATCTGGTGGGGGCCCAGGCCGCTGCTAGCGTTCACCCCGCCAAGTGCATCGCGGTGCACCGTCGTGATCGGCTGCGATGTCGCGGTGAGGCACGGCGCCGTTGCAAAACAGCAGCCCGGCGACAACGCGGCAAAAACAACAGCCAGCATCGGCGACGCGAACATGCCGGTACACACACACACACACGCGCGCACACGCACACACACACACACACACACACACACACATCTCCGCTTGTTCTTATCCGCCTGTCGAACAGAGTGTGGCTGCCGCCGCGAAATAAGAGCCAGCCGGGAAGCATGCGGTTGGTACCGATGGTACCGACTGGCGGCTGCTGGCGGCGTGGCTCGGGGTTAGCCTTGGCGCCACCCCGACCGTACGCACCGCGTGCAGTCCGTGATGGTCCTCTCGATGGTGTCGCGGGGCACACGGCGCACAGGCTGGTTGGGTTCCGCCCCGCGGCCGCGCCATGGCAAGCGGCGAATGCGCACTGTGCATGGCGTGGTGCGGCAGGGCGGTGGTTGCGCTCCGCCGCCAGGCTCCAGGGGCTGCCGGCGGCTGCCTAGCTCTGCGGGGAAGGAAAGCCAAACCGAAACCACAGGCTTTACTTCTATTTGATCCTTTTCCTACCGAGGAACACAACGAAACGGGAGCGGTGAAGGTGAGGCGGCGCCAAGCGCGCTGCCTGCCGCCGGCCGCCGTGCCGGCAGTGCCGCACTCACCGCGGCCGCCGGAGTCGGGAGCTGAACCCGGGGCCACGCCGCCTCGCGAAGGCAACAAACACATGATAGGCTAAACCAGGAATGATCCTATGCCGATTCAGGCCCGTCTAGGCCGTAGGCAACAAAGGGCCTTTGCATGTGTAGGCGCGGGTAGGCAACAGGCAGACCAGCCCGCCTTGGCAGCAGACTGCAGCATGATCCCATGAGTCTCTCTCTCTCTCTCTCTCTCTCTCTCTCTCTCTCTCTCTCTCTCTCTCTCTCTCTCTCTCTCTCTCTCTCTCTCTCTCTCTCTCTCTCTCTCTCTCTCTCTCTCTCTCTCTCTCTCTCTCTCTCTCTCTCTCTCCCTCTCTCTCTCTCTCTCTCTCTTTCACACACACACACACACACACACACACACACACACACACACACCGACGAAGACGACTCTCGGAATCAGTCTGTAGACCTGGCCGTGCGTTCAGGTCTCCCACTCCGCGAGCGACATGGGGCGGGCGCGGGGCGCGCTGCCAACCTGCCAACGTGCGCGGTGCGCAGTGTTCCTATTTGTGGTTGGAGGAATGTACAGTAGTAAGTACGCACTTCCACGCGGTGCCGCGTGTCGCTGAGTGGCGGCCGACGCGGCCCGACAAAGGCAGTTCTCTTGGAAGTCAATCGGCCGAGGCCCCGCTGCCGCTGCGGCGACCACATAGGAATAGTACAGGCGGGCACAACCCTGGGCACTTCTCGGGCTCTGGACGTGCCCAAAATTATGCCCGCCTAGACTGTTTTTCTGGCCCGCTGAGCTCCACGGAGGGCGGACCGGACGCGTCGTTTTCATGACCCGTGACCGGCCGTGACCCGAGCAGCTCGCCCCACTCGGCCGCCCCGTCGGCCGTTTAGCCGTTTGGGTGGGGCGGCATAACGCCTGCCGCCCGCTGCCTGCCGCCTCACTCCACCCCTTTCATCGACCTCGGCCGCCCTTCGCAGCCCTCCCGTGTCGCCTCGTTCATCAATCCAACTTCCTTCCGGGTAAAGGACAAGAGACAGGGCTCCACGCGGCCTGCATGCCTTTGTCCGGGACGGTCCGGGCGGACTGACTGGCAGGACCGCGGAACCGGGGCAGCGGAGCCACGGCAGCAGGGCAGGCAGGCAACCCGCCCAGCGCCATCAGAGCGACCGCGATCGAGTCCGTGATGACGGCAGAAGAAGGAGGCGGTGGGTGATCGGGGCGGGGCGGGGCGGGGCAAGGCGCCGTCTGGAGGTTCGTCCATCCCGCGTCACGGCGCCGTCACGCCGTCACGGACACGGCCCAGTGGCGATGTAAATGCGACGGTCATGGTTGGCGGCCGATTAGATTGGACCTCGCGGCCCGCCGAGGCAGAATGTGACAATCCGCCGATCCGCATCGTCGCGACGGACCGCGCGGCAGGCGCGGATCCAGGATTTGTCTAAGGAGGGGTTAATGTGGCAATTTTTGCCTACTTGTAGGGGCAACGTAGTGCGCGTTGCCTACCTTCCAGGCGGCCTGTCTATATTCGTTACGTGTCACGTTCGTTTGAAAATCGCTTCGCATTCGTTTGAATGTTGATCAATGTCTAAACTAAACGAATAAGTGACATCCTAATACGAACGCGTCACGCTCACGCTCAAACTAACGTGACAGAATTCACTCCAACGAACGTGACGTCTCGTGACGAGCAAAACAGTGCAGCGGCGGCTGTGGAGTGGACGCCCCCTCGGTGAACTTGACCAGACTTGACCCGGGGAACGGACTCGGTAAGCAAGCTTATTTGGTGCACCGGTTACAAACAGGTTTTCGATGTGGCATGGAGGTTTCGAGGCGAGGGAAAAAAGGGGGGTGGAGGGAGTGAAGTGCGGAAAGCAGAAAATAATGTCGCCGCCACGTGCCGGCCGGGCCGGGGCCTGGCGGAGTGGCCGGGCTGGACGGCAACTCGGACAGACATCCATCCCCTCCCTCGACGATCGGGAGCAGGGCTTGGAGCAGGGCAGGGAGTGCGACCAGCTTGTTGTTCTCATTTGACGTCACGGCGCGCGGCGCTGAACCTGTTGGGCCAGCCTCATGACAACGATTAATTTCACAATAATTTGAATTTTCAGTGTTTACCACTCCGATTAATATTCTCGATACTGTACACGTATGCTTCGTCTCGGCCTGGCCTGCGCATTCAAGTCACTATGAGGCCTTTCTCTGTCTTTGCGAGGCGGGCTGCACTAGAAATGGGTAGGCAGCTCGCACCAGGCACCAAGCATGCAGACCTTGTTGCCACCACGCCCCGCCCCGCCACGCCCCGCCACGCCACGCCACGCCCCGCCACGCTTGTTCCGTTGCTTTGCGTCGGCGGCGTGGCGACGCCGCACAACACCTTCGGCCCCTTCGGCAGGTCGCTGGTGCAAGTCACGGCCATTTCGGCGAAGGCGAGCGCACTCATTGTGAAGCGTTTTCACGCGTGTGGGCCCAGGCCTCAGGCCCCAGGCCTCAGGCCCCAGGCCCCCGCATTGCTCGTTGTCACTCAAAGCCCGACGACGGAAAGAAAAACGTACTGGCGTCTTTGGCCACTTTGCTTGGAACCTAAGGCGATTCTAGCGATGCTAGGACACTAGCCAACTTTTGAATAAAATAAAAAGTGTGGCGCTCGGCGCCTGTCCTATCCAGTGGCCCAGCCAGCTCGGCCGGCGACCGGCCGTCTTCTGACCCACATCTTCCGCAGCTTCCGCCCGCAATCCTCCCCACACCTCTTTCTCTTCCGACCGGAGCTGCCAACCTGGCGGCGAGGCGTGGCGCGGCGGCGCGGCGGGTGCGGCGGGGCCCGGCGGCCCGGCGGCCCCAGTTCCTCCAACTGCGTGCTGCATGCGGCGGGGCGGCGGGACGGCCGGCTGAACGCTATGCGCCGCTATGCGCAGTGTGGCCGGCCGCGACGTCTCGCACCGACGCGGCGAGGCCAGGCGAGGCGGCCACCTCGCGACCTACAAGCCGACAAGGATCCTCTCCCCCTTGTGGACTCTGCTCTCGACCCGACGCCGGCACTCCGCGACTCGACAATTCATCCCATTTTAGGCGTCTTCACACTCGTAAACAGAGAGCGCCGTGAGCGTTATGAGGAGTCACGCAATTTTAGTCGCGAAGATGGAGTCGGTTCACTTTCATGCGAGAGATTGGCGCGCAGTTAACCTCGCGGAGGGGTCACTCACCGCATCGCAGGATCAACAAAAGCCGCTCCTTTTGATTTATTTTTTGACTCTTGTGCAGCGAATCGCGGCGTTTGTGTCGAGGGGCTTGGACCAGACTCGCAGAGGGCGGTGGGTGGGAAAAGAGGAGCGAAGGTGCAATTTGTCTGCGCCACAGACTGTGTCGCGCTTTGCGCTTCGGAGTCGCGGCGTGACGCTCAAAGTGCAGCCTCCGAGCCAAGCGGCTGAAAGGGAAGATGAAAGGCAGAAAAAGAGAGAGAGCGAGCAAGTCGGCGCGGACATGTCGGCAACACCCAAACACAGTCCGAGGGGACGCGGGCTTGGCCTCCCCATGCGAGTCCGCGTGACGCCACCAGAGGCCCTGTGGGACGGAGACGGCCACCGCGGCGACACTCCGCTACCGCACCCCAGCGCGCCCCCATGCCGACGACGACGGCGGCACCTCCGCCTGTCTTGGCGGCTTCGTCTTGCCTTAGAGCGTCGCGTCGCGTAGAGCGGCGTCGCGCTCGCCATACGTTCCGTCCACGCGAGTCCCAGGCGAGAAGCGACCTTGGGCAGGCCCTCCAGGTGCGACATGCCCGACGATCCTGCCCGCCACCCGAAGCGACGCCCTCTCGCAGGGTTAGGTTAGGTTAGGTTCGACAACCTCCCCGCCTGCCGGTTATGTTAGGTTCGACATCCTCCCCGCCTGCCGGTTAGATTAGGTTCGACAACCTCCCCGCCTGCCGGTTGTCCGTGTCCCATGACGGAATATGGTTTCACGTTTGCAAGGGAGGACGACCGTTGACTCTGGCGTGGGACCGCGCTGGCGCGGGCTGGGGACGCTGGGCTGCTGCAGGGCAGGGCAGGGCAGGGCAGGTGTTACCTATATTGGCTCAGGAGAAAGTTAAGGCCCCTGCCGCACTGCGGCGCGCTGCGGCCTCCACTGCAGCAGCAATTCTCCCCTCCCCCCTCCCAACACACACACACGTGACGTCACGACGTCAGGACGCATGCATTAATCTCGCCACACGTCCCGCGTCCCGAGCGCCGTTACTTTTCTTGCACCCCTCCCGCAAATCGTGAAAATTGTTTGTTTCTTTGAGAACACAAAAAAGGCCGGCTATCGCTGCTGGCGCCCCCGCGCCGCGCAGCACGAAGCACGACGCTCGGCGAGGGAAAGGCGCGGGCAGGCAGGCAGGCAGGTAGGGCCCCCGCGAGTAAATTATTTTCGAGTGGATGGCGAGAAAAAGCGTTATGAGTCTCATCTCGTCGCCGGCTCTGGCGGCGCGGCGGTGTTGTTGTTTTCTAGGGGGCCGCGCTGGAACCTTCCGGCCTTTGGCGTCGGCCCGGCGCCGCGCGGGGTCCTGCGGCCAGCGCCCGTCCGTGCGTCAGCAAGGCAAGGCGCAATGGGCACTGCTGCCAAATCTCCGACGAGCTTCGACGGTTCTAGCACTGGACGTGGGCGCTGTTTGCGTAGGGCTGCTCCGCCCGGGACAGCGCGGTCACACGCCCAGGGAGGCGCCTTCACTTTCCAGCTTTCGGCGCAAGTCGTGCCGGCGGTGGGGGCTAGGTTCAGCGTGCTACCAAATGTGGGGACAGGCAGTCGGGCGGCGCGGCGCCCTGCTCTCGCTTGCGGCTTGCAGCAGCCCGCGGCGCCGCCAGCGTTCGCCCTGAAGACTTGATTCCGAGAGTCTTCTTTGGCCCACTGTCTGTCTCGCACCCATACGGGACGGCCGCCCATGAGAGCGGGAGAGACAGCGCGACGGGAACGGCTCTCGCAATCAGTCTGCTGGTGCTCTCTGCGTTCAATAGCGCGGTGGTGTTGCAGGGCTGCCTTCCTGCCCGGCGCTCGTCAGGCAAAGGCAGAGGCACGGGGCCTAACTGGCTTGGCCAGTGATTGTGCGGCCGTCGGCATATCGACGCGGGACGTCACATGAGTGCGAGAGAGAGAGAGAGAGAGAGAGCGGGGCCACAATGAGCCTGCAACGGCCTGGTCTTCCTCGGCTCCTCGGCCCAGCCGCGGCGGAGACCGGCGGGGCGCGGCGAGAGGAGCGGCGACCTAGTGACCGAGCAAACGCCGTGCACCGCCTCTTGCCTCTTTCGCCGGTGGAATGGAATTGTGCTCGCGCGGCCTGGCGAGAACTTGTCCGACGCCGTGTCTCCTCATTTTGACGTCCAAATCTGCGGTGCAGTGCGAAACGGGTTACTACCACGGCCCGGGGTCCAAGACTCTGCGCGGATGCCAGGCTGAGCGAGCGGGACACAGTCGTGTCAAGGATCCATCTCCATTGTGGGCCGGGGGGTGAGGGGTCGGGGGCCGAGGGGCGGCTAGATATGATTGAGACCCTCGGCCAGCTTATCACGCCCCCTCCCCGTTCGCCTCGCGACGTTTACGGAGCTCCATGTGAGCGCCGTGCCCGCCGCGTCAACCACCTACACTGCCCGAGACCCGACCCGGGACTGGTTCGGTTGGGATCGTCCTGGTCGCGACATCGCTGACCGCGACATCGCTGACCGCCCCTTGGCTTGCGTCGGTTTGGAGGTGCCAGCAGCCAGCTGGTGTCAGGACCACGCGCGACACGGCGCGGCCCAAACCTGTCCACTGGGAAATAAAAAACACAAAGCAGAAAACAATCCAAGAATCATAAAATGGCGACGCGGCATTATTTATGAGAAAATTATCACGTGGAATACATAAAGTGCCGATGAGGCTGTACTGGCCTTCTCCCTGCGAAACCTGCGAAACGGCGCCGCCTTGCTTGCGCCAGCGGTCTGCGGCCCTTCCGCTTCGTCTTGCTTTGCCAACCCGCACCGTCAACAAGAAAATGTCATGTGTGCGCTCGGGAAGAAGGGAGGAAGCAACGGGCGCGGTCAGCGTCAGCCCGCTGAAGAGGGCGGTGAGAGTGCGAGCCTCACCCTCGCACTCACAGTGAGAGAGTGAGTTGGGACGACTCCGGGCTACTCCGGACTCCGGCCGGCCGGCCGGCTGGGGCATCAGCCGCCGCCGCCACCACCACCGCTCCGCCACACGGAGGAGCTCCGTGGCGCCTCCTGGCGGCCGCGCGCCGAGGCTGGCCGGTGCGCGGCGGTGCCCTGCCGGGGCCCTGCCTGCCGCTGCGCGCTGCGCGCCGCTCTCCCCCCCCTCCAGTAGGCGCTAGGCGACCGCCGAAGCCGGACGTGCTGTGACGTGTAACGCGGTTTCGCCGTGCCCCCGGTCACACTCAATCCGTGTCGTGCTGTGACGAGGCGTGACGAGGCGTGACGCTCCGTCCGGGTGTTCCCCGCATCGCGACGACACCCTCTCTCGCGCGCAGGACCCTGCCAAACCTATCCTGGACTTTCCAGCGGAGGTTTTACCGGTGTCCGGACGCGACCGCCCTAGTTGAACCGGTGTCGTTCATCGCGCGCGTGTGCGTGTGAATGTGTGAGTGAGTGCGTGCGGATAGTGCAGTGCAGTGCAACAAGTGGCCGCAGAGCCTCGTGCCACCTGTTACTCCCGCCGGCTGAGTGGCACCCCTTCTAGTCGGATACCTCCTCATCGAGTGGCCTGCCTTATGACGAGTTCATGAGCCATCCCGCCGTGCCCTGGTAAAAATGTGGCGGCGGGGTTCCCAGTCGCCGCGGCTAGGGTTGCCGCACGGCCGTGGCCGAGGCCTGAGGCCGGGGCTGACTCTGCCCTTAGCCTCCGGGATGGCCGGGCTGGCAGCCAGCTCAGCCAGGCAGGCGGCCCTTGTCCTGCTGGTCTTGGCCTGCAGCGCCACCGCCACCTCCACCACCACCGCCAGCAGCGGCGGAGTGGCCGCGCTCAGAACCACTGCGACAGGTATGGCATGTCTACCTACCCATCTACCTCCCCGCCCCGCCACGCCCCGCCACGCCCCGCCACGCCCCGCCACGCCCCGCCCGCACGGCACCGGAGCCACGTCAGCGTGCGTGTGTGTGAGTGTGTGTGTGTGCGTGCGTGTGTGAGAGGGGGGGCGGGGCGAGGACCCCCAATGTGTGTACCCGGCGGGAATCGAACCCGCGACCGCGTGGCGCACCAGCAGATGGCACAGGAAGCCATTCTGGCACTGCAGGATTCCTCTCGACTTCACCTTCGAACGCAGGTCTGCAGACACTGACACCACCTGCCAGTACTCTTCAATCTGAGAGCGAAGACATTTTTTGTTAGAGCTGCAATGAGGCGCAGTGGCGAATCTAGACAAAGCGGAACAAGGCTCAGGTCTTCGTCGACGGTTTCACCACGACTCGGCTCCCCGACCTACAGTACACTGGAAACTTGTGGAGGTGTTTTTGTAGGGGATAGGGGCGGCCGCCTCGGTCACTTTTCCGATACGCCCGGCGATTCTCTGATCGCCCCCACTTTTGCGCGGTGCTCCGGATTCCCGGACTGATACGCCCTCCTGCCTTGCCGCGGGACTTTCGCCCTCTGCTGGTAATTGTTGGGGCAGTGTGGCGTCGCCGCGTCGCCCGGTTGGAACTCTCTGGGCCTGGCCGAGCGCACGACCGTCACGCGCGGGACGCGGTGGTGGCGGGTTCGAATCCTGGCCGCGTACATGTTTTTTCCCCCGAGTGTATGCAGCCCAGGACTCCGTCCCCCCCCCCCCCCCGCCCCGCGCCGCCTCACGCATGTTTACGGTGGTGCAGGTGTTATCGGCGCGCCGTGTGGGAACGGAATGGCGTCGGGACGGCGTCGTGACGGCCGCAGCCTCCCGCCGGAAGGGCAGGCCAGGGGCGAGGGTTCGACTCCCGGTCCCGCCATGCCACAGACCGCGTTGGTTTGCTCGGTGGCCCCCTCGGGTGTCGCGACTGAAAGACCAGACTGACGGGACGCAAGACGTGCCTTGGGGACGGGGTCAATAGCGATGAGGTTGCGACGGCCACTGCGTCACCTGTGCCGCCCGCCACCCTCGGCGCCACCCTCGGCGCCACCCACAGCCCCGCCACGTGCCGTCGCTGCCGCCGCATCACGTGCCTCGCTCTGGATTATTGACATGCGACGTTGACGGAGGGGCACTGCAGGGTGGCGGGCCCCAGCCCGGCGTGCTGTGCAGGACTGTCTCGCGGCTGGTCCAACCTGTCCTGGGCCCTGGGCCGCAGCCGTCCCGCCCTGGCCAGCCCAGGCCAGCCCAGGCCGTCTGCGCCGGTAGAGTCCGGATTCGATCGCACTGCCAAGTCTTGGTTCCTGGCCGTTCCTGCCGGTGTAGTTACGCCACGCGCCGCCACGCCGGCATTGGCAGCGAGGCGCACCGGGCTGGAGGCATAGGCTGGAGCCCAGCGAGCCCGGCGTCAACGACCTCGCCGAGTTTCTACTCCGCCGTCGCCTCGCCGGCTGGCCGGACTGCCTGCCTGGGCTGGGCTGCTTGGCCGGCCGTCGCTGCTCGGCCACGCTCGTCTACGCCTCTAGCCACGCGGCCCGCGGCCTGGCTCGGCCCTGCTCGGCTGGCTTGACATCGAGCGGCCCATCCCGATATACACACTGCATTCAGCTGCTTGATTGAATTGGAAGTCCTTCCCGCATCCTTATCCCGAGCGTCCCGCCCTCGGTCCATGCGTCGCCGCCGACTCGTCCTGGACACACACACGTCGTGGCCATACGTTCTGGACACGCATCCTACGTCCTGGGACCGCATTGGACTTGGAGCCGCAGACGTCGGACTTTGCTGAGCTTTGGGCCGCCGACTATACCGCCGCGCTGGACAGAAGCGAACGGGACCCGGACTTTCCCCGCGACACGTCGGGCCGCGGTCTGGCTCACGGCGTGGCTCACGGCCTGGCTCACGGCCTGGCTCACGGCCTGGCTCACGGCCTGGCTCACGGCCTGGCTCACGGCCTGGCTCACGGCCTGACTCACGGCCTGGCTCACGGCCTGACTCACGGCCTGGCTCACGGCCTGGCTCACGGCCTGGCTCACAGCCTGGCTCACGGCCTGGCTCACAGCCTGGCTCACAGCCTGGCTCACAGCCTGGCTCACAGCCTGGCTCACAGCCTGGCTCACAGCCTGGCTCACAGCCTGGCTCACAGCCTGGCTCACAGCCTGGCTCACAGCCTGGCTCACAGCCTGGCTCACAGCCTGGCTCACAGCCTGGCTCACAGCCTGGCTCACAGCCTGGCTCACAGCCTGGCTCACAGCCTGGCTCACAGCCTGGCTCACGGCCTGGCTCACGGCTTGGCTCACGACCTGGCTCACGACCTGGCTCACGGCCTGGCTCGCGCCCACGTCCTTTTTGGCGGTGGACGCTGTCGCCTGGCGAGCGGTCTTGCAGTCGTCCTGCAGGAGCGGGCTGCTGTCCACAGTCAACGCCCCCTCGAACCCGCAGCGCACGGCGCGGCTCCGCTAGGCTCCGCTGCTGGACATGTTTTACTTCCTGTACAGAAGTGAATCAACTGCTTCCTCTGGTGGCGAGGCGCGGCGCGGCGCACGGCCCGGGACTCGTTCTACGGATGTTGTGAGTGGAAGTCGCTAGATGCTCTGGATGCTTCGGGCGCCGCGCTGCCGGTGTATTTGCTCGGGTGGCGACTGGAAAACGAAAATAATGGGCAGGAAGCGCGAGGCGAACGGGAAACATCTCGCCGAAAGCTCACCGGAAGCTCGCATAGTGAGCCGCGACGACGCTTTGAAGGTGGGCGGGGCGACGAGCATGCAAGCCGTGGCGCTGGCGGGCCAGGCGGACCTAAGCGCCGGGCCTGGTCCCGCCTGGTCCCGCCCAGGGAGACGGCGGCGCGATGTAGGCAGGCCTTAGCCGCGCTGCGCCGTGGTGCGTGGCGTGTCCAACAAAGGCCTGTTTCTTGCTGCCGCGCCGCCTAGTGGGAGTGTGGATGCAGCCCCGATGCAGGCCCGATGCAGGTCAGCGAGAAGAAAGTGGCAGTTTTTGTGGCGGACTGTACTTGTTAGCGCCTCGCGCCGCCGGACCGGATTCCAGTATCTATGCTAACTCTGTCCGGACAAAGGGGACATAAATAAATCCGACTGACCGCGCGCCGGGACCGGGAGTCGAACCCTCGCCGCCAAAACTGGGACAGCTGGGGCAACCGCGGCGAGGGAAAGGCGATTTTCGGTGCTGCGCGCCCTTTTCTAAAAAAAAAAAAAAACCTTTCGGGCGGCAGGCCGGCGCCGGCGGGCTGGTGATGGGCCCGAGGCAGACGCGGCCGCAGCGCGCCGTTAATTACTCCGGTCTATCATGGGGCGGCAAAAAGCATCAAATCTAAAAGATAGTGAGCAGACTTTGATTTCAGCACGCGGCTGATTCGTCACAGGGACATGAGATGTGGCCCTTCCTCACCGCGTCATAGATACAGCAGCTCAAAGAGGTCCTCTGCCGTTGGCTGTGCCTGGCGCCACTGGCCCGGGAGGCGGCACAAGCAATACGGCTGCCCACGGCGGAAGAATGGCTGTCCGACGCAGAAAGCGCTTACGGCACAGTCTGAGGAAGGCTGACGCCCTTGCCGCGCAGCACGTCAACACGGCCCGCGGCGCGCCGCGGCGGCGGTGTGGCGCGGTGGTCGGTCGGCTCAGCGGTGTCGGGTGTAGGCGCTGCGTTTCCTTCTATTCCTTGTGCATGGCGCTCGGCCCGATGGCGCGATCGGCCCGTTCAGCAGGCTCCAGCCGGCGAACTGGAACCCGTGCTGGAAATCCGAGCCTGAAGCGGCAGCATGCAGGCAACACGGCCAGGCCGTGTCAGAGGCCGCCGCGGCATACGGCCGTGCACAGCGGGGCTCCAGTCGGACACCCCGTGGACGGACCTGCACGGACACACTGCCGCCCGCGCACCGAGCCACAGAGAGAGAGAGAGAGAGAGAGAGAGAGAGAGAGAGAGAGAGAGAGAGAGAGAGAGAGAGAGAGAGAGAGAGAGACTCGCGGTACCCACTTTGCCGCGGCGACTTTGGGCGCCCTCACGGTGTCACCCTGCTCGCCCTTCGCCTGCCTCGCGGCGATAAGGTCACCTGGCTCCCTCTGGAGGCGGCAGGCAGGCAGTGAGCCGGCCGGCGAGTGCGTCAGTGGGAGGAGGCGGGGCGGGGCGGGGCGGGGCTATCGGAAGTGACAGTTCGCTGGCAGTGTAGCCAGGTAGATAGGTATGTAACTACGGAAGGTCCCGTTAAGGCGCCCCAGCGGGGCAGGGCGGGGCGGGGCGGGCCGATGTCGTCCCCCCCACCCTCCGCCTCCTGTCTGCCTTTGCCTACGCGGCCCGGCCGCCGCCGCATTGCAGCACCGCTACCGTCTTGGTCGTCTCGGTACCATCGTCTAATGAAACTCCTTCTCCGGTTTCCCTTCTCGCGACCACGCGGGGATGAGCGCTGAGCTTTCATCTCTGGCGTGTTTATACGGGGATGTGAAATGCTGAAAAAGTCGCCCGCGGAACACGGCCGGCCGGCATCTCACGACACTGGCTGTGGAGGGGGGTCCGGTCCGGGACTCGCGGTACCCGTCCGTACCAGGTACCCGCCGAGCCCCGGACCAGTCTGACGGGCGAGGGCACGAGTGCAGGCGGGGACGGCAGGACGAGTCGCATGCGCCGCGCATGGGCCTCGCCTCATGTATTTCGCCGCCCTGCTCGACCCGGTCGGTCCTTGGTTGCACTGCTAGCATACAGTTGCCACGTGTCATGGGAAACCTGGAAATGACGCTGGCGTGTCCGGTCGCTGGGTTCGTCCGCGGCGCACACCGTGTGCAGGTGTGCAGCTCCTTTGCGGGGACCGGGGACGCCGAATGGCCACAACGGCCCGGCAGCGGCGGCGGCGCGGCCATTTCAAATCGCGCTCGCCTTGTTTACGGCCCACGTGCGTGGTGGCGTGGCCGTGGTGGACAACGACAACGTCGCACTTTTACCGCGCCTTTTTACGACGGTTCCTTACGTCCCTTTACGACCGGTCTGCTTTTCTAAACTGCTAAACCTCCCTAAGCTCCTTCCAGAAAAATTGATTAGGTTCTTCAAATGGCACAGAGACCACAATTTTTCATGTATATTTTCTTGCCTTTTTTGGGGTGGGGGTGGGGGGGGGGCTGCCTCGGGCGGTTGAGACTGCTGCTTCAGGTGGCCAGCGTGCCCTTAGCGAACAACAACAACAACAAAAACAACAAGCAGTGCTGCCAACACCAGTCGCTGCCAACCGTGATTGTGCTCGCCAGACTCTAAGCTCTCCGTTGCAACGCTGCACCGCTACGGGGACGCGCCGGCTGTCCGTCTGCATTTCTGCTTGGCCGCGCGGGGCTGCGCGGGGCGTGGTGCGCGGGCGGAGGCACTGAGGCACCTGGTGACCCGCGACGTCCCGCGACGCGGTGCCGGCCGCGTGTCACGGTATCACAGATGCCACTCTAGTACGTCGGTGTCACCTTGCCGACAACACCGGCGGCACGCAGGCGGCACGCAACGGATCCGTTCGGGCGGCGCGGCGCCGAGTTCCTGAGTCCCAGCGTGGCCGCCATGCACGCCGTGGACGAGCCACCTGTTGGCCCGCGAAGGCAGCTCCCCCTCCCTCCCCTCCCTCCCGGGGTCCCCTGGGGCACAACAAACAATGAGCCGCCAGGTCAACGACAGCAGACAGCAGGAGCTGCGCTGCAACTGGTAAAATATTATTGGCGAAGTAGGGCGGGCTGGCGGTGCTGGCGGTGCCGGCGGTGCCGGCGACGCGACGGCCCCCTCCCGTTTCCCGCTCTCCGTTTCCCACTCACATCGCCACTCTCTTTGATCTCATTCTGATGCCCCCTTTCCTTTTCAATATTGTTCCTTCCCTTGTGGTCGCTTCAGCTGTGTTTAGCCGTCGCCGAGCGTCACAGAGAGCAACGCAATTTTGAGGTTGGATCCGAAGCCGGCTGGCGTGGGGGCTGGGTGATGGCACATGGAGAAAAGGAATTGGTCGGTCCAATGAAAAAGTTCAGGGAAGTTCAGAGCGTAAAAGCAAATGAAACGGTCCATTTCTTGAAGTGCTTTCCAAGAATATTTCGAACTAACCAAAAGTCTCATTCTCATACGTGCAGCTCTATTTCTTACGGCCTATAATTTGCGGGGCGACGCGGTGACTCCCGACGCGTCTCGTGAGCCGCCCGAGTGACGTCTCGTCCTCCTCCCACCAACAATGCCAGACAGTGGAGGGGCGGGCAGCGGCGCGGCGTTGCCGAATCGTGCGTGTCTCGGCTCGTCCTGTCTGCCAGCTTGCCTGGCCGCCTCGTCGTCGGCGCTACCCCCAGGCCACCCTCACTCCACCCCCGGCCGCGCCCGCGCTGTGAGGCTGCAGCGTTGCCATGCCAACAATGCGAGACGCTGGAGGGGGAGCGGCGCGGCGTTGCCGAATCGTGCTTGGAAGGGAGTGTTGCTGTTTGACAGTGCCTGCGCGCGGGGACGGTTACGCCCGTGCTGTGTGCTGGGTGTCTACCTTCCGCGCAGACTGCGAGCTATTCACTCACTATTCCCCCGGCAGCCTATATTTTTGTTTGACAGGCTTTGTTTCTGGACTCGAGAGAAATAGCTGACACCTTAATTGTTATGTCTTGTTCTGTTAGGTACGTTTTGAAGTTGCCAAAAAAATCTTTGGTTTTCCGCCATAACCAAAGAAATTTTGCTTCACGAAAAATGTGTTAGCATATGAAACAATCCGTTGGCGGAACAGAAACTTCGTTGGAACTAAGTCTCGCCCCTGTGCTTGGCCTCCTACCTGCTCCCCTTCTCAAAAGGCCGCGCTTTTATCAGCGGCGACACTGACCCCGATGCGAGGTGCGGGGCGTCGTGCTCCTGTGCCATTCTTCATTTTGGATGGCTATTGGCAGTCACTTGGGCAAGCAGGACAAGCAGGCGTCTGACCCGGCCAGGCCGAGCTGGCGACCCGGCAGGCACACTGTGCGGGCAGTGTACAGAGACAATGGTTGTGACCCCGTGCGCCGGCCCACCACGGCCCCCCTGGAACATGTTAGGCGCATCGCCACCGGGCCTCTAACGGTGCATTTATTTTGGCTGCTGCATTTGCTGCGTGCGGGCGGCATCGTGTGCTGGTCCGACGGGCCTGCCAGGGGGAGCCGGCCCGGCGGGACGGACTGGGGCGTCGGGCATCGCTCACTGGGCCAGGGGGCACCTGGGGCCAGTGGGGCACGGCGAGTCCGTACTCGATAAAGTGCGCCTTGAATTGGTGGCGCCGACGAGACTGATTACAGATTCAGGCGCCAATGGGGCCTCCCCCTTCACCCCCCCCTTTCCCCTCCCCTCCCCCTTCCCACGCCGCGGCCCCTTTTAATTGACGCGGCGCGAAAGTGGAAAGAAGGGCCGCGGGACGCGACAGCTGCGGACCGGCCGAGGGGCTCACCCAGTGCGTGCGGTGTGTGCGCCTCACTGTGCGGCACCTGGTTAGCGTTCAGGCCTGATCGCCCGGCCGGCTCGGCTTCGGCTCGACTCGGGGGCGTTGAATCCCTGCGGCCGTTGTGCCCCCGGCCGTCCCAGCCTGGCACCGACGTTCTAACGAACGCCGCCGGTCGGCAGGGCAGGCAGACGCCCTCCCACCTCCCCGCGGCCCGGGACTCGCGCATCGCCGTCTTTTGTCACAAACAGGCCGTCCTGCCCCGCCGCGTGCATGTGCCACAGGTTGTTGCCCAGCCGGGCCCACTGTGCCGGGCCCTGGGCCCTACTGGGTCCTGCCGCCTCTGCCGCCGCGGCCCGGCCAGCTCGAGTGGGGTGGGGTGGGGGCGCCTCACGCTTCGCTGGGCCACGCTACTGACCTCGCTGGAACCCCGCGCCGTGTGTGTTTCATGCGTTCCCCCTTCCCCTCACGGGCCCCGCTCCCGCGCGGGCCCCATGCCATTCCGGAAGAAAGTGCACCGCCGGCCCCCCGACTGGGGAAAGGGGGGGGGGGAGAAGCACGCTGCAGCGCAGTGCGCGCGGGGCAGCCACTCCCAAATTCTTAGAACGGCCTCAATGGGAGTCGCTGCTTTTTGAATATTGAAACAGGCTGGTGTGACAAATCGCCCTCTTCATTCCTCGCAGATCGAAACAAATAATATAGTATATATACTATACTATATTGCATGCAATAATTTTTAAAGTCAGCTGAATGAGGTCAAGGTCGTCCTCGGGCCTTTTTTCACAATTCCGTCTAACTGCCATTAGGATAGACCTGGTCCGAATCCACACGTCGGGGGGCCACGGGCGCGGGTGCGGGGCGGCGTGCAGGCGCGCACTCAGGGCCTGCTTAGGGAAGGTCACACTGCACGAAAAAATGTACGACAAGGATTGTAGATAAAAAGTATAATGATGATTGTGCAAAGGAAAAAGTCACCTGGACTGGTACAGTTTCAGACTGGGCCCCATTGTACTTAGTACAATCATCGTTGTACTTTGTACAAAAATTATTGTACTTTGAAAGTACAACAAAAACTGACTATAAATTTGCCAGAATTTGTTGTATTTCTGTTGTGGTCTTTTGTTGCAGTGCACTTTATGCCTACTTACAGGCGGATTTTACTGTTGAATGCCCACCTTCGGGAGGATTCACTGTTGGTTGCCTAGATTCTGGCGGATCGTTCTGTGGGACGCCTACATTAAGGTTCGACCGGGGAGGTCATGACCTGCGTGTTCCCCTCGCCCCAGTACGCGCCTGGCGGAGTAGGGCCCCCGCATTACGCCTTTCAATGACGAATCGAATCGGTGGTTTCATATTCAAAACATTGCGGTTCGTGGCCCCACACGTCCCTTCCCCGCGACTGCACCGCGACTGCACCGCGGCTCGACGGGCCCGAGCCACGGTGTGGGCGGCCTGCGGTAGCCTGTGGCTGCACTGCACGCCATTTTCTCTTTTCTCCCCTTAACCGCGTGTTGCGCCGCGGTGAGGCCCCGCGCCGCGTGTCGTTGTATGATGGGGCCCGACGACGGCCACGACGACGGCCACGACGACGGCCACGACGACGGCCACGACGACGGCCACGACGACGGCCACGACGACGGCCACGACGACGGCCACGACGACGGGAACCGGAAAGCGACGTAGGTTGCCTCCACTGACGGCCCAAGTCAGCGGCTCTGGCAGCGTCCATCGCCCCGCACTGGTTGTATAGTAGGCCATGTAGGCCGGCTTTGTGCCGAGCGCTTTGCTCTCGCCTCACGCCCCGCTGCCCTCGGCCCGCACGCACCGCGACATGCTAATAGCGCCCAGAAGACAGGCTTCGGTTCATTGACTCCTGGACCGCGCGCTCCCGACCGCCGTCTCGACCGACGCCGCCGTCCTGCTGGTCAAGTGCTGGAAGGAGGGTAGTCATTCGAATATCTCAATATAGAGAGAGATACGATTCTGTACATTCACACGTGTGAAAGTTATTTGTGTCCAATTCATTCTGGAAAGGTCTTGTATACATAAAAAATAGCGTTGTGAGGCGCGCAGGCGGCCGGCTTCGGCCGGCTGTTCGGCCGGCTGCTCGTCCGGCCGGCCCATTGTGTGTGCATGTGTGAGTGGGTGTGTGGCACACGGCGCTGACTGGCACCGGTATGGACGGAGGCCGGCGGCGGGGAGAGGGAGGGCTGGCTCACCGTGAACTTCGCCTTGAACGGAGCAGCAGGCCAGGCCCGGGCGGGGCGGGCAAGGCAAGGCGCGACTATACAGGGCAGGTCCCGTTAACTCGCACCTCACCTGGTCGCTGCCGCGGCTGCCGCGGCCCGCCTCGCGCGGGTCGTGCGTGCGGCGTGCGGCGGAGGTCCTCGGCGTGACGTCCGCCGCGCTGCCGCTTGTGGCGGCCAATGGCGGCGGTAAGTGATACAAATCCCCTCGTAACTTTTGATTCAATTACCGGGCCGGGCGTCCCTGCGCGTCCGTTGCCGTCCTCGGCCGCGGCCCAGCGAGCGCAGTGCGCAGCGTCCTCGATGAAGGAAGGGCCGTCCTGGCCAGGGCCGTCCTGGCCAGGGCCAGGCGGTGGGCCCGGGGTGCGCCGAGTCACGGTGGCGGGGGGCACCGCGAGTGGGGCGCAGGAGAATATCGTTGCTTCAGCGAGTAACGGGCCTGCGGGCCGCAGCCGGCTTGACCCGGCTCGGCTCCCTTCCACTCGCACCTCCACGGCTCGGCTACACACATGACCTTGGGCGGCTCGTGGTTCCATCATTCCAACGGCGTAGCGAGGCAGCCCCGGCCGGCTGGAGCTCGAGCAGACGTGGAAGACATGGAACATCGTGGTGACGCCGTCTAGGCGGTCTTGTGGGCCACGCCGCGCGCTTCAAACGCGCCATTTGCGTGTTGATGTGTGTCATCAGCAAGCCCGTCTGCCCCGCCCCACCCCGCCCCGCGCTGCGACGTCGCGAGTCCCCGTGAGACTCGGTCTCGAGCTGGCTCGGGCGGGGACGCTGGACGACGTTTGGGCGGACAAAAGGTTTCTGAACTTTGCGTGCGGGTAACTGTGGCCGTCCGCCCGCCGTCCGCCCGCCGTCCGCCCGCCGGCCGACCGTTATGCCCGCGTGCTGGGCGGGGACGTGCAGGGCCAGCCCCGGGGACGTATCGGCATGGGCCGGCATGGGCCCTCCTTTGTCAGAGCCCGCCGATTGCCTGTTCTGGGAATGGAGTGGCGGGGCGGCAGCGCCACGGCGGCGAAGCAGGCGAAGCCACCACTACACTGCACGGCTCACGGTTCGCTGGGCTCAGCTGGGGAACGTGACAAAGCGCGGCGGCAGGGCGGCGGCAGGCCGGCGGCAGGGCGGCCGTCCAGGGCCCCCGACGGCGCGCCGGTCGGCATGCGGGCAGGTCGCGCCTCATGTCCTGAAGCGAGAAGCCGCGGCATAGTGGATCCAAGTGCGGAGAACCCCACACTTAAAATGCGGAGGTGTAGAATTTTCAGTCCCCGCACTTGGACATGCAGAGTTTACAACAGTCTCCACACTTCAAGTGTGGAGTTTTCCACTTTTCACCATGCCAAGAGAGATAGGGACTCTGTGAGCTTCCACACTCCAAGTGTGGACACTGCAAATTCCGCACCTACAAGTGTCGAGACTAACTCCACTGCAGGAAGTGTTGGAGTCCCTGCGGGGGGCTGCCCATTGGGCCCCGCTGGTCGTGCCTGCCCGCGGTCACAGCCGCGGACGTGCACCTCCCTGACGACAACGACGCGACGGGTCGGCGTGACTAGGCGTGACGCAAGCGATCGGGAAGTTGCAGCGCAGCCAGCGCAGCCATGTCGGCGCGGCGGGAATGCCGGCAGCGCTGCGGAGATGCATCCGATGACCGGCCGGCCGGCACTGCCTGCGGATTGCGATTCATTTAGCGTCCGCCCGCGCACCGCGTCTCCACACAAACTGACTGCCCGTAACAACGAGGTGTGGGCAGGGCACGTAAAGTGGATAAGAATCGCTCTTGGTGGAAAAGTCCTCTCGCGTGGCAGAAATGCTTTTGGTCGAAAAATGCTCTCGAAGTCGAAATTACCATCCAGTGGCTGCACTCATTATTGAGTCCTCTCCATTATCATACCTCGTTCTTCTTAAGCTCGCGGTTTTTTCATCATCAGCATCATCATCATCGCTGCTAGTCCTCTCCAGACCTTCAGCGGTTCGAGTCAGCAGGACACTCCGACCTCGCACGGCCTGTCCGCAACCTCAGATGCGGTAGGGTTTAGCATAGTCGTCGCGTCCCCTGCCCTGCTGGGTTTGGTGGCCACAAAGTTGCGGCGACAAACAGTCACGTGGCCGGCAGGAACTCGCGGTTGGGCCCCGGCTTTCTGTTTCGGCTTTCCGCCTTGTCGCTGCCATGGGCTGCAATTTGGCGGCCCAGCCCGCACGACCAGTTTGTTAGGTACAGGGCGCCCCGCTGCACGCCGCTCGGCGTTCGCACAGGCACGGCGAGTAATGGCGTGACGGAGGCTGAGCTAGCGGGCCGCCCTCCAGGCTTTGCCGCGCGCTGCACTCCGTGGCGCTGCACTCCGTGGCGCTGCACTCAGTCGCTCCATGTGCACTGAGGCGATGCGCTCTCTGCACTCCGCGGCGAGGACCAGAGGCCACCGTGCCGTAAGGTGCACCCTGGTGATTCCAAAGGCTAGTCTTCCCCCCCCTCTCCCCGGGTGTTTGCTCTGCGAACTTTGAAGTGGTGAAACCTCCTTCCCCCGCTTCGGCCCGCTCGCTGGCCGAGAGCTGCGCCTGGAGAGTCTGCGGACTGGACCTGCGGTGCGCCGCGGCGCCGCGCGCGGCAGTGGCGCTGCGTCTCTGTGCTGGTCGTCTTCAGGTTACCATTCCGAAGAGTGAGTGCTCCGTCCAAACGAACACTCACTCCTAGTGTTACCTGTACACACTGGGGTATTTAAGCCAAGTTTACGGCGACACTGCGTGCTCCCTAAACCATTATTCATTAAATATTTATCACAAAGTCTTTGATATTCACTCGTGTTTGGACAAATATGTGTATTCGTATTTGATCATAGATATTCGTATATTCTTACCCGAAATTTTAAGCTGTGGATGATCTCTTGCCTTATGTCAAGTTGTGGTCCCGAGTCCCGGGCCGCGTGGAGCCTGCGCCGTGACGTCACCCTGGCGGCGGCCCGCCCAGTGGTCCGCCAACAAACGATTTGCCCGAGTGTTGGCGCCCACGACCGGGCGTGGCGCGTGCGCGCTCCCTGGTGGCGACCCGGTGCACTAGGAATTGGCGTGGCGGCCGGCAGCCCCCCCTGCCCTGTCCACTGCCGCCACTCTCTCCACCCGCCCTGCCGTGCTGCACTCGCGAGAGTCACAATCCTCTCATGCGACCTGATTAGGTCGGAGGCCTAGGACTCTAGGTTGTGTGCGCCGGGCCACTTGACGGCAATTAAGCTCCGTGCCATGCCGTGCGCGGTGCGCGCGCGCCCTACTCCACTCCAAGCCAGGCAGCCAGCCACGTCATGAACCCAACCGGCGGCGGCGACTATACTTCTCCGAACTGCGGCCGGCCTTTCAAGTTCGCTGAGGTCGTAATCAGAGCCAGAGCCCCAGTCTCTCTCTCTCTCTCTCTCTCTCTCTCTCTCTCTCTCTCTCTCTCTCTCTCTCTCTCTCTCTCTCTCTCTCTCTCTCTCTCTCTCTCTCTCTCTCTCTCTCTCTCTCTCTCACACACACACACACAATGTGGTGCTTCCCTACAGGGCCCCCCCTAGGGCGGCGTGCTTGGGCCGCGGCCAGGTACCGGAAACTCTTCGGCCGGCCCGCGCAGCCCACGCCGCGTCAAGGTCAGCGTCGATCGCGCATCGCGTGGTGCGTTCGTCCCGACGCCTCTTCGTCTCCGCGGCCCGACTTGCCACGTGACACATCGACGACGCGGAATGCCTAACGCCCCGCCCCTCCATCCCGGATGCCCCGCACACTCTGACGGCCGCGAGGTACTGTGGTACCTGCTGGTACCGACGCCCCCCCCCCCACACACGCGCGCGCGCACGTGCTATAATGCTGATCGGCCTAAGCATCCAGCGGGTAGACACAGCGCGTTATGCGTTGCCGATTGCCGGAAAACGACGTTACGTGTGCCGCGCGGCTGCTTGTTTGCCACCGAAATTGCTGGCCGTGGGAGGGGGAGGGGGTCGGGGCTCGTCGCTATGGAGACGTCGCGAGCCCCGCGGCCGGCTGTCCGGAGCTGTCCGTCCGTCCCCACAGACAATGACAGGCAGTCGGTCGCCGGGCGCGCGGTGGATGTGGCGCCGATGCGATGGGGCATTGTGCAGCGAGCAGCCAATGAGTGGCGACGTCCGATGCCGGCGGCGGGGCCCGGCGGGGCCCGGCGGGGTACATGCAAATGTGGTTGCACAATGGCGGTGGCGCAGCACGACCCCGCCGCGGTCCGCGCCGCGGTCCGGCTGGAGGGAGGACGTCTATGCGGGACGGGGCTGGGCTGGGGGTTCGGCGCTGGTTGCGCAACGGCTGGGATTACTGACGCGCTGCCGCCCTGCACGGTGGCCCGGTGCCGCGGCTCGGTGTGCTATCCATCCGCGGCAACGCGATGCCGTTTAGCACCAGGCGGCGTGTTTTCGCGTTTTTGCCTTCCCTCCCTCCGCGTCGGCTCCGCCCGAAAAGTTCCATTCGGCGGTTTGGGCCGGCGAGCGCGTGACGCGGAGGCAGGCACGTAATGTTGGTGTTTGGTCTGGTGGCTGGGCTGCTGGTGCCAGTCCTGGCGCCAGTACAGTGGCCAGGCTTCGCTCGGTTCCGGCGCGCGGAGGCAGGTCCTGGGTCCGGCCGGGCTCACTCCTGTCATTTGGGAGAATCGCTTCGTTTTGGCTCGCGGAGCGGCCGGCGGTAATCCAAGCGCAGACTTGCAGACACGCGAAGCGGCGCCTGAGCGGCACGCGTGCCGACAGTGACGTAGGTGCGGCCCTCCACGCCCCGCCCCACCCCGCCAAACCCCGCCCCACCCCGCCCCACCCCGCCTCACTCCACCCCGCCGTGCCCGCGGCTTGTCAGAATGACGCGTAGTCTTTTGTGTCGTGTCCGTCATTTACGCTACGCGGGTCTGCCAACTGCGCGGCTCTCCGTGGGCGGGGAAGTGAAGCCGGACAGTATGAAAAATGGCGCGTGCTTTGAATCCGCCTCGGAGCGTTCCCGTTTACTTTGGCTGTCGCTGCGGCGTGGACCGCGGGGGCTGGCGGCTGGCTGGCTGGCTGGCTGGCTGGCTGGCTGGCTGGCTGGCTGGCTGGCCGGGCGAATGGGCTGGGGCCTGGGCCGGCGCACTACCGGTGTGGGGCCTCCGCGCCGTGGCCGCGGGCCGGAACCAGCCGGCCGGGCAGCGCAGCGCAGCGAGCCGTGCCGGGACGCACCAGTGGGACGCACCGCGACGCACCGCGACGCACCGGCCTGACCTTGGACCGGATAAAGAGGAATCAGCCGCCGGGGTAGAGACCGAGAGGGTAACCACTTAGTATGTGTGGGGACACGAGATTTCTGAAGAGAAGAGATTTCTACGGATTTCGCAAGATTTCGACCGATTTTACGCCCAAAATTTGATTGTATTTGCCTTTTAGGGGGTAAGATTTCCGTTTTCACCAGATTTCTGGCGCTTAAGGGGACACATGATTTCTTGAGTGGGTGCCCCCTCGGTAGGGACCCTCTGAGGTCGGTCAGGGCAGACTGCACAGCAGGTCCTCTGGCCGAAAATGGGGCGAGAATCACTCAGCGTTCTAGTGCACTCATGAGTACGGGGCGCGAGTGCACCTTTCAAAACTCATACATTTCAAATTTGTCCTCTTGGATGACGCCAAACGCACGAGTGGCCTCATAAACAGCAATGTAGACGAATTTATCATACCTAAGAGAGGGTCCCTAGTTTCGCCCATAGCTGCGTCGTTTACACCTGAGGTCTGTGATTGGCTGGAGGCCACCAGCCTGACCGACGATCTACGATCACACAGAGGGTCCCTAGGGTAGCGTGGAGGGCCTTTGACGGAAAGGCCTTCCCTACGGGGCATTAGTTGCACGCCGGGCTGTCTGCACCAAGTGCCGCCGCCCTGCTTGCCCCCCCCCCCCACCCCCAAGTTGATGCCGGGGAAATAGAGGGCATCGACGCCGCGGCACCCCCTCCAAGGCCGTTGTTTGGCTTTGACGCTCAGACGCCCCGTCGCCCGTCCGGCCCGCTGGGCGGAAGGGGCTGCTTCCTAATTTCTTTGTGAGCGTCATGCCTGAGTGAATGTGTGTGTGTGTGTGTGCCCCCCCCCCCCCGCTCGATTGCGACCCATTCGCCAGTGTGCCCCCTTCCACTTCCCTCGACGGATACCTTTCATGTCGCCGCTTGCTCCCGACCGAGCTGAAGCGACCGCCAGAACCCCTACAATATCAGAATATGGCGTGTGAGGCCCGAGCCCGCTGCCTGTCGTGCGAAGTGGTAACGCTGGAGGCAGACTACTGCGCGCACACGACCCGCGCGGGTGACTCGAGCAGCGAGTCGGTGGGAGGCACTCGCGATGTGGCGTGCGTGGGGCTCCGCGCTGCCTTAGCGCACGCGCGGCGCACGCGGTCTATTTGGTCTTGGCAGACTCCGCGGTGCCTCGCGGTGCTAATTAAGCGCTTTAGTGGCGCCTCGCTCCAAACCCCCCGGCGGCGCGCGCCCCGCCCCAGGCGCGCTCCCATTGTTGCATGGCCTCGATCCGCGCGTTTGAATCTGAACGCAACTATGTCATGTTCTGGCGGTGGTCCCGGCCGAGGCCCGGCCAGCGCGCAGTGCAGTGACGCGGGGCATGGTCATCCTTGACCCGAAACCTGCTCCTGCTGACCGTGAACCTGAGGCCGGGATTACTCCGGCCCGCCGGGACAGTTTCCGAAACGGGTCGCGCGGCGTCGGCGGGGCCGGCGGGGCTCGCCTCGCCAGGACTCTTTGACCGGCCGGCGGGGTGGTGGTGGGAAGGACCTGCCTGCGTTGCTGGCTGTGCTGGCCTGCCGAGCGACTCAGAGGATCGGTTTGTCGCTTCGTCTCTCTCGCACCCTTGCGGAGAGCCTCATGAGTGCGACGGAGACAGAGCGACGAAACGACGCTCTTCTGAATACGGCCTCTTTTCCAAGCCCATGTAACGGGTTTGTTTACGTATTTTGCCGACGAGCTAGCACATTTGTGTAGGCGATATTTTATCTTTTGGCCACGGTGTTCCATGAAGAATGTTGCAAAGAATGGAACACCGTGACCAAAATATTAAATATCGCATATCGCCTACACGAATGTGCTAGCTCGTCGGCAAAATACGTAAAGAAAGCTTGGAAAAAAGATCTATCGCTCGGCAGGGAAAGAGTTGACCCGAGCGGCCGCCTGGGGCCGCCTCACGTTCTTGACCTGGGGCTAGTGCTTCCCCCCTCCACCTCCCCTCCCCCGCCCACGCCGCGCTGCGCTGCGCCTCTCCTCAAACAGCCGCCGGGCCAAGTTTTCTCGAGCGCGGCTTGCCGCTGCAGCTTTACTGTTAATTTCGTGTTTGTTCAGAGTTGTGGCGCCGGACGCTGCAGCCGGGCCGCGGCGCGGTGGAGTCTGGCCCGGCCGCCCGCGGTCTTGATGCCTAAGAGAGTTTTGCGGGGAGGCGCCCCGCCCCGCTCCGCCCCGCCCCGCCATGCTAATGCGGTTCTCATTAGGCTGCAGGGCAGGCTCCGCTCGGCTCCGTTGCACTTCCAGGCCACGCGTCCCGGCCTGACTGAGGGCCTGGCCGCCCGCCCGCTCAACCGCCAAACGCGCCCCGTCCCGTGCCTGGTGAACCGCGCCGGCCTCGCAAAGATGTCGAAATGTCGAAAAATACAATAATATTGGTGCCTTTGGGTGGCTACTTCGTTATTCGCAGCTGTGGTCGCTGGTGTTCGTTGGAACCACCTCTGTTCTGCCCCGCCTCGAAAACGCTTTGGCTGAAGCTATATCGGACACCGTGGCCGGCCGAAAGTCAGTCCATTGCACAACTTCTCTCGAAGGAACATCGAAGTTGGCTTGGCCACCTTTCGGCCGGGGCCACGGGTGCGTGGTGGTGGTCGGCGTGGTCCAACGTCCAGTTCGCCGCGCGGGGGGGCCAGCTAGGCTACTGCTCAGCCTCCGCTCAGCCTGCGGGCTGCGGGCCGGACCGGCCACTCCGCCTATCAGAGACCGGCCGGGTAATAGGGCTGCTCACTGCTTGCATCCGGTGCGGCCCAAGGCAAGGCCCAAGGCAAGGCCCAAGGCCGGCGCGAGGCCCAGACCCTCGAGGAGCAAGCACTTCATTGCCCGGAATGGGAGGCTCCCTCGCCGCACACGTTATCCAGCTCAAGTAGACGACAGTGAACTGCTCGATGAACGAGAGTCTGGGTTTCTGACTGCGCGCTTCGAGACCGGAGCGAGCGGTTTGGTTTTGAATAGGTTTAGGGTCTCTCCCTTTCACAGGATAGAGACACTCCTAGCGCTGTCCAAATCAACCCCTTAGAGGCCCGCCATGGTAATCGCGCGCGTCAATAATCTTCTCCTTCTCTCCTGCGTCCAATCAGCCAACTGGATGCCGTGTTTTCGGCAACGAGTCTGGCGGCGTCCTGGCGGCGTCCTGGCGGCACTGTCCGCTCGTCAGCGGGATGTGGCGTAAACAGGATGACGCGTGCTGCAGCCAGGGCACGGACTCGGCCGCAGCTTTGCCTCGGCGCGATGGAGACTGACCCCCAACGGAGGGGCGGGGTGGCCGGGCGGGGTGGCCTGGCGGGGTGGCCTGGCGGGCGTGGCGGGCGTGGCGGACTTGTCAAGATGTTCCGCTCCCCGACCTGTTGCTGCTGTGCCACGCTCAGCGTCTCAATACTGCAGCCGTCTGGGGCGTGAGGCACTTGCTTGCGCGCGCGTGTGTCTGTGTGTGTGTGAGTGTTGTGTTTTTGCTGTTCTTGTTGGGGGGGAAGGCGCTCTCGGAGGCCTTTTCTCTGCACTGCGCGACACTGTGTTGTGCCAGGTTATTGTTGGGACTCAGCTCACGGTCGGGCTGTTCCCTGTAACTGGTTGTAACCTAACCCGGCGTAAGATATTTGTGAATGTGCAATAAGTCGAGGGAAGAAATTGTAACAGTCGAACACAGCGACTTAAGCGCGCGACGATTTTGCAACATGGCGTTTGGCCTGTGCCTGTGAGCGCTCGCCCGTGCATTGACATTTCAAAGCGCACACCGCCGCTCGCCTCCGCCGCCCCCTCGTGGCCCCGCGGGACACGGCGGGCCTCTTGAGTGTGTGAGTGTGTGTGTTCGTGCGCAGGCGTGTGTGAGACCCGTGTGAACCGAGAGGACGAGGGAGAAAGTGTTCTCCGACGTCTCCAGCTGGAACAGAGTGCGTCCCGGCGCGGCGCGCGGCGCGCAGTGCCATCCACGCGTCTCTCCGCGCTGCGCGTGGCGAGGAGGAGGGGAGGGGAGGGGGGAAGCGAACCCGTGACACGATTCACATCGCGCAGCAATCCGCCACGAGGGTGCGCGACGGTGTGCCATGGCGCTTTCTGATGTCGACTGCTCTCCCCCGGGAAACCCTCTCCAACTGATTGCTGGCGAACGCAAAGCGGCTCAAAGCGTAGCAAAGCGTGAAGTGCGGGAAGCGCGCCGAAACCTGCCTCTCCTCTTCCCTGGAAGCAGCCCTGCCCGGCGCTGCCCGGCCCTGCCCGGCGCTGCCCGGCCCTGCCCCGCTCAGCACGGCAGCCCCCGGTGGACTGTACACTGCACACCCCCGGTGCACACGTTTCGCCTGGCAGCCGTATTTCCTGCCGTCCTCCGAAAGCGCTGCGTCCGCGCGGTGCTCGGGGTGGTCTGCGCGCGGCAGCGGTAATTCTGTGGAAGTCAGCGGATGTGCTCACCGCCCCGCCGCGCCGCCGCGCCCCTCGCGTCGCGGACGTCCCACCCTGCTGTCCGCGTGGCCATGCCATGGATTCGGCCCTGCCAGCAGAGCCTCGGCTGACATGAAGGGCTGCCGCAGCAGCACCGGCCTGCAGGGCTGCAGGGCCGCCAACGTGCGCTCGGAAAGGGCCCGCCCCGCCCGGCAGAGGTGTGGGGTTTTGGAAAGCGCTTGGCGCGTGCAGGGCTTTTGTTCCCGCTAGCGGGTGGGCCCGGCTGCAAGCAGTGCAGCGGTGTGGCGGACGGCTTCATTCAGTGCGCGCTCTGCTCCAAACTCTGCGCCCTGCAGGCCTGTACGTGCGTCAATGTTTGCGTGTGGTGCGAAATGAACGGCAAGTGGATTGCGGACGGGAGCATCACTGAGCTCCGTCAGCAGCGCTCTGTGGTGGCTGCGGGGTCGACGCGGGGATTAGTCCTTCATGGGAACTCGGCGTGTGGCGCGTGTGCCGTTTGATTGCATGCTGCAGTGTCTCGCGGCGACCGCTCAATCGTTTCCCCCGCGTTGCCAGCGAATCCACGCCGGGACCGGCCGTCTGAGTTGATTGGGCGGCAGGATGAGAGCGTTTGGCGAAACCACTCGCGGGGCCACTACCGGAGCGCAGACCAACATGAAGCACGGCTGTGTGCGAGAGACAGAGAGCTAACAAGGCAGTGGGGGATATGCGCCAGAGGCATACATTGGCGCGTGGCACACACACAAAGCCGCTCTGCCCGCAAAGCGCCCAGCGGCCGCGGGGCGTGGCGTGGCAGCCCCGGCTGCCTATGCCCCGCTTGGTGGGCGCTGGGCGCGCTGCTGGGGGAACGGAGCCGCCTCACGTCAGGGTTGCGGCAGCCTTCGGCTTTGATCGAGGAGCCCGCCGTCGTGCCGAGGGTGCCGACGAGGAATGCTTATGAGAGTCCGTCCCGTCCGTCCGAGTGACGCGGCGGCACTGACACGCCCGGCCGGCCGGCGGGAGGGAGGGGACTGACTCCGCTCCCCTTTTCCCCGATTTTGTCGCGCTCCAATTTGCCTCGCCCCTCCCCTTTCTCCCGCGTGATTTGCGAGCGAGTTTTTGGCGCGGATTCCCCATCGGACAGCACGGCGGCGCGGCGTGGCACGGCACTGCGCGCCCGGCATCAACCAGTGGGCTGCTTGCTGCTCTCTTTCATTTTTGTTGTCGTCTTCTTCCTTTTAAAACTGTCAGTCGAATTTCCGAAACCCAAGCGCAGCGGAAATTGTTCGGGGAAAGTCTTTTCCATTGATTATCTTTCCATGCCCCGTCCCCCGGCCCCGCCCCTCCCCTCTGCCGCCTCCCTCTACTCCTTGCCCCCTTGCCGCCATCAAACTCATTCTCGATTTTGTGTCTTTCACCACCGCCTCGCCTCGGCACGCCCTGCACTTTCATTAGTCTGATTGGAGCTGAAAATCTGAGTCCAGCCAGGCGGGGCGGGGCGGGGCGGGGCAGGAGCGTTGGCTCTAGGGGATGCTAACAAGGTGAAGGTGAGGTCGGAGGCGATGCTCCGCGGTCGTGGCTCGGTATAGTTGCTGTCTCGGCTCTGAGTCTCTCCGAGGCCCTTACCCCGAATACTTGACAATTCTTCGAGATCGTGCCGCTTCTTTTTTTCCAATCATCGTTGGTTTTAGGCGCAATAGTGAGTGAGCCAGCAGACCGAGCTCCTTTTAACGAGGGGAAATCGAACGACGCGCGTCCCCCATCTTGTCTCCACTCGCTGTGCCTGCCCGCATTATTGCCGCGGTTCAGCGGTACTGTACCTGCGCTTGGGCCGAACGACGTGGCTCAAAATTATTCTCGCGGTACATGACTGTCTCCCGAGCTGTCTTCCAAATAACAAATGCTCCACAAGATCTAATGTCTAGTGTGCTTGGTACACATCTACTACTATAAGAATTTACTTAGTACTCATCTAGGAGTTCACTTGACAAGTACCTAGACATCTATGGAAGTGAACTTGGAGTGTACTTGCCAATACACATCTATGGAAGTGAGCCGGGAGTACCTGTCTTTCACACTCCTATAGATGCGTACTTCGCACACAGTAGATCGGTAGATTTTGTAGCGTGCGTTGATATGGTGCTGCGACAACAACATGTACTGCTTAAGTTTTGTCTGACTCCGTCACGACGGGAAGCCCCGCTGGTGGGCACCCACTGCAGCGCCGGGGTGGGAACTGGGTGCAGCCGGCTGCACCCGCGCTTAATCCGTTTACCCGTTGCCGCACGGCCCGGCTCCCCCCCGTCCTCCCCTGCGTGCGTGTGCGTCCTCGCCCACATCAAGGGCCCAGTGGGCTGGCGTCGTCGCAAGGAGTTCCCCGCCTTGTCCCCCGCCCTTTCCCACTCTGTGAAACCGGCTGTGGAGAACCGCAGACTTCCCGGTGCGGAGAATTCTCCACACTTGGGGCGTGTGGAGTTGGCATAGTCTCCACACTTGAAGTGTGGACCAGCTCAAAGAGCCCAGGGCCCCAATCTCCTAGCTCGGTGCTAACGTGGGGAACTCCGCACTTGTGTGGAGACCGCAGACTCAACACTTCCAAGTGCGGAGACTGAAAATTTCACACACCCGCATTGCAATAAGTGAGGCGTTCTCGACAGCTGGTTTCACATTCAGCGATCGCGCTTGTCGAGGGGAACGAAATGCGACAATAACTACGCCGTCTGTCACCGCCTCATCCACGCCGGACTGCCTGAGAATTCGACCGATGTTCAATATGTCACATTGGTCCGCGTCATCGCCAGCAGTCGTTTTGTCGCTCTGTCTCTGTCGCACTCATGGGGCTCTCCGTTGTGCCAGAAGAGAGACAGCCGCTGATCTGAATACCGTAGCTCGGCTGGCTGACTGGCCCGGTCCCCATCGGTGCCCCGCAGCAGCGCGTCTCGCTCCCGCAGGCCGAACAGTGCTCTCGTCCGCCGCAATCTCTCTCGCACTCAGGCGGCGCCGCAGAGGGATGCGAGAGGGACAGAGCAACAAAAGCCCTGTTCGGCACAGTCCGGTCCGCGCTGGTCGCTGTTGCCGGCGCGTTGTGCGCGTGCTCGATTGTATGCGGAAGAGCCGATGATGGTGGCGTCCGCGATGAATGCCCGCGTGTCTGTCGGCCTCCCCCGGCTGCCGCCACACTCACTCCGTTTTATCTCTGCATCGGCTTTTTTTCACGCCCGGTGCGCCATGCGGGCTATGCGGCGCTTCTCGCGTCATGGACGTGATTGCCACGTTCGACGAACCGATGAGTGACGAGTGACCCTTTCCAGTTGAGAGGATCTGGTTGTTAGGCGCCCGTCGCGCCCGCCCTGCCCCAGGCAATAAAGCCGAGGCAGGCCGCCCCCGTCTCTGCGCCCTCAAATCGGAGGAGTGGAGGGGGCGAGGGGGTAAACACTCGCGTAATGCCCTGTACACAAAATCGCAGTATTACGCGTAATGCACGTAATTGTAATACCATATTAGGGTCAAATCCGACAAAAATTTAGTATTTAAAGCGATTTAAAGCCGTAATACACGTGTAATACCATCGTAATACAGTGTAATGCGGAGTAGTCTGTACACGATTCCTGGACCCCTCGGGGGGGGGGGGGGCTGCAGCAGGGCAGCAGGGGCCTGCAGTAGGCTGGCCGAAGGCGATGCGGCACGGACCGATGCAGGGCGGGCAGCCCTCGAGGCGCCTCAAGGGCTCCTCGACGTCTTCGGAGATGCTTCGGCGTCCGCCCTCCAACGCCGCCAAGACCTCGGCAACCTCCCGGCCCCCCGAGTCCCGCGGCCGTTGCAGGCACACCATTGCACAGTGGGTCAGAAGACCGTTGAGGCGCACTCTGGACGCGCTTTGAGCTCCAAAGTCGCTATACGGGACTCGAATCGAACGTGTGACCCCACCAATGGATTCTTCGTTTGGAGAGCAACCCATTGGTGGGGTCACGCGTTCGATTCGAAACCTATTTAGCGTCTCTGGAGCTCAAAACACGTCCGGGATTTCGGCCGCCTCAACGGTCCTCTGGCCCACTGTGCAGTGGCCGTGGTCGGCGGTCATCTCATCTTGCATAGCACTCGTCCAAGTGGCCTTCCAAGGACCGCCCCTCCACGGCGTGGTGCCTGGAGGTGGACGCCGCTCGGGCTGCCCCGACTCTGATTACTGCTGATTGCTGGCGTATCCCATTACTGCGCCAGTATTGCCTCTGCTTTGCCTCTGAATCGGCTGGATGCCAGTCCCGGCCGTCGCCTGGGCAACGCGGGGGGAGCGCGCCGAGTTATTGGAGGGCTCGGCCGTTTACGCAAGGGGCGCGGCGGGGTGGAAGGGGCGGCCCGGCAGTCGAGATAAATCTTGATGGAACAAGTGGCGCTCCCCGCGGCCCCGCGCGGCGTGCCGCGTTGGCCCCTTGACCGCCCCGTCTGTGCGGCTCTTCACCCCGCGGAACCCCTTCCTGCGCAAGAGATGCACTCGGAAGACTCCGAAAAGGCCGCTTCTCAATTTCCCCATCCCCCTTCATATCGGCCTCTGTTTGTCTTGCTTGTTGTGTTGACTCGGTGCCAGCCGAGCCTGGCCGCCGCCGCCTTCCTCGTTGGGTTGGGGCAGTCTCTGGGCAGCCTCTGGGCAGCCTCTGGGCAGCCTCGTGACGGCCAGTCAGTCAGCCCCTGCGCCGCGGCCCCGCGCCGTCCCGCGTCATGCAGTGTCACAGTGTCACGGCACGAAGCGGTAATGGCGTAACGCGGTCGGCCGGACTGCGCCATGAATATTTTGCACACGGCCCCGGCTCCCTCCCCATCTACCCCTGTCAGCCCGAGGTGGCGAGGGCTGCGGTTGCGTCGCTCCTGCTGCATTTCTGCATCCCCTTCCCGCGCGGCCTAATGTAGGACGCAAAGTGCTTCTGTGGGCGAGGACGGTGGGCGAGGACGGCGCGGACCCACCGCAGCCTCCGGCCGTGTGCTCGAATGCCCCGCAAATGGCAATTAATTGACAGGCAAAGCGTGGCTTTCCGCTCACACCCTCCGGGCCCCGGTGCCAGGCTCCCGCCGCCACTCCCCCCGGCCTGCAGGCCGCCACCTCCACCCGTCGCCGCGTCTGCCGACGTTCAAGGCAGCCGTAAAAGAACTTGCCGACATGCGCGTCGAGGATTTGATGCCAGCCGCATTCCTCCAACTTTGTCGCGCCTCCTCTTCGCCCCCGCCGCCCGCCTCCGCTATTCCATTTCGGGGCGCGGTGTCTGCGAGACGGCGGCGGGCCCCCAGGCGCGGGGCAGGCACGCCCCTTTGGCCCTTCGGCCCTGCGGCGCTCGATCCATCTCCACTCCACTCTTCACTCCCCGCTTCTGTCCCCACCCGCGTCCGGCCGGCCGGCTGGGCTGGCGTCCTCTCGCTCTATCATCCGGTAATCCCGCCCCTCAACTTCGCGAGGCTTGTCCCTGTTATTTCTCTGTTGAGCTCGCCGACTCTGCGCCGGACTGCCGCCTTGCCGTCCGATTCAAATCCGGTGGCGCGGCGCGGCTCGGCGCGGCCGGCAGCGGGGACGACGACGGCGACGACGACGACGCGCAAACTGAGTCGAGGGCCATCATTTGTACGTCATTGTTTTGCCAGGCCAGTGCATCTGCGAAATGATGAGGACCGTCGCTGAATCGCGGTTGGGCGAAGCCGTTTCAGTATACATTCTAAAAGTCTTTGTGGATCCATTACTCGATTCTAATACAGAAGGGAGCTTTTTCTTCGTACCTTACAAAGGACAGTCAAAACAAGATTCGTTGCATAAACAAATTTAGTTTGTATGAAGTTTGCGCAGATTTCTTTGTACACTACTGCCCCATTCCCCAATTCACTGTTAGAAATTCTGAGTGTATCCAGAGGGTGGCGGCGAGGGAGGCCCCCTGTGGCCGCCGGGTGCAACCGGGGCTGGCCTCCGCGGGGATGCAGGCACCGCCGCCCGCCGCCGCCCGACCATCCATCAGTCATATCAACTGAAGGACCTTGCGGCGCCTTGGCCGCGTGGACCGTGGAGTTTGGAAGACGAATTGCCAGCCAGCCATAGCAAGGCGCGGGCAGGGTGTGTCCTGGGTCGCCCCCTCGACCCCGGCAGACCGCCCCAGACCTCCACTTGACCGGGCGTCTCTTGTCGTTCGGACGCCTCTCGAGTCTGCTTTGCTTCCGATTTTCAATTACCAGCCGATCCACGAGGGCGAGGGGTGGAAGGGGTGAGGCAATCTGGCGCCTTTTGTGCGGCTCTCCGGGCAACGCGGTGCAACGCCAGCGGGCGGGCCGGAGGGCGGGTGCACGGTGTGTCATTGCGGCTGGGGTCGGTCGGTGCGTCAAGCCTTGGTCGGCGCGCACGTCGCCCTGGCAGGCAGGCAGGCAGACCGCACTGCCTAGTCCCCGCCACCACATGTCACGGGACGTAGCGGCTGCGCCGGAGAGTGCTGCCTGGGGCCGCGCCTAGCCGCGCCGCACCGGCTGCACCGCAACCCCTGCGGCCGCATTCAACGGGCCGTGCGACCGCGAGACATTTTTCCGGGAAGGGGGTGGGTGAGTGTTGGCCGGGCGAGCCGTGCAGTGCAGCCTGTGTGTCCGGCACGCCCTGTACGTGGCGCGGTGGCGCGGCCGCGGAGGCCGGGTCCGGACACCGCGGCTGGGACCGGCTTCACTCATCAGCTGAGCTTTCTCCGGCCATTGACTGGGGGAGTGGGGGCCGAGGGAGTGGGGGGCGTCAACAATGCCGCGGACAAGCACGCGAGCCGCGTCCCGGCCCCGGCTCGGCTCCAGCCTGGCCCCGGCTTGGCCGCGCGCGCACCTTTGCGCCGCTCGTCCCGGGTCGCATTGCGTGTACTGCATGTAGGCCGTGCCAATGAGGCGGCGCGGGGCGCGGCGGGGCGCGGCGGGGCGCGGGGGGCGCGGCGGGGCGCGGCGGGGCGCGGATCGGCGGGGAGGAGTGGGTCGAAGGGCGCCTCGTTACTCATCTCGTCTCGGAGGCCCGGCGGGGTATCGGGCGAAAGGGGGAGGGGGCACTTTGTGCGCTCCGTTGTTGAATGAGACTCTCGGACGAAATCTTGCGCTCGGCGCGGCGCTGCTGCAGTTGTGGCTGCGGCGCGGCTGTCAACCGCCCGACCGGCTTACGGCTGGTGGCTACGCTTTATTCATGGCTAGCAGCAGACTGATGCCGAGAGTCGTTTTCGTCGCTCTGTCTCTCTCGCAACCCTACGCTACGCCCCACGAGTGCGACAGAGACAGAGCGACGAAAACACAATTCTGGGAGTCAGGTTGCAGCAGGACGGCGGCCCGCACGCCCTGCAGTCCGCGATGCTGATGGCCGCCAGTGGCCGCCGCATTACGGGTCGGCCAGGTGATGCTGCCACTGCCACCCCTACGGCCGGGCGTGTTATAATGTCGATCCGTGCGCGGCGCGGCACGCCTCGCCACGCCTCGCCACGCCTCGCCACGCCTCGCCACGTCGGGCTCCAAGTTGGCTCCGGCTGTCCCTGACAGGTCGACAAGTTGCACGGGGGAGGAAGGGGGCTCTGTTCGCAACGACACGGCGAAGAAAACTTTATACCCCCTGGTTTTCTTTCTTTTCTTTTTTTCGTCTTTTATATCGGGCTGGGCCTGTCGCGATCCGCCGGTCCGCCCCCCGCTCGCCGGGCAGCTGAAGTGTGTGCCTTGCGTCGGCGAAGTTCAGCGCCGCGCGTTCCTCGCAAGGCACTCGGTGGCGGAGCGGAGCGTGTGTGATCTACAAACTGGCGCACCGGTGCAGCGGGGAAGCAAGGCGGGCAGCCGCGCGGGGTGCATAGAGCACGGCGCTTAGAGCACGGCCTAACCCATGTCTACTGCCGGCGCCGGCCGGTCTGCCGGGAAGCCGCCGCTTCGGTTAGGTTCTCGTGCGCTCTCGTTCAAAGTTGCTTCCAAGTGTTTCGCTGGATGGAGCAGAGGAGCGCCAGACGCACTTACAGCGCGCGGGCGGGTTCGCTCGACCCTGCAGAGAGCACTTGGGATGAGCGCGGGACGACGCAGGGCGGAGCGCCCCCCCCCCCTCCAGGATGCATTGTACTGTGGGTGCGCGCCGCGCGCCTCCTGTCTGCATCCGTGGAACCAAATGTCGTCGTCCACACGCCGGCGATGAATATTCAGATATTCAGGCGACATGACACGGCGCGCCACGCCACGCCCTGGCTGGGCCCTGACAAAGCAAGTGCATGGCGGAGTGAGTGGCCGTGGTCTCCTCGCTGAGGCCAATGCAGAGTGAGCCCTGCGAGGCGATTAGGAGACGAGTCCCTCTCCTGTGCATGCAGGATTGTTGTTGGCGAGCTGCGAGCTTTGAACAGTGCGGCGCCCTCACCGCCCCGCCTCGCCCCGCCCCACCCTGGTATCGGCAGCGACTGCGAAGTCCTCTGGTGCCAGTGGAATGTATTTCGTCCAATGGTGTGCGTATCGGGGAGGAGGGGGTGTCGCCGTCGTCGAGGCTTTTCGGCTTGGCGCTCTACTTTTCCAGCTCGCCGACACTAGATAAATAATTTCTCCGGCGCCGTTCTCCTGGAGTCTGAGTCGTGACAGTTCGTCGCTGGCCTGGCTGCTGGCCGCCTTGCCTTGCTGCCTCTCCCGCCTCAGCGTCACCATTTTCGATGAAGGCTGGCGTGGTGGAGCAGGCCAGCGGGGGGCAGGGAGCCCGGCGTCCAGGAAGTAAAATAGGCTCGGAGCGGAACTCTGCAAAATCGACGGCCGAAGACACTTCTTATCACGAGAGGCCTTCAAACGCCTCGGCGCTTGCTTTGTTGCCTCCCCCAGCCTGGGGGTCGCGACCGCATGTCAGTTCGGCTTGGTCCTTGGGGTCGCCTTGGGCCGCCAGTGTTTGGCTGTGGGGCAGCGAAAATGTTTGGCAGCCATTTTTGGGTCGCGAGCCGAGAAAGGAGGGGAACCGCTGCCCCAGCCCCGTGTCCCCCATGCGGCGTCCACTGTGCTAACGCCCCCGGTGTTTTGTTCTGTTGCAGACGTACAATGCGGACCCAACATGTTCCGGTGCTCGGACGGCAAGTGCATCCCCCAGGTGGCGGTGTGCAACTACCAGAAGGACTGCGACAAGGCGGAGGACGAGTTCCAGGCGTGCCGTAAGTATAGAAGGGTGCTGTGGCGGCGACGCCCTCCTGTTCACGCTGGGTCGGTGGAGCAGCGTTAGCGTCTGGATTCCGTCCACGCTGTTTCAGTTCAAAGTCTTTTATAAACTGCCAACAAAAACATTCGCTTCCCGCCACTTGGATTTTCCTCCGGGTTGCGCTGATGCTGTTGTTGTTGGTTGCAGCGCCGCCCGAGTGCGAGCAGGGACACCTGTCTTGCAGCCAGTACGTGTTCAACAAGACGTACTGCATCCCGCCGTACCAGCGCTGCGACATGATGGTGGACTGCGTGGACGGCACGGACGAAGCTGAGTGCAGTAAGTGCACGTCTTTTTCTTATTCCCTCCTTTCTTATTCCTCCTCCTCCTGCTCCTCTCTTTCTACTCCTCCCGAGGGGAAAACAACTGACCTTTTTTTTTTTGTACACCGCAAATTCTTGAAAATTTCCAAAAATTTCCAGAACTCTTCAAAAATGTCTGAATTTTAACAATTTTTTTAAAAAAATTTAAAAAATTATTACTTTTGTACACTAAAATTTTGATTGCATTCCCCCTCTGCTCCTCCTCCTCTGTGATCGGCCATGCCCTTTCTCCGTCCCTCGCAGCCTTCTGCTGCGGTTGGGTGAGGCGGTCGTCGGTACAAATGGAATAGTGCAGACAGCCCTCCCTCCCCCTTTCCCTCTCATTACTGGGACGCGATGAGTCTGCCGTGGGCCTAATCACTCGCGGCGCAGCCAGCGGGCTGATGTCGAAGACTCGTTCGGCCTCGCTCGCTCTCTCTCTCTTTCTCTCTCTCTCTCTCTCTCTCTCTCTCTCTCTCTCTCTCTCTCTCTCTCTCTCTCTCTCTCTCTCTCTCTCTCTCTCTCTCTCTCTCTCTCTCTCTCACTCACTCATGGGCCGTTCCGTGCGGGTGCGAGAGAGACAGAGCGCCGGAACGGCTGTTCGGAATCGCCAGGCAGGGCGCAGCGCGGGCGTCGCTCAGGGGAGGTTGTTCCGGACTGGGGTGGTGCTGCTCTGAGTGCCGGGCCCCTGGCCTGGCAAATGGCTCGTATTAGGCCTAACTGACGGACGGGGCGCGGCGGGGCAGGGCGCCGTAGCACACGCTCTGACGCAAGGCCCCTCGCTCTTGGTCCAGAGGCACGGCGGCCGCGTTTGTTGCCCATTTCCTTTCTCGCCGGCCGCGTGCTGCGCGGGTGCGAGCCTTGCATTGATGCTGCAGTTTGTGGAGAGAGAATCAAAGCTGCCGCCGCGCTGCCTGGCGCGCTTGGTGGCGCTGAAACGAGGCGCGTAATGGCTCGGCCGGGCTAATTGCACGCGCCACGCCACGCCATGCCGAGGCAGCGCCGCCGCGCTCTCCTTTGACGCGCGGGTATCGGGCGCACCCCACTGAGGACGCGCTTGTTCTGACCTGCCCTTCTGCTTTTCCAGCGTACCGGAAGTGTCAGCCGGACGACTTCCGGTGTGGCGGCACGGACAACTCGGGGCTCTGCCTGCCCAAGGAGAAGCGCTGCGACGGGTACGCGGACTGCCGCAACCGGCGCGACGAGGAGGACTGTCCCGGCGGCGGCATGGCGTGCCAGCTGGACCAGTTCCGGTGCGCGGACGGCACCAAGTGCGTGGACCTGGCCCTCAAGTGCAACCACCGCACGGACTGCCACGACGGCAGCGACGAGGAGAACTGCAGTGAGTACGACGCGGCGAGGCGGGCGAGGCGGCCGGGTGTTGCATGCCATGCCGGCCCCTGAACACTGTGCGCTGTGATGCAAGGTGCTGAAGGGTCACCTCGGCGGCCTCAGCCTCGGCGGCTGCGGAGAGCAGCCGGGCGACCTGCCTCTTCGGAGCGCAGGGCTGCGGCACGGGGTGGTCTGCCGGGTCTGCCGGGTCTGCCTCGCGGCCGGCCAGCGCGCCTGCAAAGTCGAGGTAGGCAACCGGTCGCTGCGACGACACGCGTGCGGGCGGGCGGCCTACCCTCCAGGCGACCCGCCCCCGGGAAAGACGGCAGATGGACCGCGCACCCTCCCACAGTGTGGCGCCGTTCTCGTTGCTCCGCGAGCCCCAGCCTTGTTGTTGTTGTTGTTGTTGTTGTTGTTGTTGTTGTTGTTGTTGTTGTTGATGATGATGTTGATGTTGTTGTTGTTTCTCCATTTTCTTCACGCCTTGTGGTGTCCTGCCCGCAGACTTCCCGGCCTGCCACGTGGGGCAGTTCCGGTGTGCGAACGCCCTCTGCATCCCCATGTCTTTCCACTGCGACGGCTACCGGGACTGCACGGACGGCTCGGACGAGCTGAACTGCACGGCGACGGCCTGCCCGGAGAACAAGTTCCTGTGCCCCAAGGGCGGCGCGGACAACAGCCCCAAGTGCATCCAGCGGTCGCAGCTCTGCGACGGCAAGAGGGACTGCTCGGACGGCGCGGACGAGGAGGCGGCGTGCTGTGAGTACCGGTCTGCCTGCGTCCAACGGAACGAGGACTGGGCGACAATGACGAGGGTCTTGGTGTTCCACAGCGACGAGCAGCTGCCCCTCGCTGCGGTGCGAGTACAAGTGCCAGGCGTCGCTGACGGGTGGCTCCTGCTACTGCCCCGAGGGCCGCAAGGTGGCCAACGACTCGCGGACTTGCATCGGTACGTACTGGATGGCGGCAGGCCGAGGCAGGCCCCGACAGGCCCCGACAGGCGGGCTGGCGGACACCACCCTAACCGCGGCGCCGCGTCGCCTTGCTTGCAGACCGCGACGAGTGCCAGGAGTGGGGCTTCTGCGACCAGCTGTGCACCAACACGGACGGCTCGTACACGTGCGCCTGCGACCCGGGCTACCTGCTGACGGGCAAGGCGCACTGCTCGGCGCGCAACAGCGCCGGGATGCTGCAGCTGTTCTTCGCGTACGACCGCTCCGTGTACCGCATGGACGACCAGGGCCAGCACAAGAAGCTCGTCGCCAACGCCACGGGCGCCGCGGGCCTGGACTTCCACTACGCCAAGAACCTGCTGTTCTGGTCCGACACCAAGACGCGCAAGGTGCACGTGCAGTCGCTGCTGGGCGAGCCGACGGCGCCGACGGGGCTGGCGGCGGACGCCACGGCCTCGGACATCATGCTCCCCGGCACGTGGTCGCCCGTCGCCGTCGCCGTCGACTGGGTGGGCGACAAGCTGTACGTGGCGGACTCGGTCGGCCTCAAGATCGACGTGTTTGAGTTCGACAATCGGCTCCACGCCATCGTCCTGGGCACCAACCTGACCGCGCCTGCCGACCTCGCCCTCGACCCCACCGTGGGGTGAGTGTCCTGGGCCTCGCCACTGCCATTGGCGGTGATCGTTGCTGGTCGAATCTCACTGTCTGTTCTTTTCTTTTGACAACATTCAGGCTCATGTTCATTGCGGACAGTAACCATGTCCTGCGTGCTAACATGGATGGTACAAACACTAAGTCAATTGTCTCCGAGGCCGCCTACAAAGCTTCTGGAATCACCGTGGACATAGTTGCCAAGAGAGTATTCTGGTGTGACTCTCTTCTTGACTACATCGAAACCGTTGATTATGATGGTAATAGGAGACACATGGTTGTGCGAGGTATGTTTGTCAAATGTCAACTGAGCATCACTTAACTTTAAATAACCCTTTTGAATGATCAAATTTGAAAATGTTGTGTCTTTGTTTGTTCCTTTCAGGTCAGTCAGTTCCCTCGCCTTCCCGCCTCACAGTATTTGAAAATCGTGTGTACTGGTCAGATGGAACAAAACAGGGTATTATGAGTGTAGATAAGTTCTTAGGGTCAGAATCTATGAGCATGGTGTACAAAGATAAATCTGCGCGTGAACCAAGGAGTGTTAAGGCTGTACATAGTCTAGTTCAAAAACGAGGTATGTTCTATGGCACTTCAGTCAGTATTATATTTTAGATGTTTCTTCTACTCAGTGATCATTTGATTTGATTATTCCACACAGTTACCAACCCTTGTGGAAACAATAATGGAGGTTGTCAGCATATGTGTATAGTCACAGCTTCTACTGAAAATGAACACCAACTAGGATATAGGTGTGCTTGTAACATTGGTTCAATGCTGGCCAGTGATCAACGCAACTGTTATTGTGAGTTCTTTAGCTATTGTTATAGATATGCACCATATGCAACTTGGGTCATTGCACGCTGGTCAATTCTGATTGATTTTTTTTTTTCAGTGGTGAGGGAGTTCCTGATGTCATCCCAGCAGAGGTTCATCAAGGGACGTATTTTAGACCCTGTGGTTGAGGGATTTGGTGATGCTATTTTACCAGTAGTTTCACGTCGAGCGCGGTTTGTTGGTCTCGACTTCGATGCCAAAGAAGAATTTATTTACTATTCTGATGTTCTCCAAGACGTTATTTACAGGATACATAAAAATGGAACAGGTAATTTTCCAGTCGATTATAGGACTTGGTTTTAATAATTTTTTTTCAAACTGATGAAGTATTATTAACTGAAACTTCTAGGCAGAGAGATTGTTTTGGCATCCCAGAATGAAGGTGTAGAAGGCCTTGCTGTTGACTGGGCATCCAAAAACTTGTATTACATTGACAGTAGGAAAGGAACTCTCAATGTTCTTAGCACAAGAAATGTCACATATCGGCGAACACTTCTAAAAAATTTGAAACGGCCACGTGCTATTGTAGTTCATCCTAATAAAGGGTAGGTAGTTGCCTAATATTTTAATTGATTCCAGCTTTCAGTGTAATAAATTAATTTAGTTGTTTTGCTCAAATTGAGATTGTTAAAAAATTTCCTTTTGTAGGTATATATTTTTCTCTGAGTGGGACCGGCCAGCAAATATCAGCAGGGCAAATTCTGATGGAACAGATTTGCTTGTATTTCGTAATGTCACTCTTGGGTGGCCTAATGGACTCTCAGTAGACTTTGTCAGAGACCGCCTGTATTGGTGTGATGCCCTGTTAGATCATGTTCAACATTCAAACCTTGATGGAACTGATGTTAGGACTGTCAATTCAAGATTGATTAGACATCCATTTTCCATTGTAGTCCACCAAGGTATGTTCCACTATCTATTTTGTATTTTGTTTTTAATCCCCCCCACTCCCATTATAATCAAATAACTGATAATCACTTGTCTAATTCTGTTTCCAGAATGGATGTACATAACTGATTGGAGATTAGATGCCATTATAAAAATGCACAAGTTGACTGGTGAGAAAGAAGAAATATTATTTAGAGAACCTCAAACCAACAGGCTCTATGGTGTCAAAGTATACAGTGATACTGTCCAGACTGTGGATACAAAGCAACCTTGTTCTATAAATAATGGGGGATGTCAAAAACTCTGTTTTGCTGTTCATCGTAGCAATCCCAGTGAAGGTCTTAACGTAAGTTGCAATCCCACTCTTTGTTGTTAGTTTTATGTCTATTGGTCCTTTGGTATCTAAGTTTACAAAATCTTTTTGACAGGCTAAATGTGGATGCCCTTATGGTGAACGTCTCACAAATGACGAGAAAACATGCCAACCAGACCCCAATGCTGAACCACCAGTAGCTGCTTGCCCAAATGCATGGGACTTTACATGCAACAATCAAAGGTGTATTCCAAAGGCGTGGGTCTGTGACGGGGACGATGACTGCTTGGATAATTCTGATGAAGATCAAAACTGTACCAGTAAGTCACACTTATAGTTTTCAATTGATACTGTTCGCTTTTGCACATTGTTTGATCATGCCTTCCCGTTGTCTTTATTTTCAAGAACCTACTTGTGCGCAAACCGACTTCCAATGTGCATCTGGTCGTTGCATTCCCCACAACTTCCACTGTGATGCAGAAAATGACTGTGGGGACTACTCTGATGAAACCGGATGTGTCAATGTCACTTGTTCAGTATCTCAGTTCCTCTGTGAAAATGGACGTTGCATTCCAGCCACTTGGAAGTGCGACTCTGAAAATGACTGTGGAGATGGAAGTGATGAGGGGGATTTTTGTGCTGAGAAAACGTGTGCTTACTTCCAGGTATTTGCCACTTTCAATCTTGCCAGTGCCTTAAACAAAAAACTAAAAAACTACCACATTATTGTTTTTTACTCGATGGTTACCCCTTACTTACATTTTCCATGTAAGGGGTTAGAAGTGTTAGGTGGGATGTAATGTGTAAAAGAGATTGTTCTCTGATTATATATTACTTCAAGGGAAGTGACTGGTATCATTGGAAAGCTGATGTCGATGGCTCGGAGTCATAAGAGAACTATTTTTCAATTCATGGCCCATAAAGTACAGAAAACACAAAAAACTGCTGAGATTGTCCATACATGGTTCACAGTCTAAGTCCCAATGAGAGTTAATACACCTAGAACACAATGATAAAACCTACACCAATGTATGTCGTGTTGAAGTTCTTTTTAAAAAAAAGGTGGTTTCAGTGATGTTTTCAGGTAATATAATAACAATGAAATTAAAAATATAGAAAACTGTTCAGAAGCTGTATGATATGTGCTGCCACCTGTTGACGAAATAGAGAATGAAACGAAAAGAATGGTTATGGTGCACCAATATTCATATCTATGTTTGCAAATTCATGTCTAACTCAAAATTTATGGACAATCTCAGCAATTTTATTTTATTCTCTCTTCTAAAAATACTTGACCCTAATAATCCACTTCAGCTTTCCAACAGTTCATCACCACTTCCATTCCACCATGCACATGTGTAAAGAACGAGCCACCCTTTAATACCGGATTGGTATTAATTGTCTTCTTGTTTTAAACAATGCTTGTATTTACAGTTTACTTGTCCGAGATCGGGCCACTGTATCCCTCAGTCATGGGTCTGCGATGGTGACAATGATTGCTTTGATAATCAGGATGAGGAAGGATGTCCTCCAATCACATGCTCCGCAACACAATTCAAGTGTGCAGATTTAAAGCAATGTATTCAAGAATCTTACAAATGTGATGGAATTCCAGATTGTAATGATGGCAGTGATGAACTAGGATGTCGTAAGTGCACCACTGCATTTCTTTAAAAAGTATTTTCTTTAAAAAAGCCAAGAATCATCAACTGTTTATTTTCTGTTTTAACAGCCTCAATTGCACCAGATCAGTGTGATGCTGAGAAGCAATTCCAGTGTGCACAATCTGCAATCTGCATACCCAGATCCTGGCACTGTGACGGCCAGCCAGACTGTGATGACGAGAGTGACGAGCCTTCAACTTGTGGCGAGGTAGCATGCCAGAATGGTTTCTTCAAGTGCAACAACTCTAAGTGCGTGTTCAAGGCGTACATTTGTGACGGAAATAATGATTGTGGAGATAACTCGGATGAGGACCCAAGACATGCCTGCGGACCTCCACCATTTAGGTAGGATGTCATGTTGATTTTGTGGGATACTTTTGTTGTCTGAGACCTCCAAAATCAGGTTCCGTTTAATATCTTGATACATGCACTTTTAGGTGTGACTCTGGCCAATGGCAATGTCCTGGAGTGGCTGAACGTTGCATCAACATTACTCAACTCTGTGACAATAAGCCAGACTGTCCCAATGGTGCTGATGAAGGCGAGGGTTGTGATCTTGCTGAATGTCAGCATCAAGCTGGTCTTTGCTCCAATGGATGTCAGCAAACACCTAATGTATGTCTTTGTTTGGGTTAAATCTATGTATTTTGCACTGAGTCCTATATTTATTTATTATTCTGTTCCAGGGAGCTTTGTGTATTTGCCCATCTGGTGAAGTTCTTTCCAATGACACTGTAACATGTGAAGATCTTAATGAATGTGAACCTCCTGGTGTTTGCTCGCAAACATGCACAAACATTAAAAAAGGATTTGTGTGTACCTGTGTCAAAGGATATGAACTTGAATTTGACAACAGGACCTGCAAAGCCATTAGTAAGTTGTGGTTTCTTTTCTTCTTTTCTTGCTCAAACTAATTTTGAAATTATTTTAATTTTTGCATTATTACCTTTTTTTCCCCTCCAGATCACAGTGTTGCTTTCCTTGTTATATCCAATCGCCACTCCATTTTGGTGGCTGACTTGAAAGATCAGGGTTTGCAAAGAGTGCCCATAATTGTTGAAAATGTTGTTGCAACAGCATCCAACATGCACACGAATACAATATTTTGGTCAGATATGAAGCTAAAGAAGATTTCACGATTAGACAGAGATAGTGAGCCTCAAGATGTGATATCAACAGGTTTAGATTTAGTGGAAGGCTTAGCGTATGATTGGGTGGCAGGAAATCTGTATTGGCTAGATTCAAGACTTGGTACAATTGAAGTAGCTCGAGAAAATGGATCTGATCGCATGGTGCTACTCAAAGAAAATATTACACAACCTCGAGGAATGGCATTGGATCCCAGTGAAGGGTAAGGAGGACTATAATTTTGCAAGTCTAATTATTTTAATCTCAAACTGACAGAATTCTGTTTTTGCAGAGCCCGCTGGCTGTTTTGGACAGATTGGGGTGAAAATCCAAGAATAGAGCGTATTGGTATGGATGGCACAAATCGCAGCACCATAATTAGTACTAAAATTTACTGGCCCAATGGTTTGACTCTGGATGTAGCCAACAAAAGAGTGTACTTTGCTGACTCCAAATTGGACTTCATAGATTTCTGTTATTACAATGGAACAGGAAGGCAGCAAGTTGTTGCTGGCAGTCACTATCTTTTACATCCTCACTCGCTTACAGTTTTTGAGGACACAATTTATTGGACTGATCGACAGCTCAATAGAGTTAGTATGACACTGTGCTATTACTTGTGTGGCTCGATTTTATTTTCTACTGTTTCTAAATCTATGTCTCTTGGGGAACAATTGTAGGTCCTTTCAGCCCACAAATACAGAGGAAAAAACCAAACAGTTGTCTCTCATCTGATATCTCAGCCTCTCAGCATTCATGTGAACCATCCATCCCTTCAGCCAGACTCCCCTAACCCATGTGCCAAAGCCAGTTGTGGACATTTGTGTCTTCTGTCACCATCATCTGCAACAGGGTACACCTGCAAATGCAAGCCTGGTTTTAGGACAACAAAGAATGGCCAGTGTGTTGAGGGTATGTATTTTACCAAGAAATACCAAACCAATCTTGTTCTTGAGTACCTTTTGTCCTACTTTTCATTTATTTATTTTACAGAGGAGAATCCCTTCTTATTGGTCATGAGGGGTTCACAGATTATTGATGTGAGCATGGCGCCAGGAGACAAAACTAGCGGATCTCTCACTCCGATTGTTGGAATAGATGGCGGCGTTCACATTGACTATGATAGAAAAACTCAAACTATGTTCTGGGTTGAAGGGAAGGATGATGACAAGAAGGATGATGATGACAAAGATGATAGAGAAAATGTAACTTTCACTTCAAATCAATAGAAGTGTGACTTTTATAAATCTTGCCTGTTGTAATATTTTTTCTAAAAATATTTCAGTGCACAATTTGGACTACTCCCTATGGTGGAGGAAATAAGACTGAATTTTTGGGAAGTGCCACTGGTATTGTTGGTGCTCCGTACACAATCGCCTTTGACTGGATTGGAAGGAATTTATTCATTGGAAACCGATTGGCTTCTAACTTTGAAGCTGTAAAAGTTGATGGTAAAGTTAAGCATCGCTCAGTCATTCTAGCTAATGATGGAAACAGAACATCTGTTGCAAAGCCAAAATCAATGTGTTTGGATCCCACTGAAGGGTGTGTAAATTGTAACTTAATAAAGTTTTAGCTTTAAAATTTCTTGCTCTTTTAACGAGTTTCATGTTTATTATGTTAATTAGGAAGCTTTATTGGGTGGATGAAGGTGGCTATGGAGTTCCCCCAAAAGTTGCTAAAGTGAATATGGATGGAACGAAACCTGTCATTTTGCTGGATGTTATTCAACGTCCAGAAGCTATCACAATTGATCTGAAAGAAAAGATGCTTTACTTCAGTACTCAGTATCCGAGTTATGTCAAAGTAATGGATGTCAATGGAAATAATCTGCGTACTTTACTGAGTGAGACCAACAACATTGCTCAGCCAAAAGCTCTGGGTGTCTATGATAATCGTCTGTTCTACCTTGATCCGAAATATGAGCGCATAAGCAGAGTGGATTTACCCAGTGGTGATAATCCTAAAATATTATTAGAAAATGAGCCTGACTTAAAGACTTTTGCAGTTTATCAAAAGCAACAGCCTTGTAAGTATTTCTTCTTTCAATAGTTTTCTCTTTTTAAAAAAAAAAATTTGCAATTTTTAATTTTTGTAACTTAATATAACATTTTTTAATTTTTTTTACAGCTGTGAATCACCCTTGTATGAACAACAATGGTGGATGTGAGCAACTGTGTATCCCAGCAGACGGTAATACTAGGGTGTGTGCATGTTCAGTTGGTTTCCGGAAGGAGAATCAAGTCACTTGCTCACCATACAAGACATTTGCTGTTGTGTCCCAGCTGGATATTACACGAGGTTACAGTCTTAAGGATTCTTCTGAAGCAATGGTTCCTATAAGTGGCCCAAGTAAGTTGCATCCACCACCAAATTACGTTTCTTCATCTAACTATAATTTTTTTTAAAACTAAAACTTTTTTTTTTTAAATTATTTAGATCACCATATCTTACATGTGGATGTTCTCTATAAAAGTAATTGGATTTATTGGGTTGAATTCAATCGAGGTGTGTGGAATGGAATTTTCCGTGTCAGACCCAATGGCACAGAGCTGGAACCTGTTGTGAAGGATGGAATAGGATCCAATGGAATTAGGGGATTGACAATAGATTGGATTGCTGGGAATCTTTACTTTACAAATGTTTTTCCTCATGAGAACTACCTTGAAGTGTGCTGGCTAGATGGTTCCCACAGAAAGGTTTTAGTTCGAACTACAACTGATGCACCAAGAGAGTTAGCTGTGAATCCTGTGAAAAGGTAGCTTACCATAAAAGAAATTTTGCTTACTGTTTGCACTATTTTCTTTGAATTTTTACACAATGTTTGTTGTCTTGTTGCAGATTGTTGTACTGGATTGATTATGGACAATACCCTCGCATTGGCAAAGCTTATCTGGATGGAACAAACTGGCAACCAATTGTTACGTCAGGAATCAGTAACCCACGAGATCTCACTGTAGATATGCTCACACATGATGTTTATTGGGTTGACTCTAAACTTGACATGATTCAAAAGGTTTCATACAGTGGTGGAAACAGACAGGTATTTTGTTATTCTAAGCCTTGATCATTTTGTGATTTTAAGGAGGTGCCAGGAAAAGATGTAGCAATTTTTTAATTTCATTATTGATTATTAGGTGATCCGTCGTAATTTACCCAATGCTATGGGTGTAGCTATCCACATGTCAGATGTGTACTGGGTTGACCGAAACCTGAACACCGTCTTCCGAGCATCAAAACTCCCTGGCAATACATCTTTAGCAACTCAAGTCAGGACAAACCTTGCTAAGCTAAGGGACATTGCTATATTTGACCTTACTAATCAACCACCAGATGATACTAACCCATGTCAAAGATTGGGCAATGGAAACTGTGACCAGCTGTGTTTCTCCTATCCACAAGAGCTTTCATCTAACAAGGTATTAATATGGTTCAGATTTTAGCTAAATGCTGTTGTTTGGTTCTATTTTGCATTTTCATGATATTAAACTTTGTTTGCTATATTTTGCAGTTTCACTACAGGTGTGACTGTGCAACTGGTGAGCTATCTCCACCTCATAACGGTAACAAATGTGACACAGTGTCCGAATATTTAGTCTTCTCGACAAGGACAGAAATACGTTCAATTCATCTGGACCCTAAGGAAACAAGTGTTCCATTCAGACCAGTGGTATGTTTTGTTTTATGAAGGTAAACTTAAGAGACTTTCAAGACATGTACTTTAACATTCTATGTTTCCTTTTTCTAGGGCAATCTTACCAATGTGGTTGGGGTTGATTTTGATTATGCAGATCATAAGCTGCTTTTTACTCAAATCAGGCCGTGGGCTAAAATTGGTTACATGTCCAGCACAGATCCAAATGCAAATGACATTCACAACATTATCACTAGAGGTATCAACCCTGAAGGTATTTCATATGATTGGACGCAGAAAAAAGTCTACTGGACAGATTCTTCCAACAACAGCATCTATGCTATGAATACGGATGGTTCTGATTTAGTGATGATTGCCAGAGTGGAACGGCCAAGGGCCATTGTGGTAGATCCCTGTAACGGGTCTCTCTACTTCACTGACTGGGGCCGTTTCGGTCTGTCAGGAAAAATCTTCCGTACAACCATGGCTGGCTCCCTCAAGAAAGCAATCATAGACAAAGATTTGTCGCAGCCAAGTGGCTTGGCAATTGATTACGATGACAGAATGCTCTATTGGACTGATGCAGTTAGAGAGAAAATTGAAAGGTCAACATTAACTGGTGAAAATCGAGAAGTGTTGATTTCAGCTACAATCTATCCATTTGCCATCACTGTCCATGGAGGATACATTTACTGGACTGATTTACAACTACGTGGGGTCTACAGAGCTGAGAAATACACTGGGGCAAATATGATAGAAATGGTCAAGCGCCTAGAAGATTCCCCAAGAGATATCCATGTATTCTCTGCAGCAAGTCAAAAATGTTCTGTTAATCCTTGCCATATCAACAATGGTGGATGTTATCAATCTTGTCATCCTGGTCCGAATGGGACAGTTGAATGTAAATGTGACGAAAATTCCAAACTTGTCAATGAAAATCGAATGTGCGTTCGCAAGAATATGACATGTGATAGTAGCAAATTCTATTGCCGAAATGGAAAGTGTATCTCTCGCATGTGGGCATGTGATGGTGATGATGACTGTGGTGACAACAGTGATGAGGATCTGAACTACTGTACTTATCACTCATGTAGTCCAAATGAGTTCCGTTGCAATAATGGTAGGTGCATTTTCCGCTCCTGGAAGTGTGACCACGAGAACGATTGCCGTGATGGTTCTGACGAATTGGACTGCAACTACCCTCCTTGCGCCACTGGAGAATTTACTTGTGCCAACCACCGTTGCATCCCCATGTCTCAAGTATGTAATGGAGTCAATGACTGCAAAGATAATGGAACAACTGATGAGACACATGAGCGTTGCCCAAGAAATACCACCTGTCCTGTAAACCACTTGAAATGTGAGAAGACTAACATTTGTGTTGAGCCATACTGGTTGTGTGATGGCGACAATGACTGTGGAGACAACAGTGATGAAGATCCCATGCATTGTGCACCAAGAACTTGCCCTCAAAACAGCTTCCGCTGCCCCAACCACAGGTGCATTCCTGCCACGTGGTACTGTGATGGGGATGATGACTGTGGTGATGGATCTGATGAGCCACCAGAATATTGCAAATCAGAAGGAAGGACCTGCTTTGGTGACCTGTTCACATGTGATAATGGAAACTGTATACCAAGAATCTACATTTGTGATGGCGATAACGATTGTTTGGACAATTCAGATGAGGATAATAGACATCAATGTAATGATAGAAAGTGTGATGAAGAAACAGAATTCACATGCACAGAAAATAAGCATTGGAACCGAGCTCAGTGTATACCACGCAAGTGGCTATGTGACGGGGACCCTGATTGTGTTGATGGTGCAGATGAAAATACTACTTTGCACAGTTGCCCTACTCCTCAGCCATGCAGTGACGAACAATTCACTTGTGGAAATGGGCGCTGCATTAATAAGGGATGGCTGTGTGATCATGACAACGACTGTGGAGATGGTACCGATGAAGGAAAAGAGTGTAACTCTCAGTACAAAACTTGTAGTCCGCAAGAATTTGCTTGTCAAAATTTCAAATGTATCGGGAGTGTATATAAATGTGATGGAGAGGACGATTGTGGAGATCACTCAGATGAAATGGGATGTGAGAAGAAGAACAAAACATGTGCCCCTGGACAATTCCAATGTACTAATGGGGAGTGCATAGAATATCAATTAGTGTGCAACAAAGTTTCTGACTGTTCGGATGACTCCGATGAACCGCTGCATTGCAATGTTGATGAATGCTCCAAGGTTGAAATTCATCAGTGTGGTCACAAGTGTGTCGATACCTTAACCGGATATTTCTGCGAGTGCAACCAGGGCTACAAATTATTAAGTGACGGCAAAGCATGTGCTGACATAGATGAATGTGTTGAAACACCTGGTGTGTGTTCGCAGTTGTGCTCAAATACTCCAGGATCCTACTACTGTAAATGTGATGAAGCTTACTACGACCGAGAGCCAGATGAACACACTTGCAAAAGCAGAGATCGCACAAAGCCATGGATTTTATTCACTAATAAATATTATGTGCGCAACATGTCCTTAGATGCTTCCCAGTACAGTCTAATGCATCAAGATCTCATGAATGTTGTTGCCCTTGATTACGACTATAAAGATAACAAAATCTACTTCTGTGATGTTTCGGCCAAAACAATTTTCAGATCTACCATTGGGGGTGATGGTACTAAAGAACCCGTTATCAGGCATGATAGTCATGGTCTGGAAGGCATCGCAATTGACTGGGTAGGAAGAAAGCTTTACTGGCTTGACAGGCACAGCAAGCATTTAGATGTCTCTGAACTGGATGGTACTCGACGCAAGACTCTCAAGGCCGGCATCCCTGATCCCAGAGCTGTAGTTGTGCACCCTGGCATTGGCTATTTGTTCTTCACCAGCTGGCATCTTCAAGCATTCATTGGTAAAATGGGAATGGATGGTTCCAATTTCACACGTATTCTCAACTGGAACAATGACATAGCTTGGCCCAACGCCCTCACCATCGACTATTTTACTGACCGCATTTACTTTGCTGATGCCCATCTTGATTACATCGCCTCTACTGATCTTGAAGGACATCATCGGCATGTTGTATTATCTGGAGAAAAAGTGCCACATGTGTTTGCCATCACCCTCTTTGATGATTTTATTTATTGGACTGATTGGAACCTGAAGGCCATCAGCAAAGCTAATAAGTTTACTGGTAAAGATCTAGCAGTGATTCGTAATACAACTCATCGTCCTTATGATATTCATATCTTCCATCCTCTTCGTCAGCTGCCCTATCCTAATCCATGTGGTGCTGACAATGGTGGATGTTCACATTTGTGCCTGCTGAAACCTGTACCAGGAGTAGACCCCAGCCCTGATGGGTATGGTGAGACTCAAAGCCCTGTAACATTTACTTGTGCTTGTCCAAATCAATTTTTCCTTGCTCAAGACAACAAGACATGTGTAGCCAATTGTACTGCTGGCCAACATCATTGCCAGGGAGCTGATGAAAAATGTATTCCCTGGTTTTGGAAGTGCGACGGTGAAAGAGACTGCAAGGATGGATCAGACGAACCATCTTCCTGTCCCACCCGCCACTGCCGAGCTGGAGCATATCAGTGTGACAATGGAAACTGCACAGCATCTGCAACCATTTGTGATGGAGTTGATGATTGTGCCGACGGCTCTGATGAGAAGCACTGTGAGCTGCCATGCCCGGACCTCGAATTTAAATGCAGATCTAATGGACGTTGTGTTCTGAATTCATGGAAATGTGATGGAGATGCTGACTGCAAGGATGCTAGTGATGAAGACCCAGCAATTTGTCACAACCGTGAATGTGATCCTGAAACAGAATTCACCTGCAAAAATGGCCGGTGTATCCAAAAGTTGTGGCAATGCGATTTTGACAATGACTGTGGAGATGATTCAGATGAACCAGCGTACAAATGCAGACAGCGCCAGTGCCCCAATGGCTGGCAGAGATGCCCCGGCCAAGCCAACTACAGATGTATTCCCAAATGGTTGTTCTGTGATGGAAAGGATGATTGTCGAGATGGTAGTGATGAACTGCCACAGAATTGCCCCAAGTGCCATGAAACAGGAGATTTCCAATGTGCCAACAATAACCGCTGCATTCCCAAACGATGGCTATGTGACTTTGAAAATGACTGTGGAGACAATAGTGACGAGAGTGAAGCTCTGTGTCGTGGATCTTACCGAGAATGCTCTGAATCTGAATTCCGGTGCAACAACAACAAATGCATTCCTAATAGGTGGAGATGTGATCATGATGATGATTGTGGTGATGGCAGTGATGAGCTTAATTGCTCTGGATTTAGTTGTAAGAATGGAACATTCCAATGCGCTAGTGGTCACTGTATAGCTGCTTACTTCCGTTGTGATGGTGATAGAGACTGCCGTGATATGTCAGATGAACTAAATTGTCCTCCACGCTACCCTAATGGTCGCTATTGTCCAGAGTCCAAATTTGAATGTAACAACCACCTATGTATTATGCAGGGTGACCTCTGTGATGGAGCTGATGACTGTGGGGATAACTCTGATGAGTCTCCGGAGCAATGTTCCAACTTCAGCTGTGATACTGTCAGAAGGTTCCAGTGTGACAACCACCGCTGCATTCCTAGATATCAGCTCTGCGATGGGCAAGATAATTGTGGTGATGGAAGTGATGAGAATAATGTGGCAATCTGCAAGGGTAACAACAAAGCATGTGACTCGTATGCAGAGTTCCAGTGTGCTAATAAGAAATGTATTGAACGAAGCATGGTGTGTGATTACGCTGACGACTGTGGTGACTCATCAGATGAACTTGGCTGCCATCACAATAAGGTCTGCCTCGAAGCCACCAGAGGTGGATGTGAGCACCACTGCCAGAATCTAACCACTGATTCATACATTTGCACCTGCTTCAGTGGCTATAAAATATCACCAGAAAATAGGAAGAAGTGCTTGGATGTTGATGAATGTGTTACTGGAACACACACATGCTCCCAACTCTGTAACAATCTGAATGGAACATTTAGCTGTGCTTGTAGAGAAGGCTTTGCATTGTCTGATGGAGGTATTTGCAAGACACTATCAAAAGATATGGCGGAGACGACCATAATCTTCTCAAGTGGTCCTGAAATCCGAGCTTACGGCCTCTTGTCCAGGAGAGAGGCCGATGTCATTGCTGATGAGAAACGCATAGAAGCAATTGATTTTGATCCTAAATCAGAGATGGTGTTTTGGGCTGATTCGTATGACCGTACCATTAAACGGTCATTCATGTTGAATGCCCAAAATGGAAATGCTAAAATTGGACACGCTCAAGATTTGAACACCAAAGGTCAGTGTCTTCTGATGCTCTTAGGGACCATTCAGTATTTCTTGACTTCCAAGACCCCATGCCTGTGGATTTTATCTGCCTTCCCCATGTATTTAGATCATAGTTAACTCATATTTTTGTTTCTGTGTGTTTGACTTTCTTTTCTTTTCATTTTCAGGTACCTGGAAAACAACAGGCCTGGCAGTTGATTGGATTGCTCACAACCTGTACTGGACAGAATTGGACAGATCAGGAACTAAACAGAAGGGCCGGGTCATGGTGTCGAAGACTGACGGGAGGTACCGGCGTTCCCTTGTGTCTGGTGTCTTGGAAGCGCCTACATCAGTAGCTGTGGATCCGCAATATGGCCGGATGTTCTTTGCTGATTCTGGTTCCACAGCCAAAATAGAAATGGCATGGATGGATGGATCAAGGAGACGTCCCCTGGTTGTTGATAACATTCGTCACCCAACGGGTAACTACCGTTCTTATTTTAATGTTACTTCATACCTTTAACAACTGCTGTTTTTACATTTTTTAAATATTTTTGTTTCAAGGATTAACTATTGATTACTCCATGGATCACACTCTGTTTTGGGCTGATGCAAAATTGGACAAAATTGAAAGTATCAGACAAGATGGATCAAACAGAATGACTGTTTTAAGAGGAGGTAACGAATCAATGGCATATTTTAGACAAAATAGGTTTTTTGAAGTACACCTTGTACAGTTTTTTATCATTCCCCATCTCTGTTTTGTGTGTTTGACAGACAAACTTCATCACCCCATTTCATTGGATGTTTTTGAAAGCACACTTTATTGGGTAACGCGGGATACAGGAGAATTAATCAAACAAGATAAATTTGGAAGAGGTGTACCTGTTACTGTTGCTCGAGATCTCACTAACCCAACTGGTGTCAAAAGTAAATTACCTCACTTTTTCTGAAATATTACAATAGCATGGTATTTAATCAAAGAGCTCTTTTTAAAAATAATGTCACTTTTATTGCAGTTTACCACAAGCTAAGGTACAACACCTCCATCAGTGATCCTTGCCATGACCATCATTGCTCTCATCTGTGCCTCATTGTGCCTGGAGGTTTCCGTTGTGCTTGCCCAGATGGCTCTGGTGCGAGAAAGGCAGGGTCGAGTGAGGCTGTGTGTGATGCAGGTACATTTACAGTCATATCATTTCCTTTGAAATAGCAACGGGAGAAGAAATGTGTCACTTTAAACAACTTAAAAAGGTAAATGTTAAAATTTTTAATGGAAACTATCTTTTTTTTTTTTTTTTAGCGTCAGAGCAAGAGCGACCGGCGCCACTGGTTTGCCCTTGCCAGAATGGTGGGCTGTGCAGACAGACTGATGGCAGCAACGATCTGCAGTGCGCCTGCCCGCCTGACTACCACGGCCAGTACTGCGACGACCATGTGCAGCGCACCAGGGCACCGGGGTCTGCGGCCAGCACTGCGGCCATCGTCATTCCCATCGTCGTCATCCTGTTGCTGCTTCTAGCTGCGGGGGCGGTGTACTTCGTGCACCGGAAACGACCGTTGTGAGTCTAGATACCATTCGTTGCAGACTGAATTGCATGTAATCATTAGAAATGACAATAACAATGCTGTTTCTTCTTTTGCACAGTGGTAAAGGGTCTGGTCTAGGAGGGCTCACCAACTCCCAAAGTGTGTCATTCCGACAAGGGACCAATGTTGAGTTTGGAGCATCGTCATTTCCTCCAAATGGTCCATCTCAAAGAGGAGTGAGTAAATTAGCTCCATGTATCTTATGTTGGTGTGAGTGGAAAACAAATTATTTTGTCCTCATCTGTTGTGTTCACAGGAGCCATTGGATGTGGAATACAATCTAGGTGATATGGGTGCCAAGAGTCGTGACTTCAGCAACCCGATGTACGACGCGCTTGGCGGCGAGGGCGGGGGCGGCACTGGCCCCGGAAACGGCAGTGGCATTTATGAGGTGCCAGCAGATGTCGCCAAGTCAAAGTTTAACGCAGATGCCGGTGTCATGTCAAGTCCAGAACCAGCATCTGCAATCCTAGCCCCATCCAGTGTTATTCAGCGGTCTTCTCCGCAAATTCATATACGGCACCGAGAACTCGACCCTACCTCAGTTGACACAGGCAAAGATACACAAAAGCTTGTGGAAGAGGACCGGTCAGACTGCTAGCCACACTGAACCGCATTAAATGCGGGAGGACATAAAAATTTTGTGGTATAACCAGTTAGACTGCTAGTGGAACCTATGCTGTGCTCACACCACACTAAAACTTTTTTTTTTCAATTTTTCCCCCCCCAAAATTTTAAAGTGTATTTATTATTTGTTTTTGTTTTTTAAATGACAAGAAATAAATGTGTTCTTTCGTTTTTTAAAGGTCAAACACACAATGTCTTAAGATATTATTAGCAAGCATAGGATTTGTCTGAATCTCAATATCCTAAAGAAAAGAGACTATATTATGTCAATAATTTTGTATGTATTTTATGTTATGACTTGTTAAGTGGTGTAATTTTATTCTTTTTGTTTTTGTTAATGATTGTTGGCCCACCTATTCCTCTCTCTCTCTGCCTTGAACCTTCTCAATTAGGGTATTCTCAATATTTATTGCATGATAACTGGAAACAAGCTACATAGTGTTTTATGTTAATTGACTGTCCTCTTCTTTCAATCCTGAGAAGCATAAATTGTGTTTGTTTGCTTTTATTACCCAAGATTTATTAGGGCATCAATTTCTCTTCTGTATGTTTCACAAAGAAACTTCTGAAGCTTACATATGAGATTATTAGAACTTGTAGGACTACTTAAACCCATGTTTTTATTTGCTCAAAATTTAGGAAAGTGTTGCAACTCAACCTATTTTATTTGATCTGTTATGCAAAGAAAAATGAGGGAATATCAATGCTGTGTTCTTAAACTTGTTTGTTTCTTACTTTTAGACAATTAGGTTGTAGATGCAAGCCGGAGAGAGAGAGGGAAATTTTAAGACCTGTCCAGTTAAATGCGGCCAACATGTCACAACTGACAGGTCTTTATAATCCAAAGTGAGCTGATTGCTGCAGCTTATGCCATAACAAGACATCTGGTGCCTCAATGTTGATTGAAGTGTCTCTTAGCATTGTGATTGTTACCAAGGACAGTTTTTGGGACCTGCTCAACAACACACACACAGCTGATTTGTGTGTGACTTGTCTGTTAATATATTTATATATATAAATACATACATATCTATATATATAAATAGTGCTACTCTAGATGTTATTTATTAATTGAAATTAAAAACTATCAGATTTTTTTTCTTTTTTTTTAAAACATTATTTCTGTTGAAGATTGGTCTAGTATGAACTAGACAACTTTAAATTTACACATTCCGTCTTATTTCTTAGTCTTTAAGAGAGTGCATTGCCTACTTCTTTGTGAACAGCTCACACTATTCATTGTGTATCAGTGTATACAGAGCTGATGATTTTAAATTGTGATAATAGGGAGTAAATACAGCCTTTTAAATTGTGTTTTTATCAGCTTATTGCGATGTTTGTGAAGTGATGTTTTCAATATTTTAGTATTGATTAATGGCCATACTTGGGCTTAATCCCAAAACACCTTTCTGTACCTGGTTCGTAGATGAAGAGCCAGTTTCTTAGATGTTTTGCTTACAAGCTCTAAAATTATTCATTTGTTTTATTTTATACATGTTGAAAATTCTAAGTCTATTTAGAAATCTATAAAGAAACTGCTTCTAAATACTGTAAATGAGATTAAATCCTGTTTATTTTTCTATAGGTTAGAGGTGAATTGGTGTAATTGTTAATGAAAACAGATGAACTGTCACATAATTTCCAATAATGTACATAATGTTTCTAACCTGAATATTGGAACTGTAAAATAATGTATGTTATTGACAGAAAAAGAAAGTTTGGAACAGTTGAATCAAAATTTTATTTTCTCTCATACCCCACACAAGTTATAGACCATAGATGTAAATCTTCCTTGGTATTTTAATTATAAGTAGTCACACCAAAGTCCTATTTAAATTATGCCAATGAAGTAAACACTGAGCCTGTCTCATCCACATTTAATCCCTCATGCTGAAGCAACCATACTTTGACAGTATTGCGGCAGCCACCTGAATATTTTCCCACCTTGTTGCCGCTTTTCACCACTCGATGACATGGGACAACCAACTGAAACGGGTTTGAGGCCATTACTGTCCCAACAGCTTGTTGTGCTCCTATGAGACACAAAGATAACAATAAGCATACATTGTTTACTTTAAAGAACATTTATTTTGACGCCATATAACAAACCTGGGCTTCCAGCCAAAGATGCAAGCTCTCCATAAGTAATGGTTTTCCCAAATGGCACCTTGGAAGCTAAGGATAACAGTACTCTTTCTCGGAACGAGGGATCTAGAAAGTACAGATTAATAGAGTCAGTTGCATGTTCTTTTGTATTTTTATGCCAGTTTGTTATAAATCATCTGTAGCATCGCATCTTACTGTCTGTGGAGACAGGGCAGAGTGGAGGGATGCAGAGATGAGATACATTTCCAACATTGTGAAAATATGTTTCTAGCCAGTTTAGACAATTATCCAAACAAATTTTTACTTTCTCATCTTGGGGAGGGTTGCAGAGTAATGAAGTGTGTTTGCTGCAGACAGAAGAAGAAAACGAAACATCACGTCCAGCACAAAGTGTCACCATGGCCTAATTTCAAGGTCAGTAGGAGTCAACACCAGCCAAATAAAATTCATAACATATCTTGAATTATGTTACACAATTATGCAGCTTAAAATTCTATGGTCACCTCGTATCTGGCATGAAGTTCTCATCTGTGATATCGTCTTTTTGATAAATCATGTGTAACCCTTGGCTACAGACGCTAAGTAGCATTTCCCCGATTGGTGTAGAAACACGAAATGTCTCCATGGTTCTCTTCTCTCCGTCACCACAAGCCGCAGCGGTTCGCGATCGTTTCGAATACTGCATTTTCAGATTACAGGAAATCGAGAGAATTTGATCCTGCGTGAGTAATCCACGAACACGCTGCAGCGGGGGTGGGGGGGGGGAGGTTGTTGTTGTTGTTGTATTCAAACCTCGCGGAAAATGACAGCCGTCAGCTGATTGGTTCAAGTTTGACAGGGCAGACAATTTTTATATAACAAAAATGAACGCTATTCTCAGGATTTGAGTTTTTCATGACGTTATGCGAAAGAACTCATGATGATCTTTTTGAGCAAATTTAGAACTTACTCAAAATTGTGATTTTAGAATTGGCACACCTCTAACAGAAATTAGATGATCGCCATACGCTTGCCCAGCTTGTTCCCGCCTGTCCCCTCCCCCTGACCTTACACTGTACGCCCGCCCCACCCCTTTCCCTTTTTTTGGCGTCTGCTTCTGCTATCTCCTGCGGGACCCAAATTTTTCCAGAGGGACTGCTAGTGATTAGCAGGCACTCCGAGCAGTAAGATGGATTTGAAAGGAAAAGTTGCTCTCGTTACTGGGGGCACCGGCGGTATAGGCCGAGCTTGCTGTGAGGAATTACTGAAGCTGGGTGCAAAGGTGAGGCGAGACGAAACGGGCGTCGGCTGCTGTGCTTGTTGTTTGGGTGGGGGGGTCCTATAGTTTGTTTTGACAGCCGCTCTTAAACTACATAATCGGCACACTTGTCCATCACGAACCACTGAAATTAAGTAGCACTTTCTCTTGGATCTTTTCTGTCATGCTTACGACGCTAGTTTGGTTATGGCAAGTGAATCTTATCACCTCATGTATCAGACTCAGATGAACTTGTGCTGCATGGCTTTACATGTTTCTTTAATTTATTATTATTAGTTTGCTGTTTGTTGATTTGTTTTGGAGGTGATATAATCAGGGTCCAGTTTAGTAAAAGACACTGTCTTTCTTAGGTGTCTGTTTGTGACTTAGACATGGCTGAAGGAGAGCATTTGGTGAAGCAGCTCAGTCTCAAGTATGGAAAGGATAAAATCCTTTTCTGTCAATGTGATGTCACAGACTATCCTCAGTTTGAAGGTAAGATTGCGATTTTTAATCTAAGATCGTAAACGCTAATTTAAGAAAATGCAAAATGCAATAATATTTTTCATTTGTTTTCCAGAGTCATTTCAAACAACAATTGCAGCACTAGGGGGATTGGACATTGTGGTGAACAATGCCGGAATTATGAATGATCGCTTGTGGGAACTAGAAGTTGATGTGAATCTTGTGAGTGAAATATTTTAGTTATGCTTTGGCCCAAAATTCTCTCTGCTTAACAATGGACCCTGACTTCAACACTATCATTGGATTCTTTTCTTCTTCAGAACGGTATGATTCGGGGTACACTCCTGGCTCTCAGGTTCATGGGCAAAGACAGAGGAGGACGTGGTGGTGTAGTTGTCAACATGGGATCAAATGTGAGCCTGAGGCCTTATGTGAGTCTCCCAATCTACACTGCCACCAAACATGCAATTCTGGGTTTCACTCGGTCATATGGAGTAAGTATTAACGCTTTATGAAACCCCTCATGTTTCAAATATGACTTAAAGTATACCTTTATGTCTTTTAAAATTTTCTTTCTTTAAAGGACTTGTACCACTTGAACACAACTGGTGTGCGTATTCTAGCTCTTTGTCCCTCAGCAACTGACACCAAGCTGTTTCAGAATGTGAAAAAACAGTTGCTTTCAGCAGACTTTGAGAAAGCCTGGCAAAGGGATACAGCTAATTCATCCCTTCAGAAGTAAGTTCTTGTTTATGCATCTCTAACTTTGATGTACTGTAGGTTCCATTTAGAGATTTCTTCTTATTTTTTTGAACATCTTTCCTAGACCTGAATGTGTTGGTAAGGCTTTGGTCCAGATTCTTCACAAAGCTGTGAGTGGGACTGTTTGGTCAGTTGAAAATGGTCAACCTCCATATCAGGTCAACTTCTCTTGAATGAATACAAATCTCAAGAGCCCTCAATAACCATCTCCATTCCAACATTCTTTTTTAATTTTTTTTAAACAAAATGTTACATGTTTTTTACTTGTTTTGTATCTTATTAGTTTTACAAGTTCTTCTACATTTAAATAGGAAACAAGAAAGGAGTTTCCTATTATTTCAGCTTTTTGTAGTTATTCTGTCTAAGAAACTTCTGTAGAAGGATATTGTATTCAAATTTTTAATTCTAGGATTTAAAAAAAAAAGTTTTCTTTGTAGTGCTTTATAGCTTGAACTTCATATGTGAAAGAAGATTGTTTTTTGGAGTAGACAATGCTCTGGTGCCTTAATTGGTTTTTAAATCCTTTATATATTATAAACTTACGTAGGTTGAACAAAAAGAAGCTTCCGCTCTACTTTCAGATGTTAAATCCTGTACCATATTTAGTTTATTGTTATCCGAGCTGGCCTCATTGCTTGAGAATTATAATAAACCAACACATTGCCTTGAGGGTAAAACTTAACTATTTAACTTATTTATAACAACCTCTCAAGATCACTGTGTGGTGAAAGCAAAGGAGGTAAAACACCTGTCCTGTCTCATTGAGCACTGATGAGCACGTCTCTAAGGCAGATGGCATGGTTGCTTGAAGTTCTCGCACTTGTTGCCTGGAAGAGGAGTGATCTATTTGATGATATTCCTGACAATCGAGATCAATCAGCAACCATGGCCACCTGGGATCTTCGGTATGACAGCTACGTGTGGGATGACCCACGTTCACCTATTGGTACGCAGGCACACACATTGGAAAAAATCATGGAAATACGTTAAACACCAAGTACCATCCTTTATTTACAGGAGTAGAGCACTTAAAGTCTATCCAATGAATGCCTGTTAATGGTGCAAAATTCACACCACTTCAACAGAAGATCTCTAAATGTAGATTAGTCCTTGACCAGACTTATACACCCAGTTATTTACATACAAGATGGAAAAAGAGCAGCAGCATGGGTCATTTAAGAAAAAAGAACCCCAAAAAATAGGCCAATAAGATATTAGTGAAGAAAGAAGGAAAGATCCATAAGGCCCTGTCGATGAGACTGTCACCACATATAAAAGAAACAAAGTCAGCGAGTATAATAATACAATATTGACACACCAAATGGCCTTGGTAATTTGAAAATTTGATTTTCAGCTTTCTTAATATATTTTCAAAAAATTATAAATATATGCTTGCACGATGGTAACAAAGAATCTTACAATGCGTAAACGTGACATAAAAGTTGTTGATTTGATGTACTTACAAATCATTGCAGTGATATCACACTTGTATAAAAGACAGTATTTAAAGTAAAGCATCTACTTATACATCTACTAAGAACATTCTCTCAGTCAAAGTCAAAAACAGGAATTAGTGAAGTATGTAAGTGTTCAACACCCATCTAACAAAACTACCGGGTGTACACCTCTGACAAAATGAAATTGAAGTATCACAAGGACCTAATTTGTTCTCTTACATTTCCTTCCCTTGACTTGCTAAAATAGAGCACAGCACGTTCCCTGGTGATTCAAGGGAAAGAAACGGGACCGGCATTCAACAATAACATTTCGGACAGAGCACATTGTAACATAACCTACAGAACAAACAGATTGACGAGGCACCTGCTATGTGCCTCCCAAACTAGGAGAATACTGATGTTTGTTCATAATGAATCACATTAACAACATAACAACCCTGAGAGCTCAAAATCAAGCAAACAATACATTCACTGTCCTTCATTGTTAACTAAGTTTTCACTGATGAAGTCATCCTGTCATAGCAAGGTAATCTCAGAACTACTTCCATTAACATAATTATAACTTACATACTAATTGCAACAAAACAAAAAATTAAATGTCAATAACATGTTCCAAAACCACAGAAGCAAAGAACAAGAAAATAAAAGAGCAAAAAGAGACGACTCTTAAAAATTTGTGAAACTATTCACATTGTAACACTACTCGTAGAAAATGCAGTCTGTCTTACCTATTTGGTCCACTTCGCCAATGCATTCTCATGGTTTACTGTGATTAATCGTACAATGCAAACAGTAAACATATCAGCCAATTACAAAAAACTAAAAACATTCAAAATAAAAGTCCAAGTTGCCTAAAGGAATTGGCATCATATTTCACAGGGAAACAAAATTTGTAAAATAAAACAGTCTAATAACCACAATGAGTGGAAAAGAGTGAGCAAAACGTGAATAAGATATTGACAGTAAAAATCAACCCTGAATTAGAACTAGTACTGATATGCCTGGAGTTCAAAGGAATTGTTCCATGAAAGTAAAAAATGTTCTTCCTTGGAGAAATGTCATCAAAGGAGGGAGGAAAATCAGAAACCAAAAACCTTTCTTCTTGCTAACTATCACAAAATATTCCCATGTTTTTTTTTACTTTCTTTCTTTTTTAAAAACTGCTTTCGAGATTTATATTCTAAAATTTGCTGGTGTAATGCGCATAAATAAAAATGATACTAAAAAAACAAAACAAACCTGCACTTTTGAAATGTATGGAACATAAAGATGGTTGATTATACTGTCAGGAATCTGTCTACTGAGCTGGCACCTCAGGGGCCAAGCGGCAAGTAAATGCCACAATGGTCATAATCAAATTACGAACAAACCCAGGGGCGGAAGGATGGTTAGCTAAATTTTCCAGGAGAGCCCTCAATTCCAAGAACATGTTCCTTGTGTATGGATTACGCCTGGAACGGTATCTCATGAGCAGGAACTGATAGTACATGAAAGGTGTAAGAAGTCCAGCACGACCCCTAAAATTAAATAACATGAGAAATAATTATAAGATAAATATAGCAACAATTGTTCAAACAATAAATAATGCTATGACTTACATCAGAATGAGGACAACGGTGAACGGCATCAGAAAAATCTCAGAGAATGAAATCAAACGGAGAATGTTTCTTGATTGGAATTCAACCAACGAAATGGCAAGACGAGCACCCCACCAGGAATTTTGGCCAAGGGTCTAGGACAAGAAAAAAATGCAATTTAGATTTTATAAAAGAAAAGCACGTTCTGATGATGGTACAATTTATGAATGAACTTACATCAAGAAGCTGCAGAGAGTAACTTGCTGAATGCAAAAGAGCAAATAGAAAGACAGGAAGCAGGACCACTGTTTTAGAATTAAGGATTAAACAGGTGGATCATTTTGTTTAAGAGAATGCATTTTTATAATATATTGTGATGAGCAGTAAAGGATACGTGTAACAGGTGGCACATAGAGGAAAATAATGCAAAAAAAGAGGTAATGGCAGCTGTCTTCAGAGAGGAGTCGTGTCAAAAACTCCCTAGTCAGAGACACAGGGTGCAATCTCTGGTGTAGACGTAGTGCACTAGTGGCAGCATTAGCCATTAATGCTTTGTAGTATGCATTGTAGGGATTCCTGGAAGAAATTTGGTTCTCATTGAGAATATGCAGTGAGCAGATGTGACTTTTGAGTTTAACCAAAAGAACAAAACACAAAAAAAAAGACTGCTTAAAAAAGGTCAAAACCCAGGAACACAAGACTCAAGGTCAGCCAGTCTGACATCAATAGGCATAGAGATGTCGACCCTCACAAGGAAAACAGAAAAACATAAAGAAATAGAAGTTTCTTTTTGAGCCTTGCACACTGAAGGTCAATTGGCATTAGTCTTAATTTTCAAGGTAAAAAATTTACACTGTACTTTGACTAGCACAGTTATTAAAAGTAAGATAATAACATGACGCCTCTCACCAAAATAAAGGGATGAAGTAGCCAATGGTAAACACCAATGTTGCAATTCGAGTTGCCCACAAGGCGACATCAATTTTATACTGCAAAACATGCTTCCGAAGGGCATCCCAGCCCTTGGGTTGCTGCTGCGTAGCAGAGTCCGCCATTCTGGAAACATAGGTAAAACATAGTCATTAGATATTTATTCAAGCTTTACAAATTCAGTTAAAATGATCTTTTTATGGAAAGCATGGTCGCGACTGTGACGACATGTAAGCACAGTTTGTGAGAAAGTGCTGGTAATAATCAGTGTAGAAATGGAGGAGGATTAATAAACAAAATCAGGACGTGATTAAAAGAAACTAGAATTTTGACCGTGAATTGCACAAATAAGAAAATCGTACAACTTCCTTCGACAATTATGCACATGACATACAAATATCGACACATAACAAGCAATTCATCAATGCATTTTAACACAATTGAAGGACATCAAAGTAAGTTAAACATAGGGTAAATTAAAAATAGGATCCCAGTCTCCAGGACATATGAAGGCATGACCATAAATGACAACAGGATCCCAAACTGATGACAGAGAGGTGCGATTTGAAATAGACACGAAAAAAGAACAGCAATAGGCATGAGGACCAATGCAAATGGGTATAACAGAGACATGACGACGGCAATATCCTGCCGAACAAAATAAGTGAACAAATTGCCGTAATGAGAACTCTTAACCAACCCATAAACCATTGAGCGCTTCATGCAGTCATTGAAAGCACAGATTAGGCGGTGCGGCAAATAATCATGAATGAAACGCATATAACCTGGAGCTTTCTCTTCACAAGACGGACGACACGACACGAAGCACCTGCCAGTCTGGAACGCAGACTGCCCGCAACTCACGGGAGGAGAAACTTCGCTGATTCACGTAAGAAAAAGAGGAAAGCGGAAACGAACACCCACAAACCTGCAACAAACCCAATGGTAGGATCACCAAACGTTCAACCTGATTTCGCTTGCAAAGCGGAGAAATAAGATTTTGCTTAACAATGCGTTCACTTTGCATGTCCATTTTTTTGTGAGCCTTCATTACGAGAGGAGAGTTAATGAAACTCAGATCATCCGAAAATGGAAGAGGTATTTCGTGTTATCGTGTTGGCAATTTAAATGCTTCGCCATCTTTGCTTTATTGCTTGCGGCGGTTAACTTTCAAACGCTGCGCATGTCTGCGGCGGCATCAAAATATGTTCATCCCTCGTATTAAAAAAAAAAAAAATATTCTGGAGGGCATTACTGAGTAAACATTCTAATGGTTGCAGTCACCAAGACCGTGCCAAGAGCATTACATAACCACTCAAGCGAGAGTGCAGTTACTGAGGAGGAACCCCGTGTTTTACGTTTTTAGTTTTAACAGTGAGTGTTCTGCGTTGCTCAGGTTCTCTACGGACCCGCCTTCTGTTGTCAGGGCACGACAAGCCCGTGTATCCTGCCTCGGAGAAACAGATCATATGCTCGATCCTGCTCCAGCCGATTATCATCTCCCTGAAACGCCTTGTAGAATATCCTTTCCACCTTACCTTCCTCTACGTTTTTATGATCGTGAATGGGTGTCGGGCCAAAAAAATGTCACAACAAACAAATCTGCTGATACAGGCAATGTTTAATGATAGCAACAGATTTGACAATACAAATAATTTAATACTTATCAAGGGAAACAAAAGTCAAGATTTGATTGAATCTTAGGTAATAACCTAAATGATTAACAGCAAACAAAATTCTACAAAAATTAGAGTTTATAATCTTGGTTTAAACAAACATCCAAAAGTTGGGAGAAAAGTCCTTCACAAAATTTGAATGTATGTTTCCCTTGATACTTTTCAGTTGTAAAAAAAGGAAATAAAAACTATGTGAGCTTACAAGCCTCCAGGGCACATCTACGATAAAACACCTTAGAACTGAGAATAAAATAAGCATTTATAACTTACTTTTTAAACATTTGGATTGCAAGCAAATAACAATCCAACAAGTGCCTTCCACTGGAACCACATTATGTTCTGAGTAACATATACTTCACATAGTTACATAATATCATAAAACTGTTAGAAATCTAACATCACAAAATTTTAGGTATAATAATACACATAAATATTACAACTGATGAATGGGTTGGGTTTATTATTGTACCATGTACAAGTAAACAAACAGAAGATTTATTGCTTAAAGAAGCAAATTTAATGATGATAAATGAAGAATATAGAAATTAAAACAATAATGCTACTAATAATGGTTTAATGCCATAATGTTTGGAAACATTGCCACATATTAGAGGCAAGGTAATAAAAAAAAAATGACAAGAAGGGAGGGTGCTTAGGCCCCCATGAGGACAGGCATCTCAGTCTTGATATACAATATCTGCATGGCTTTCAAACTTAGCATTACATCTGACTTTGACAGAAATAATGAAAGTTGCAAAATGAAAACTTTTGCTGAGCAGTGAAAATGAATGAGTAGCATAACACATGCATCATTACTTGTAAACACTATAGAAAGACATAGGGCCGTTTAAACAAAAGAAAACACAGGAATTTCAATTTTTGCATAATGCAACTAACCAAGCCCACTGAGCACTCAAATGTAAACAAACTTTACTTTCATTTTCCTTTGCAATTAGAGTTAAACTAGTGTATTTTGGTAATGTACATGACAAAACAATTCATAAAGTTGAAACTTCTAGGTTACTTGGTTGATCAACTTTAATTGGTATAGAGACATCAAGTGAACCCATCACATTGCTAGGTTCAAGAGGCTTGCCATCGACTGAAATTTCAATGCCACTTAAATCAACTTCAGTAAAGGGAGTCGATTTAAATGGCTTTGTTAATTTACCTTCTCCACTACTTGTAGATGCTGGCAAAGATTTAGATGCTCCTAATGACAAACTGACACTTTGCACAGAATCAGTTTGTGGATGAGAGTTTTCTGAATTTTTCTCACTGGCCCTGATGTGAACACTGCCCACAGATAATGGGCTAGAAGAAGCCTCAATGAAACTAACATTATCATCAAACCGCACTCTATCCACAGAAACACAGTCTTCATTGCCTCCAACACAGCTCCCAGCACTTTCTGTGTCACTTGTCTGAATAAGAACAAATCAAAAGAGATTAAAAATCCCATTAAAATAAACAGGTAGAATTTTTGTTCAACATTAACACATTTTAAATGCCCTTACCTGTCTGTCTGGATTTGGTCTGCGTCTATTCGTACAAAAATCAGCACGCTTCACAGGACCTGCAGCAAGTTCTTCAAATGAACCTGATATCGTGTCTTCAACGCTTACAACTCCTGAGACTGAATCCATCTGAAAATTAAGATTATTTTAAAATAGATACAAAGATAATTTTTAAAATAGAATCACAGACGTAGAGAAAGACATGACAATAACCGACCTTGTAATTTGCTATGGATCCAGCCAGAGCTCTGGTAGAGGCGGCACCATCATCGTTGAGTGATGCAGACACGGACTTCTCCGACAAGCTGGTCGCCGCAGAGGCAGTCTCACTGCTCATGCTGAAGCGGTGCGTCTGCGCCACGTCCACAATCTCGAGCCTGCAGGAAGGGCCAAGTGCCCCAAGGGCGAGCCGTGAGTACACTGGGTACTGCAAGGGGCGGCTAGGCACCCACAAATACAAGTTGGAGCGGCAACGGCTGCCCCTTACCTCTGTCCAGCAGACACTCCGGCGATGGAGCCCGCCAGGCTGGCCCCGGTGAGGCTGGCCCCGGCGATAGCCACGTTGCTGACGGACTGGTCCTCCCTGTCCGGCCCGAACGGGTACACGAAGGCGCCCTCCGCGTCGCCATCGCGGCCTAGCCGCTCCAGATGGCTGCCGCTGCCCATCGAGATGGACACCTCCCCGATGGACGGGTTGACGACGACACCGCGGTGGCTGAGGCTCACGCCGTCCTGCTCCTGGTCGGCACGCTTGTCCGCGACGCCGCCGTCCAAGCCGTCCAGGTCGTCCAGGCTGAGCCACTGCGCCGCGTTCAGCACGCCGCAGCCGCGCGAACGGCACATGGCCACGGGCACAACGCCGTACACGTAGCAGAGCAGCACCGGCGCGCCGATGGACACGGCCAGCGCGGCCAGGAACGGGGAGGCCACGATCTGCAAACAGACACAAGGGGGTTGTTTACACATCGGTGTAGGTGGAAGGTGGAGCGCGTAGAGCCCCATGCCGTGCGCTGGCCAGCCGTGCAGGTCCTTTCTTCCTTTCTTAAATCGTTAATGTGAGAGGGGAAGGAAAAAGGGGGGGGGGATGCAAACTGGCCCGCCGTGCCCTTTCTGGCCCGCCCCGGCTGCCCTGACCCGCTACCACGCACGCCAGGCCGGGTAGGGCTAGGGGAACGTCAAACGGTTCGGTCCGGCCATCGCGAAGGGGAGGCGAAGCAAGGCGAAGGCTGCCCGCTCTGACCTCATCTCATCTGTAACCTGTCAGCCAACTCGAGGGGCAAGGAAGATGGCAGGGGGCAAGGCCTCGGCGGCTGTCATGCTATGTGCAACTCACTGGGTCAAACACCGGCCGAGGGTACCGATGACCCCCTCCCCCCCCCTCCCTCCGGGAGGGGGGCGGCCGAGGCGCAGGCGGAGACCAGGCCAGGCGAGCGTTCGCTGTGCGCATCCAGGGCGCGCACTCCCCCTCCCAACAGCGCAGGGCCGCGCTGGGCACTACGGGGGCAGGGCAGGGCAGGGCAGGCCTGCGAGCCTAGGGCAGGGCGTTGTGGCACGCCGCGGCCCGCCAGTCGAGTCTAGTCGCCCTACCGAGCTAGCAGCTTGGGCTTGGGGCTTGTCTGCACGGAGGCGCCGCGACGCAGCACGACGCGAGGCTCGTCAGGTCTGCACGCCCCCGCTGCCCCCGCATCCACCACAACGTCGGCCAGCTTGGCCTCGCCGCGGCCTGCCATGCCGCTGTAGACAGTACACCACCAGCCGGCGCCCTGGAGCAACGACAGAGGAGCACCAGTCTCCCCCCCTCCCTGCAGGTAAACAAAACCGGCGCTGCCGGGGCTCGAACCCACGCACAACACGTTGGCCACACCGCTTCCAGGGGAGCCTGCGGCGACGTGTTTGCGATGCTGTGTCGGACCTGGGCAGGGACACGCGTGCGAGGCGGCTGGGGAGCGGGCCTCTGCTTCCTGTCCGTGGCCGTGTCGGTGTGTCGGTGCACCCCGCCCGCACACGCCTCGCCCGCCGCCCGTCCCGTTCCAGAGCGGCGGCGCTGCACCGCACAGCGACAGCGTGTATTTCCGCCCAGCCAGCGAGAACAGCCAAGCGCACTCTTTAAAAAAAAAATACTCCCTTTGCCACCGTTTGGTAGCACATAACAGGTGTGTGTGTGGGGGGGGGGGGGGGGATGTACACCACAGGGCTATTAGGCACCACGACGGCTCAATGCGCTCGAGGCTTTTCCCTGTTCTTTTCGGATCGATGGGGCTGATTCCTGTTTGCTGCTGGTCTGTTTGTACACCGATGTACACACCCCAAGTGCACTGTCAACCTTTCGGGCGCCCCTGCCCCGCACACCGGCCCCGCCGGCCCCGCCCCGCGCCCCGCCGCCCAGGCGGTAATGGTGAAGGACACGCCAGACATGACAACGCGACGAGCGCGACAAGACCCCCTGGAGGCCTGGACACGCCACGACACGCCCCGACACGCCCCGACACGGGCCTTGGCCCCGGCGGGGCGCTGGCGGGGCCTTCCGGTCACCCGTCCGCTGGGCGGCCAGGGCATCAATCATCAAAACTCTACCGGTCGCATTGACCGTCCCGACATCGCCCGTCGATGCGGCCGCTATGCGCCGTGCCGCAAGGGCTGGCGGTGATTGCAGAGCCGCGCCGTGACTGTCGCAACGCGATGACGTCACCGATGCACTGCACTTTGCGCAACCTTTAAGGATGGCCCCCGCCGCACCCCGCCACCTCGGCGTCGCGCGCCATCGCCTCGAGTTGGCTCCGGCCGCGTAAAACGAGGAGTAAGTGCCCCGGAGCGGCGCTGCGGCGTGGCAGGCATTCCTGGCTGGAGCGGCCATCGCGGTCGCGGCCGGGCCGCTTTGTTGTCGGTCGGCCAAGTTCAAATCCGGCGATAAGACGCGGGGAGGGGGGGGACGCGCACCGCTGGCAGCGCGGCGCTTCAATCTTATTCACTCCGCTGCATGCAGCGCGGCGCGCAGTGCTCCGACACGACAGGGCGGCCACCACTCCACACGATGACCTCTCACCCGGCCCGCCCCCCCGACAGGGACATGCTGCACTTGCCTCCACTCGGACTATACATAGCCGCTGATGGCGTTGCAGGACTTGGCCGACGCTCCCCGCCTGGCCATGACGGACAGCGAGGACGAGGGCTCCTTGGACGACGAGTGCCCCATTAACGAGGAGTGGCTCGAGGACGTTCTGGGATGCTACCACCGGCAGCGCTACGCCACCGACCAGCAGCTCTGCGTCAAGGTGGGCCCGCAAAAACAGATCGACCGCGTCGCTTTCGAACCCCACGACCGTAACTTGCTGTTCCTTTGGCTCGCAGGTGGGCGACTTCACGGTGAAGCCGGGGTGCGCGGCGAGCGAGAGCGTCCTGAGCGACATCGTGGCCGTGGGCGTGGACTACAAACTGCTGCTGGCGCTCGAGCGCGGCCGCGAAGCTGAGGAGACGTCGCACTCCCTCTCGCTCGTCGTCAAGCTGCTGCCGAGCGACCCCTTCTCGCGCCTCTTCGTCACCGAGGCCCAGTTCGACCTGCGGGAGATCAGCTTCTACACCAAGGTGCGTTAGCGCCTGTGGCGCGGCAAAGCTGGGCAAAGCTGGGCAAAGCGCCCGCCAAGTCGGGCATAGGCCACCCGGCGCGCAGCCCAGGGCTGGCAGGGCTGGGCTGCCTACCCCTCGACCCGCAGGCCGCAGGCGCTCAGGGCGGGCTGCTTCCCCGTGCTGCAGGTGGTGCCCGACCTGGAGGCGCTGGACCCCGACTCGGTGCTGCCCATCCCGCGCTGCTACTACGCGCGCTACTCGCCCGCCACGGACATCGCGCCGCCCGAGAGCCTGCTGGTGCTGGACAACCTCAAGGCGCAGGGCTACAAGGGACAGCCCTTCTCGCTCGGCCTCAACCTGCAGCAGGCGCGCGCCGCCCTCACCAGCGTGGCCCGCCTGCACGCCCTCACCCTCGTGCTCAAGCTGCGCGACCCGGACTGCCGCCCGCTGTCCGAGCGCTACCCCTTCCTGTTCGCCGCCGAGCGCGCCAGCGAGTCGTATCAGGAGCTGGTGGAGCGGGGCATGCCGCTGGTGAGTACCTGCCCTGTGAGGGCCTGCCCTGTGAGCACCACGACCCGAGACCGCGACTCTGGCACGAGCCCCCTGTCGGCAGGTGGACGACTTCCTACGACGGCGGCCCGGCATGGAGCCCGTGGCGCGCGCCCTGGCCCGCCTGCGGCCGCTCACCAAGACCCTGATGACGGAGCTGCTGGCCCCCGTGGGCAGCATGGCGCTCATCACGCACACCGACTTCTGGTGCAACAACCTGCTGTTCAAGGACGCGGGCGGCGACCAGGGCGAGCTGACGTGCGCAGTGCTGGACTGGCAGATGGCCACGTACTCGCGGCCCACCAACGACCTGGCGCTGCTGCTGCTCAGCTCCCTGTCCACGGCGCTGCGCCGCGAGAGCGAGACGGTAACGCGCCAAAACTTTCCTTTCAGCCGAGGGGGGAGGGAAGCCGACAAAAACGGCCCTGCCATAAACACTGAGCTTGCCTGCCCAGGACCTGGTGGACACGTACTGGCGCAGCTTCACGTCCACGGCGAGCCGCTTGGGCGTGGACATCGAGGCGGAGCACGGCTACGACCGCCGCCGGCTCGACGCCGACCTGCAGCGCTCCAAGCTGCTCGCCATCCTGCTGTGCATCGGCTCGGTCGAGGTGGCCATCGGGGACCCCCTGACCGAGCAGCGCCTCCTGGACGTGCTCACCGACCTGCACCAGGACGGCGCTCTCGACGTCCAAAGCGGGGACGCCGTGGAGCCCCTCAGCCCCATGGAGCAGCCCGACGCCTGAGCGCATGTGATTGTGTGTGAGTGCGAGAGACACGCCCCGGCCGGCCCACGGCGCCCACGGCGCCCACGGCGGCGCAACATGAACAGGCCCAACCCGGATGGGGCGCCCAGTGCTGTGTGGTGTTTCGCGCACCGAGCGAGAGAGAAGCCGCAGCAAGATGCACTCCCTCGCCGCCGTGAAATCAATACTATCGTGTGGTCATTCCACGACGTTTCATTCCCTCGTACGAGTATTAATTATCAACTGTCACTGAGGGTCAAATGACTCAGTAATGTAGAGGAAAGGGCGCAATGCAGGCGTCATGTCGGTCTAGACATTGTGACACATTTCTCTCCATGATCGATTACTCCGACTGACGCAAATTACTTGTAATTATAAATGATATTCTTCGCCAAAGACTTTGCCGCACTGTTTAACCCGACCGAACCCTGCCGAACTTGAAAGAAACAGAAAGATGAAGAAGTCGAAAAGTAAAAATGGGCGGCCGAGGCCGACAGATGCCGAAGGACTGGCGGCGGAAGTATCATTACCGATTTGTGGTCTGAGCGTAGCGGGGCGGTCTTGTAGGCGGCCGGGTCTCCGAGCGCAAGCTGGTGTACAGGGGCCCGGCAGAGAATGCCGGCCGCGCGGAGTGCGAAACTCGAGCGGCACGACGGCGCGCGCCGCGTCCCGGAACGCCCTCGGAAAGTAGACCGCACCGCAACGCACCGCTCCACGGCCGCCGCCGCCAGCGCTCGCGTCTCGGACTAGCCGGGCCGGCGGGCCCCGCTAGGGACCCGAAAGCTTCCGCGGCTCGTCGACGAGCCAGAGCTATTTGTTGTTTCCCTTTATAGATAGAAATCTCTTTGCGGAGACACCGCGGGTGCACTCCGCACCCGTTCCTTTCACGGCACCTTGCGCTGCGCCACGCCGCGCCACGCCTATGCCTTGTGATACGCCGTCCCGCCGTCCGAGGGGCAAGCCGGGCCAGCCGGGCCAGCCGGACCAGCCGGGCCAGCCTGCCGCGAGGCTGCGGCACGGTGACTGCACAAAGACTGCTCGCGGACCTCCACGGTCCGCTCGGGAGACGCCAGGAGCGATCGTTTCTCTTGGAAAAGTGACTAAAGCTTTATTTATTTTCAATGGCTGCGTGCGCACTGTTTTTAATTTATCAAATTTCTCAAAATGTTTAACAAGTCCACACTGTTTGTAACCGGGTTCAGCTTCATCACTACTACATGCTGGCCTTCCAGTTGTCGGGCTGAGCCCACGGAACAAAAATGTATGAGTGGCGTTGACGTGTAAAGTGAAAACACCTGTGGACTTTGGGAATAAACAGAAATGTTGCTGATTGAAATGTGATCTGTGAACCCAGCCGCCTCCCCGGCGCGCACGTGCGCGTGTACACGTGCTCCCTCTGCGTCGCGACGACGCGAAAGCCGAGGCGGCCACGTGACCACGTGCGTTACGCGACCCGGCCAGGGGCCGTGGACCGGCGTCGCTGGGATGCGAGCTGCACAGTAGGCCGGTGGAGGGTAGAGATCGTCAGAATTCCAGACGCGTTTTGAGCTCCAGAGTCGCTAAATGGGACTCGAACCAAACATGAGATCCCACCAATGATTTGCTCTCCGAACGAGGAATCCTATTCGAGTCCTATTCAGCGACTCTCGAGCTTAAAACGCGTCTCTAGGGTTTTGCCCCCCTGGGCCGATCTTCTGGCCCACTGTGAGCTTCCTGCTCGGGATACACCAGCACGGCTGGAGCGCCGCCGGCCGACCCCGTCCGACCCCGAGCGTGCCCAGCGACATCATCATCGTGACGGAGGCGGCTTCAACGCCAAGCACCACGAGGGGCGCGAGGCGCAGCTTCAGACAGACCACCGCCAAAGTGCTACTGCTCGGTTTTGGTGGTTACTTTTTGAGGATAGGGGACGCTCAAGATTCTTTTCTTTTTGGGGTCGAAGACGTCGTTACTTGGCCATCCTTTAACTGGAAAATTGACTTCCGCTACCACGGCGCTTTGGTCCTCCCTTTTCCTCTCTTTTTCTCTCTCGGACGCAGCGTCGCCCGCCGGAGGCAAAGCCGATAGCTTCACTAAACGCAGCGAATAGCCCCGGCATCCCATACGGCGCGGGGGCGCGGGGGCGGAGGACAGAGCCTGGCATGCTTGGGGGCGCAGCCGAGGCGCAGCGGGGAGCAAAGCCTCCGTCGCTCTGCCCCGACCGCATTGCACCGCAGGTACGCAGCGCGGCGAACGGCGGCGAGCCAGCATATTGAAAAGTTAAAACAGAGTTTCGCTCTTTATTTTTTTGCCTTTCCTCCCCTCTCTCCAGCGTTCCAGCACTCTGCGCTGCCCCGGCGCTGCCAGGCCGCGCGCATACCGCGCGCATACCGCGCGCATACCGCGCGGTCCGGGGAAAGAAGAGGGAGGGAGGGAGGGAGGGAGGGGGGGAGGGAGGGAGGGAGGGAGGGGGGCCCAGGCACCGTCACCACACGACTCCAGTCAGGCAGGTGCCCGCAAAACGGATCTCTTCATTGATGTCGAGGCGGCCGCTTCCCGGCAGCAGAATGCCCACCGTGACGCGCCCACGCCGCAGGCAGTTGGGCTTATGATAAGCGGCGATCCGTCTCCCTCGCGCTCACGGGGCGTCCCGCAAGGGGTGCGAGAGAGACGCTCAGGGACGGGCTGCCAATCTGGCGAGGCCCCGAGGTGGCCTCCAAGCCCCGGGCAGCAGCAAGGTGGCGGCGCCGGGGCGCGGGGGACGCGGTTCAGCGACGCCTCCTGGCCACGCTCCGCCGTCAGCCAGCCGGCGCAACTTTGGGCAACTTTCAGGGAAGTCCGCCCCGCCCGCCCAGACACCCGTCCGAGAGCCTCAATGCCAGACGGCGCGACGGCAGGCCAACCCGACTGGAGGCGCAGCAGCAAGTTGTGCATTCTCATCATCATCATCGGGGTGGGCGACGTGACGTCATTAACCAGCTAGTGGGCCAGGCGGGCAGCCGCCACACGCCGCCCGCGCCGCGCCGCCCCTTCAAGCAGGCTCAGCTGGTGGAGTGGAGGTACCAAGCGTGTGCCCACCGAGGGCCCGCCCGGCCCGGCCCGACCCCGCCCCACACCACGGCCTCGCGCAGTGCCGCGCCGGCACGCAGCCCTCCCCAGCATCTCGATCAATACCGCCTGCCTGGCCTCAGCTTGCTTCGGGGCCGGTGCACGGCGGGGGCGGCTGGCGGGGCGGCTGGCGGGGCGGCGCCACTGTGTCGCGGCAATTTCCTTGTCCAGCCCGCCACACCCGCGCCGGCCCAAACGCACCTGATTACCGCACGCCCCAACTCCGCCGCAGACTGACCGCCGTCGCGTCATGTGCGCGTGATGACGCGGCACGCACCGTGCGGCGCGTTGTCACGCGAGCGCGCGGAGGACCATGGCGTCCACCCGCCCGTCACAGGGTTTGCCCCTCCTCTTCTCCCCCAACACTGTTATTCAACGAATGTGACGTCATATTCGTTAAAATGTTACCCGCTTTTGCCACGTTCGTTTGGATACGATGTCGCAGATGTCGCGTTAGAACGTGACACGGCCGTTAAATTAGGGTGTCACATTCAAACGAACGTGACAAAATTCACATTCGAACGAGTATGACGTCACATTCGTTGAATAACAGTGAATGGTCACGCGGCATGCGGCCGGCTACCCACGGGCCGAGAGTGCGGCGCGGCAGAGCCATGCCAGCGCCCAGCGGGTACGCGCAGCGATAACTTGGACAGCCCCGACCTGCCCCGCCATCCCCACCGATTCTCCCACAGCTCCGGGAAGGTGAGGCGGGGTGGGGCGGGTCGGGTCGGCACGGCCATTACCCCTGCCGATCACGCCCCGCCGATCACGCCTCGGATGAAAATCATACCTCCCGCCCCAGACGGCGGGACGGCGCGGGGGACGCAAGAATCGAGAATCGCGGAAATAAAAGGGACGTCGCTCGGCTGGCCCCGCTGGCTCCGTCTTCGGCCCTCCTAGGCCCCAGGGTCTGGGGGAGCCCCTGCCCTGCAAGACCCGCGGCCCGTCCGGCTGTACGCAAGCACGCGAGCAGAGGCGCAGCGCATGCACCCCCACTTTGTTCCAGTGTCGTTATGCAGGCTCAATGTGCGGCAAAACCGCGAAACATTCCCCGTGGGAACAGACACCGCGGTCGCAAAGTTGATCCCTTTTGAAAGCGGGATCAAAAGAGAGAAAGACTGGCGCACAACGCTCAGTCCCGGGAGCGTGCTGGGGGTGGGGGCCTACCGCTTGCCGGGGTCTCGAGCGGCGAGCACTTCGAGTCACCGATCATCAGAGTGGTAAGCCGTGTTCCCTTCCGGGGAGCCCCGAGCGTCGGAGCAGCTTGTGTCTGCCTCTCGTGGCCTCCCGACCCGACCCGACCCGCCGCCCTCCGCTCCGGCCGCGCCAAGTCGACTGCGCTACCCTGGCTGCATTGTTGTCGGTGAGCCCGCCAACAACGGACGCCGGCAGCGACAGACGCCCGTGCAGACAGACAGTAAACGCACGGAGAACCAATTGTCTCCTGCACGCCAGGCAGCAGCCATAAGGCTGAGGTCGCAGGGGCGGGGTGAGGAGCGGTGAGGGGGAGACAAGCAGAGAGCTGCCCGGAATACCACCTCGCTTCCCCGAATATCTCATGTTGCTGCCACTACACTGCTACTGCGAGGAACAAGAGGGGTGGTGGATTGACGCGGCGCAAAACCAACACGAGCGGCACATAACTGTGATACTAATACAAAAAAAAAGTGAGAGAGGAAGAGAGGGGATGGAAACGAGAGGGGGTTGCGAGCGACAAATAGGATGGGACAGAGATAGGAAGGCAGATAAAGATGAGCCGAAATAGCAAGTCTGCTGCCCGCTGCCCCACCCCTTCCCCTCGCCTGGGGCAGGGCCGGCAGGGCACGCGGCAAACTCCTCATTCTCCCGGGCGGGGGAGGGGGTTGTACTTAATTCCAGCTGCGACGGGGAAGGGAAGCCAGCGCCGGCAGGAGCCAAGTCAGCGAGACGTCAACTTGATTCAACTACCGACAAAGTGAGAATCACCTCCAGCTCCGGCACGTTGCTAACCCGGCAGAGTCTCTCGAGGCAAGGCGAGTTCTGAGAGCGCTCGCCGCTCTCTGCCAACAGCGAACCCCGTGCGGGGCGAAATATAATAGAACAAAACTCCGGGCGCGCGCCAGCGCCCCCAGTGTGCACGCATTCCACAGCCTCAGCGCCGTCCCACAGGGGGGCGCCGCCGCCTCCTAACCGACTGATCAGTGCGGGAATCAGGGCCCATCATCAAATAAGTCCCACCGGAACCGCTTCCCATTTCCGGACCCATTTCCGGTTCGCTTCGTGGCGGTGGCAAACGGGGACTCCATCGCGACGGCGTGCCACCCTGGCTGAGGCTGGAGCCCTCGCTGCGACGGAGTGCTGCAGCCCGGGCAGGGCCAGCGCGGCGTCTCGCCGCGATACTCCCACCCAAGACGCCAGCGCGGGGTAGGTCCACCCAGCGCCTGGAGTGTAGGCCTAGGCCGCACGGCGGCACAGCGGCATGGCGTATAGCCTACGCTGCAGGCGCGCGCAGGAACAGCCAACCTGTGGAGCGGGCGGGGCGAGGCAGTACTTACAGTGGCGGTGACGCCGCCGAAGATGGCGAGGTTCCTCTTGTGCTTGTTGCTGAACTCGTAGCGGCTGTAGATCTTCTTGCCCACCCAGAGGGGCAGGCCGATGATCATGGCGGGCACGGCGATGCCGGCGATCAGGCCGATCCCCACGGGCGCCCCGACGAGCGTCCCCAGCTGCCAGAGGATCTTCTTCTTCCTCGACCAGGGCTTCTTGCCCCAGAACGTGCACCCCGACGGACTGCGGGGGAAACAGACGGCGTTAGAACCACCCACTCTACCCTCGCCTCACACGGCACCGCCTCGCAGCGCCCACGCAGGGCCGCCTGAGCGCGCACCTCAAGAAGTGCAGGTCCGTGACCTCCTTCATGCACAGCCAGCAGAACTCGGCGCCGCACACCGCGCACTGCATGTGGTTGCACGAGCCGTCGTCCATCTTGCCGATCAGCACCTGGCAGCGCGGGCACGGCTTCACGTCGTCCCCTGCAACGGACGTGGAAGTTGGAGTTAGGGGTTCAGCGTCAGCCAGCGTTACTGGGAGCGGCGGCACTCGCACTGGCCGCGCTACTCACGGAGGCGGGCGTGGTGGTTGAACGTCGACGAGGTGGACTTGGAGTCGGGGGAGCGCAGCGCGCGCGCCGAGTCGCACGTCTGGTTGGGGTGCCACTCGGCCTTGCAGTGGTAACAAAAGTGGGAGTCGCAGCCATCACGTCCGCACTTGATCTTTGGGCAGCTAGCACAGCCGGCGGCTATCACGGCGAAACTGCAAGCAGAGGACCAGAGGACAGTTAGATTCGGATCCCGACGCATTGAGACCGGAGACCAGAGACCGGATAGGCGGTCGAACCCGAACCCACACCAGGACCAGGGTCGGCGTCACACCAACGGCCGTCGGCAGCCACCGGGAGTGACTTGATGACGCAACTCACCTACAGTCGGGCGCGGGACACCACCTGGTGTCCGGATCGCAGGCCAAGACCCGCCGCACCATAAAGTCTTCATATTTTTCAAATATAACATTATCATTTAAAATCATCCGTATGTCTGCAACAACCAAATTATAAAAAAAAATAATTGACAAATGACAAAATGCCAGGTGCAGCAATAGTAAATACCGCACAAACTCACACACCCTCACACTAGAGAGCTACGCTAGATACAAGAAGATGACGATATCTACTGGCAATGTAAATGCATTTGGATGAAGCGGAACATACCACTCGGATGCATAGGAGCCGTACACTCGGGACATGCGATATTCACACGGGACTCGGAGATCTCTACTCGGAGGTACTTTTGGAAACAGTCATAACACGATCGGTGCGCACAGGTGAGAAGTTCTGGGTAGTTTTGGCTGGGTTGATCATTTAAGCACAAAGGACATACAATGCCAGGGGACCACTGCTGCAACATAATAGGACAAAGACAAAATTAAAATCTTGAGGAGTGCGAGTGGAATCGGCGGCCCGCCAAAATACAAGAAAGATAAAAAGAAGAAGAAAAAGAACGGTCCACGGTGTGCTGGCCGCCGTGCCGGGGGCCGTGCCGGGGGCCGTGCGTACCTTGGCGGGCTCGATGCCCGACGCGGAGGCCTGGCTGTGCAGCCGCTGCAGCCGGTCCGCCCTGTCCGCGCGCAGCGCCGCCTCGCCCCGCTCCACGTCCTGGGAGGACGGGCCGTCCGCCCCCGTCGCGCCCCGCTCGTCTGGAACAAAGGCAAAGGCAGTCAATACTCGCCGCACAGTGGCAACTTGGCAAAATATCAAACCGTGTGCCTGCATCCTGTGAACGGTGGGCATGGCGAGCGAAAGTATGACAAAATGCGGTGCTCGCACTGAAACACCAAGTTCTTCAACGCATGACGTCATCGCCAGTCGCCGTTTATAGGAGAGACGCAGACACACGGGGTTGGCAGCTTGAGACACTCACCGTTGGCCTTGCGCTGCTGGTTGCGGTTGACCCTGCGCGGCATCAGGGGGCTGGCGTACAGCAGCCTGGTGAGCGAGAAGTGCGTGAGGCCGCGCTTCCGCTGCGAGGCGGCTAGCCCACCGCATCCCGCCGCGCCCGCCTCGGCGCGCACCGCGTCCTCCTTGCGTCGCATCCTGCGGCACAGAGACACCTTCACTCGCGTCGCCTCATCACCCTGCACACTAGTTTAGCCCCTACAAATAAGAAAAGTGGTATGATAAGAATTTTAAGCATACATGAGCTCACAAAGAAAATACTTGGTGATTTGAGAACTATTTCTTCGTATGACAAACTAACCACGACGTATCTTACATATGCCAAAAATGCTTCCGTCGGTTTCAAGAGTGTGAGTGCCTGTGGAGGACGGGCACCCGTCGGCGGCCTTCTGGGCGCGCTCGCCGTCCACGCGGCGCTGGGCGGGCCTTATCGCCGGCACGACTCGCGGCCAACGCCAACGACAGGGCGCTGCCCGGCACGACGCGTCCCGAGGGGAAAACAACTTCAATTAGTGTGTACGTTTTCCTTGAAATAACGTGGAAATGTGGCTGAAATAACGTGAAATAACGTTGAAATAACGTTGAAGTAACGTCAAAACAACGTGAAATAATTTAAAATTGACATGACGATGTGCAAAATTTTCCGAAGTTGTTTGCCCCCTCGACGCGTCCGCATGTGTTTGTTGGCGCGTGTAACGGCTCGTGTTGAGGGTTCCGATCCCCCTCTCCCCTTTCCCCCTTCCGGGCCAGACTTCGGAAACTTCCCCATGGCGGCCAACTCGCCCCAACTCACCTCTCAGTGCAGGGCTGCCCTGGCGTGGCGAGCCCTGGGCGCCGGGGCGAGGCCGCGGCGGCCTCCCGTCCGGACCGCTCCCGGCTCCCCTACCCGTGCCCGCGCACACCTGCAAAACGAAAAGCACCATCGAGGATTAGCGATATTGCTAATGTGCCTCTTTGATTCACTCTCCGCGTCCCGCCAGCCAAATTTGGCAGTCCACGACGGTAATCGGGAACGAGGGCGGGGCGGGGCGGGGCGGGGTGAGGTGGGTGGTGGCGTCGCACGACCGTGGCGCATCGCCGCATCGCCGCATCGCCACGCCCGGACTGCGCAAACTGAGACAGCGAAGCAGCAGCGCACAGGCACGCCCGGCCTCGACCCGGAGCACGGGGCGACGCCACTACTTCCAGGCGCTCCCGAATAGTTGCGCGCCTCATTCTCTGGAAGTCTCTGGAAGTCATAAGAAGAAGATGGTGCGGTCGACACACACGCTTTCTGCATGAAGAAAAGCCTTTTTTTCCCCCACTGAGAGGTACAACGGAAAAGTTCAATAGTCGCACCCACCGAACAATCCGATTTTTCTCTATCAGACTTGCAGTCCGGCGAATGGGCGACGCGCAAGGCGACGCACCGTGTCGCGGAGTCGTAACCCTTGCCCTCGAGAGAGGAGCGCCGCCTGGCCGCTCAATCCCAACAATCCGTCGCTGTCTCTCCCCCCCCCTCTCCCGCGCGCCGCGATAGCGCGACGGAGACTGCTCTCTGTTCGGAGGCAGCCTGGAGGTTAATAGCGGTGCGACCTTGGCACGCGTGGAATAAAGCCAGCCCTCCAGCTCCAGTGCGGCCGGCCGGGGGCCCAGCGCTCGGGGCCTCGCCGCGGCCACACACAGCCTCGGACACTAACCTGGGCCAACGCGGCCGGCCGTCCCGTCCCGTCCCGTCCGGGCCGAGCCCCGCTAGTGCGCCCGGCCGCGCCTAGTATCGCCCCGACCTTGGCATGCTGCTGGCGCTGCTGGCAGTGCTGCTTTGTTCGCGCCGCGCCAAGCAGGAACACTCAGCGCTCCCGTTCGCGCTCCTGCGGCCGCGCCGCCTCCGAGGAGGAAGGGAAGCGTGTTGTTCTCGACTCACGTCGGGTCGCGGTACCTACTACTGCGCAACGCCGCGCGACCTTAAGGGCCCTGTCTGCCCGGCCTGCCAGCCCGGCGCCCTTCGCCCTGCTGATGCGACGTGGCGTAGGGCCCCATCCACTTGTTGGGGTTGGGCGCAGTGCCCTCTAGGCCGCTGGCGCCCGCCCGCCCAGCGCGCGCGGGCCCTCAATGAATAATGCAAAGGGCAGGCAGCCAAGCAGGCAGCCGAGCTGGCAGCGCGGTCCAATCAGAAGCCTGGTCCAGAGTCTCCAGCAAGCCACCTTCATCCATGCTTCATACCTGCTCCTGCCGGGATGACGGCTCGGTCAGACCCCTAAACCCACTCGAATCGACTCAACTCGACCCACGCAAAGTTGCCAACGGGAGCAGAAGCGGAGCACCGCACTCGACGGCTTATTGCGTCGCCGCCAGTTTGAATCAAAAGCCAATAATACGGCGAGGAGTGGCGTGGTGAGAACAACAACAACAACAAAGCCCCCGCGCATTATTACCATCAAAATAGACCCGCCAACGAGCAGCAGGGGTCAGAGAGAGAGAGAGAGAGAGAGAGAGAGAGAGAGAGAGAGAGAGAGAGAGAGAGAGAGAGAGAGAGAGAGAGAGAGAGAGAAGCCCCGCCCACCGCCCACGCCCGCCTCCCGGTGGTCGTAGAGAAATTGGACGTCTTCTCGGCGTCTTCCCCGCGAGGGTCCGTCCCCAATCTCTCCGCGTCGCCACATACCTTCCCCTCGCTGGAGGCGCTGGAGAGGCGACGCACAGTGGGCCAGAAGACCGTTGAGGCGGCCATAATTTTGGGCGCGTTTTGAGCTCCAGAGTCACTAAATGAGACTTGAATCGAACGTGTGACCCCCACCAATGGATTCCTCGTTTGGAGAGCAATCCACTGGTTGGGTCCCACGTTCGATTCGAGTCCCATTAAAGCGACTCTGGAGCTCAAAACGCGTTTTGAGTTTGGGCCGCTAGTGCCGTCTTTTGGTGTATTGTGCGACGCGTGCACTGCCGCCCCAGCGCGCCGCATTCCACGGGCCTCGCCTCCCCCTCAGGGCTCGCCTTGGAGCTCGCCTTGGGGCGGCCGGGTCGCGGAATGTCCGAGGCGCAACCCCGCCGCTCGCTTTTCGCTTCCGAAGCGACCCTCCCGCTCGGCTAGCTATTGTAGGCCGGGGGGAGACCCTTACCCTCACCGACCAGGGCCCTCCTCCGGTCCCCACTGACACGGTGTAGACGGCCGCTGGAGGCCGCCACCGCAGCAACGCACGGCTCGACACCGCCGCCTCCACACTCAGAACCAGCACGACCAAGAAAAAAAAGACTAGTCCCAATGAAAACGGAGGCCAGCCTAGAGAGAAAAAAACAACGCGACGCGCAACAAGCGTCAAACAGGTGCAGCCGGCAGCCGCAAAATACAGTAGTCGGGACGGAACACGCCGCGCGGCCGCGCGCACATTGAAAAACACAAACTTTATGCAACTACTGAGATGGCTCCTCGTTACTTTCTGCACGGCTACAAGATGAGTCTAAAAATACTACATGTTTCTACGAGTGTCGAGTTTTGCAGCTACAGTATGCGTCGTGGTCATCATCAGCAGCAGCGCTGCAGCAGTGACATTGGTGTGGTGTTAAATCGCCCGAACAAGAAAAATATGCATAATACGGAAATTTGAATGCAGTGGCGCCGCGCAGCCGTGACCCATAAAACAAACTCCGTGCGGACGTCACGTCATAACCAGGCGCTGCGGGCGGAGCGCCTTGAGGGCGGGCCGGCCCGCAACACACGCCTGCGCGGCGGGCCGGCCTACCTCGCCCCTGCAGCTGCGATGCACGGCCGGACTACTAATCATACACACCTTCCGGTCGACCGACCACGGCGGTGATTCACCGGCGCATGGCGGGTCGTCCCTACTTAGTGGAGTGGTTTATCTCGGCCCAGTGGCGGATCCAGAGCCGGTCTAAAGGAGGGAAAAACCGGTAGCAGTCTTTCCTCACTTGAGGGGCAAAGAGATTGCTCCCGATTGCTCCTTTGCCCACCTCCCCCCTCCCCCAATGGATCGGCGGCGGCCCACCGCCCGGAGAGTCCGGCTCGGCCCCCGGAGGATGACGTCTGGGTCGGCGAGCTCCTCGGAGCCGTCAAAGCGGTCCGCTGGGGAGGTCAAACCTGGGCAAGACAGCCCGGCTGGCAAACGCCACTACACTAGCAAACACGGTTTTGGTTTCTCAAAACCGGTAATCGAACAATGTGACGTGACAGTAAGCATAACCAATACATATTTTTTTAACTTCACTGAATATTCGATCAATTTTCACGCTTCTCAATGCGCGAGGCTCTTAGAATATACATTGTATAAAGGCGGTCGCTTTATTGTTTTTAGATTGCCATCCTTACTCGGAGGAAAATATAAAGTCTTTGGGAGCAGGTTGCAGCCGTTACGTGTGCTAAGTTTCAAGTGTCACTCTGAACAAGGACGCCAGTAGTCTGTGTAATCAAAAACTGCCGTCTCGCTGGCGCTTTCTTTCATTCGTCCCCCGAGTTGAGTCGAAACCCAGTCAGTCGACAAGTCCGCTGCCCGCTCCGCGATCCCCAGAAGACGGACTTTTACTATTTCCGTATTTGAGTGTCGCCACTGCAGCCGATCGAGATAAGGCCGGCGCGCCACTTCGGGGGTCCCGATGCAGCGCGCTGACTCGGCTGACGCGGCGCCACGCGGCGCGGGATGACGCCGAGGTGCGCGGCCGAGGCGGCCGAGGCGGCCGTCGCGGAGGGTCGTTGACGCCCGCCGGACTGTACAGCGGCACAGCGGAACGCAACCCGGCTGCGGAGGCGTTGCGGAGAGCAGAGGCGCGGCCGCCGGCGCGCCACTGTACAGGAAGGTCCGCAACTCTCGGCAGCCTTTTGCGAATTCGCCGATCGGCCGCCCTGCCCCGCCCCCGCGCAGTGGGTCAAAAGACCGTTGAGACGGCCAAAATTTTAGACGCGTTTGTCGCTAAATGGGACTCGAATTGAACGTGTGACCCCACCAATGGATTTCTCTGCGAACGAGGAATCCATTGGTGGGGTCACATGTTTGATTCGAGTGCCATTTCGCGACTCTGGAGCTTAAGACGTGTCCGGGATTTAGGCCGCCCCAACGGTCTTCTGACCCACTGTGCCTCGCCGCGGACAATGGCCTGGAGCTTATTAACGCGGGCGAATGGCAGTCCGACCTCCGCCCGCCGCCCCGCCGGCCGATGCTGCGAGCGGCAGGCCGACGGCAGGCCGCTTCCAACCAGTTTCGGCTTCGGCGGCCAGTGCATCGCATTTCGCATTGTTCCGCTTCTCCCGCAGCTGCGTGCTATCCGAGCCGGCACGGCGCGGCAGTCCGAGGCGGACCTTGCTCGGCGCGTGGCCCGCCGCGGGGCCCGCCGCGGGGCCGCGGCCTTGCCTTGGGGCCGAAAAGGAGTCCGGCGATATCGATTCCAGCGCCACTCATCCCCGCGGACCTCCAGGTCCCCGACAAGGACGCGCGGCACGCGATTCCAGCTCCACGCGCGTCGCCCGCCTGCAGAAGAACTCTTTTGCCGGACGCAAGCCGGCGCCCAGCTTCCACCGACGACTCGACGAACCGTCCACTCGAGCGCCCCCTCGTTTCCTCAGCGACCCATGTTTGCCCCTACTCCAGCGTGACCACCGACGGCGGGGAAGGGGGCGCCAAAGGAAGAGCACTACACGCACTGCGCTTTGGAGTCGGAGTCAAAGAGTCGCCGGCGCTGCCACTGCGACTCCAGGCACACGTCATTTTCCGCGCCACGGGCACAAGGCAGCGCCGGGCCCGCATGGCGCCAGTCGGGGCAAACTTGTCGCACCGCACTGCACACCAAACATTTTTCAGGAGGTGAACTTTTCGTTCGAATTGCTAGGCGATTTCGCACAAAAATGAGGGGGAAACGTGCAGTTTTTGGGCATGAAAGTCGTACGAAAAGTTCATCTGCCACCCTGCAAAATAAGTATGACGTCTCTTACAAAATTGTATGTAACATTTGGCGTGTGCCCGCCGAGCAGCGCCAGGCCTCTTTCAACAGGGAGAAAAGCCCGAGTGCCGCGTGGGAAAGGAAAACGGCTAAGAAACGGGGGGAAGTGGGTTTGTTTAAGTTGCAAAATTAACACGCACACGTGGGGAGGGCCACGGCGGGCAGCACCGACCGCGCAACGCCGGGTGCGCGACACGCCTTCGGGGACCACGCGTTCAGGCAGGCGGACAGTCAGGCAGGCAGACAGCCTCCCGGTCGCGCCTTGAAGTGGCAGGCAGCTGCACGCGACGCCGGCCGCCTCGCGTCGCCTCGCGATTTGACAACTTGTTTGACCCCGCAAGCCACCGCCACCGCCGCCATGGGGCATGGAATGGACGGCGGTCCCTGCCTGTCCCCGCCGGCCCGCCGCACGGTGGCTCAGAAGACCGTTGAGGCGGCCAAAAGTGCCAAGTACAGGATATTCAGTACCTACTTCTAAAGCACGGTAAATCCCGTACGAAGTACGATAGATCCTGTGAAAAAGTACAGTAAATCCTGTGTCCTGAAGTACAGTGACAGCTGTATTAATCAGAACAGGATTTACTGTGTTTTTTTCGCACAGTGTGACCCGCCTGAAGAGATGACCGCCTCCTTGCAGATTCGTCGGCTGGCGTCGCCGCGGCCCGGCCTTGACCGCGGGGGCAGCACCGCACTCCACCGCCAGGGCGGCGCTGCACCTCATTAGCAAGGCACTGCGCTCGCGGCGCCAGTCCCGCCGGCCAACCTGGCCCGGCCAACCCCGGCAAACACCCGCGCACCTCGCAACGCGGGCAGAACTGTGAGAAAGTTTCGCCGGCAGGCGGCTATCTCGCTGCGGCGAGGCGCCGTGGCTGCAAGGTCCGACCCGGCCGAGGGCCCGACGACAACGGCAGCAACGCCACCAGCCACTTGACGTCCTCCGCCTCCCCCCGCCGCCGGACGCCGCATCGATTAAATAAGCGACCCCACGACTGCGCTTCACGTCGCGACTGTCGACGGCATGCAGTGCATCGTCTAGCGAATCGGGTCCATGAATTCGGCGGTGGCAGTTAGCGCGCCGTGGGCTGGCCGCCGCGGCCACGTCGCCGGCCAAATGCATTCTGCGCTGCAGCCGGGTCAGCGCACCGCAAACACCGCGGCGAGGCGGGGGCTCGAGCCATAACATGACACCGCGGGCCGCTGGACGCACGCGGCCGCGCACCACGCGCACGCCGCGGCCACTGGCATCGCCACTGGCATCGCCACTGGCACGCGGGCCGCATGACGTCGCGGTGACGTCAGCAGCGGCGTGCGGTGCGGGGTCGGGCAGCCGCCAGCGACGCCCAATACACCACATTGAACGACAGCGGCCCCAATCTCGGCTGACAGCATTCGGCATTTTCCATAGCGCCGAGATCAAACGTGTGCGCGCTAAGGGCGCGCCTGTGTGTTCCCGCTAACGCACGTGCGTGCCTGTGTTGACCAGGGAGTGTGTTCTCAGCGTGTGAGTGATTGAGTGAGTGAGTGTACGTGCGTGTGTATGTGTGTGAGTGGACGTCCGCGGCGCACACACGTTACTAGGAGCATGGCACACTTAGCCCAGCGATCGCGTTTCACTTCACTCCTGCTGTCGTCCTAACGGGGCGGGGCCGCGCCCACCGCCGTCACACCGTGCAGAGCCAAGGCCGTCTCGGGCCAACACATCGAGGGGTCCCATTCGAAACATTTTATCTTAAATCTGATCTCAAAATAAACTCTTGCTAATTCAGCTGAATTAGATCATTTGGGACAGCTACAAATCAAAAGGGATCGTGACGTAATTCACACTAACTTGAAAATGAAAGATTAAAGAAACCAGTGGTGCTTGTGAAACTATGTTCCGCAGATTGCTCTCTTTTCCGTCCCAAATGATCAAACTCATGAGAAAAAGACCAGCGTGCACACAACATGTTATCCGCTTGTGCACGCTGCTCTGGTCCCAATGGCTGTTGCGTTGGGAGGAAAAGACCAGCGTGCACACAACATGTGCGCTTGTGCACGCTGCTCTGGTCCCAATGGCTGTTGCGTTGGGAGGAAAAGACCAGCGTGCACACAACATATTCGCATATTCCTTTAAGCGGAAACGACTAGATAAGATCTTTTATTCGGAAACGGTAAGATAAGATATGTTGTGAATGAATAGGACCCCTCGACATGCGGGGTCCGGGCCGGCGCTGCCGCGCGGGGCCAAGCAGGCCGAAAAGCAGCACGGCCGCGTGGACGGCGACGGCGCGACGCAGCCGGCCTAGGAAGCGAGCGGCCCGCGCGCGGCTCCGGCCTCCTGGCCCGGCCTCCTCGGTGACTGGAATGGCGAGCTTTCTCCATAACACACGTAACGCGAGCATAATGCGCCGCGTGCCCCCTCCCCTCCACCTTCGCGCCGCGCCCCGCCGTCTCGATGAGATGCTCGGGTCGCCACGGAGAAAGCAATGTTCCGATCGAACCTGCACCCCCGTCATGACCCTCCCCGTCGCAGCCTTTGCGTAAGGCCCCGCGCTGGCCCGCCGCCAGATCTCGGCGCGTCCCAGCGCCACGCCACAAACAGTGAGTACACACGGGGCGCCGGGCGGGCTTGCCCGAGGCCGCTGAGGCACCGCTAAACCGATTCCAAGCTAGTTACTTGTTTGACTTGCAATTGCGAGTGGAGTGGATCCGGTTTGCGTCACTCGCTGCGCTCCGCGGCCTCCTTCTCGCCCCCCCCCCCCCCTCTCGATTACTCACCGCCGAGATTCCCCTGGATTCCCCATTACCCAGTCCGGGCTTCCGGCCTCGGCAGCCTCCAACGCCGCCAGGTCGGACTGCTGGCGCCGCACTTACACCTTCCAAGCGTTCGCGGCGCGGCCCAAATCCGTCAAGGCCACCCAGGCAGGCAGGCAGGCAGGCAGCCAGCCAGCCAGCCAGCCGCTGGCGCCGCCACGAATCAGAGACGCGGACCCGCGCGGCGGCGCTCAACCTCGGGCGCAGCGAGCGGGGCCCAGAATCCAACAAAAGTTCCATTCGACGCCATGGCCGTGTCAAAGTCAGCACCGGCTGATAGACACTGGCCGTCCGTCGGCCCCATGAAGGAGGGCCGGCTGCATCGGGGCCACCGCCGACCAGCCGGCCGGACGTGCGACGTGCAGCTGTGCGCCGCGCGCTGCAGTCGGCGAGCCAAACACGTCTCCAAATCGCTGGCCATTTCTGGGAACCTCACCACATCATTTTGGCCCACTCGGACGAGATGCGGGATGCGATCGTTCCCACGTCGTGAGGGTCGGCGGGAGCCTCGGGGGAGCCCCACGTGCGGTGGGACTGGGCCCGGACGACGCCAGCCTCGAGGGCGCGTCCTTCGTCTTTGGCCGCCGCAAACAGGGCGGCGAGGCTTCGGCCAACCTTGACAGCGACGGCCAAGCCCCAACTGATAGCACGCAGCACGCCGGGGACCGCGGCCTGCCCGCCTCGCTGCCCGCAGAGACGCAAAACAACAGTCACCTCTGCGACACATCAAGACATGTCCCGCGTCACCCCGCCCCGCGGCGACAGAGACGACAAGGAAAAGGAAGCCGACACCGGCGCATGGCAGCCGAGCTTCGACTTTTGACCGGGCAGGTGGGCAAAAAGCAGCGAATTAATCGACGAGGCCGGCGACTCCTGGATGCGCGCCGCGTGCGCCGCGTGCAGCGCACCACCAATGCAGTCTGCGCACTTCCGCATCGCGTTGCTACTACCGCATCGCGACGCTGCAGCCGTGAGGCGACTCGTCGACGAGGAAAACCGACTCCAGGGGGACGACGAGGAGAGGGATGCGGGGGACGCGGCCGAGCTGCTGACGAGGTGCCACCGTGTTTCGCCATCGGCAGGGGGCGGCCGGGGCGGCCGGGGCGTGGTCAAAGGCAAAGGCAGCCTCACAATGCGGTGTGCGGCGACCGCGAGCCGGGCGCTGATTGGGCGGTTCGTCCACCTCGCGAACCCACGGCCGACTCCGCTGCCCTGACGCATCGCGCTCCTTTGAAGCGCGTTTCCAGCCCTGGGCGGTTCCTGGGGCTTCTTGCGATAATTAAAACGCCGGGCTCTTTGCGATACGTAATTAAAAGGTCCACGACGGAAGCGTTATTACAGCACGAAAGTGTATACAAAGTTTGCATCGCTGTGCTGTGCGAAATATCGGCAAAATGTCTCAACATATCGGGCGCTTTCACAAGGGGTTGGAAAGAGGACGCAGCAAGTCTAGCCCGCTCAAAGGGAGGGAAGCAAGATCGGTCCTGAGCTGCCGACTGTACCAGGCCCCGCCCGCCGTGCGCATGGCTCTCTATCGGCTCTCTACGTATGGCGTGTGGCATGTTCACGAGGCTGTCCCGGGCTCGGCCGGCCGGCCAGCAGACCGCCTGCCTCCCGGACCCCCGCCAGGTGATATAACGTGGCCGGGGCAAAGCAGCGGGCAGGCAGGCAGGCAGGCAGGCAGGGCCGCGCCCGGACCGAGCCGCCCGCACTGCCACTAGCAGCAGGCGGCACTGTCCAGGGTGGCCTCGCAGCAGGCCGAAGAGTGCTTCCGTCGCTCTTTCTCTCGCGCCCTTGGAGCGTTCCACTAGAGTGCGAGATAGCCAGCTGCGGGATCAGTCTGTGGACGAAGCTGGCGAGACGCCGCGCGCAACTCGACTGAAACGAGACACAAATCAGCCAGACGTCGTCCCACCTGCCCGGCGCACACCAACCCGCCGCTGCGAATCGCGCCACACGGGGGCCGCGGTCGCCGTGTATGTCCCTTCGGCCGGCAAGCCTTCGCCGACGGCACGCTGTGCCGCAGCGCCAGGGGACGTGGCGCAGGCACGAACACGGGGTCCACGGCCCCGCCAGCATCCCCCGCCCGAGTCAACGACCCGGTGTCGCCGGCGTGTATCGGCCCCTGCTCCCCGGCGGGCGGCCCCTCTGGCAGGTTTGCCAAACCCTCGAAATGCTGGAGCGCGGCGCAAACACGCCGATCGGTCGGTCCGGCTCCACTTGCTCCATGCGCGACAGCCCTGCCGCCCTGGCCGCCGTCCTGGCCAGGCGCTTTCACCGCGGAGACACGCGAGCGGACCGCGTCCATCTGGAGCCGCGCCGCGAGCCGCCGCCGCCGGCGTGCAGCCTTGGCGGCCGGCCGCGCTAGCCGCGCCGCAGCAGGCATAGCATGACCCACTAAGCAGCGCCGGGTATTTTTGGCGTCAGGCCAACACGATAAACCAAAACAATCGAGACTAGCGGCGAGTCGTGGAGGGCGCGGGCGGCCGCGCCGACCCGACCCGACCCCAAAGGTCAGGCCGACCCGCCGCGCCGACCCGCCGTCATGCCAGAATCGGGGCCGAGCGGAGCGCCACTCATGCAAGCGCGCGCGTTATCAGATTCGCGACCCGGGGTCACACGTGACCCGCGACCCGCGCACCGGCGCACGTGGGTTCCGTCACGCCGCCTCACTCGCAGCGCGTGCCGCAGGGGTTAGAGGGCGCGAGGCAGAGCGACCAATAACAAACGTGCCAAATCATTCCGTAGGGCCATACGGGGCCAAAGGACATTTTCCCCCACGGTGCTGAGGAGAGGGCGAGGGTGGTGGCGAGGATGGTGGCGGGGATGGTGGCGCACGGCGGCCGGGATGCCCGCCAAGAGCACGCTGCATGCTGCAGGAAGGCGCGGCCCGCGGCCCGTCCCCGCCCTCATTCCACGGAGCAACCCCGCACCGCCAACCGCCAGGCCATCGCAACTCGTCCAGCCACAGCCACCCCGCACCGCGCCCCAGAGCTTCCTCACGGCAACGGCCACTGCACGTGCCCACGTGCCAATGGTGTCCTCGCAGCCGAAAGTAAACACAAGAGCTCTTTAAGCTAGGCACTGATGAGGCAGCGCGCCGAGGCCGGCGGTCAGCTCAAACATTTGCCTCTCCGAACCGAGGACAGCCGGCAAGAGCTCCGCGAGACAACGAGCTGGACAAACAGCGACATTATATACCAGGCGGACGGACGCGGCGAGGTGCACGACGGGGCGCACAGCGAGCTTCCCCCGCGGGCCTGCTGGTTTATTTTGGCGCACAGCTGACCCCCGCGGCGGGGCCGCACCGTCCGTCCGCGCGCCCCGTCACCGCGCAGCCAGACGATGCACTTTCAGCCGGCGGTGCGCGATGCGCGATGCGCCACCACCTTGTTGTGGGAGGCCTAGGCCAGGTGCACGCACGGCGGCGCACGTCGCGTTGCGTCGCGTTGCGTCGTGTTGCGTTGCGTCACCGCGGCGAGGACGTCAGAGAAAAGAAAACGAGTCCAAATTGACCCTGGCGGCGCAGGCGCGGTGGGTCGACGGGACGCACCGGACCGGGACTCACTCTTTCGCAACGGAACTGACACAGGACGCGGCGCCCCACCCCGCCGGACCCGCCTGCCTCGCCCCGGCGTGCGACGTGCGCCAAACACGCAACAACGTGAGCACCAAAATGAGCCGCGGCCGATATTTCGAACTCGTGGACTGGCCCAGTGGACGCACGGCCTTACGGTCGCTTACGGTGCGACGGCGGCCTCGGCGTCATGGCCACCTGCGCGTCTAGCAGCATCTATCCACCGACCAAGCCAATAAAACTCGAGTAACACCGCTGCACAGCTGGGCCTGGGAGATAGCTGTCTCCTGTCGGGGCCTTCCCTGAGAGCTCTCATTCGCTTCTCCAATACGCGGACACACCTAGCCGACTGCGAGATAGGGACATACCTGCAACCGGCACTGACGCGCTGCTCAGACTATCCAAGGCGGTGATGCACTGCCCCACCAACACGAAAGCACACGGCACTCGCGAGCGGTGGGACTCTATCGCGAGCGAAAGTACTTGACGTCACACACGCACGCACGCACACACACACAAACACACGCTGCGGCCAGGCCAGAGAGGCGTAAGTCTGCGCCACGCTGCGCCACCCGCCGCCACGCTCTGCCTCGCAACGCCCAAGCCGAGCGACTCAGCCCGACTGGCTGGCTCCGCTCCTCTCGCCCCGCTCGCTCAAGCGCTGGGCCCGCCGCGGCCCGCCGTCCGGCAGCCCCCGCCGCGCCCCGCCGCGCCCCGCCGCGCCCGCCGCGATACCAGCCGTCCGCGAGCTTGCCAAGCAGTACGAGGGGGAGGGTAGGGGGCGGAAGGCTGGAAAACCCTAAGCTGTTGACGCCGCGGCGCGACGCCAACTCGCACCGCACTGCACCGTACTCGCTGCTGCAATCGCTGCTAGAGGCACGGCACTGAATGCAGCGCGGGGGAGTGACTGGAGGAGGGGACACCGCCTCCCGAACCAATGCGAGCTGCGGTGGGGCTGGTCGTGCCGGGTCGTGCGGTCTGCTGCGCCTTGGACAGCGTGAGGCACGCGCTGGACCGCGCGGTGGACCCAAAAGGGGCGGGTCAACACGCGCTCGGGATGAGCGCCAAAGGTCGCGCGTGTCAGAGTGGATATGGACGGGGCACGCGCACACACGAACCCACTTCGCACTTGGAGTCATTGAGGCAGCGAGTCCGGCCCGCGACGGCGGCGACCCACGGCCAAGGACTGCAAAGGCCGGGGATGACGGGGTCCGCCCCGACACTCGCCTGCAGACTGATGCCGAGAGTCGTTTTCGTCGCTCTGTCTCTCTTCGCGAGAGAGACAGAGCGACAAAAACGGCTCTCGACATCAGTCTGCTGGGCGGGCTGCTCTTCGTTGCAGTGCAGGCTGCAGCGCGCTTCGCCGCTTCGCGCCCCCCGGCCTGGCCCTGGCCGTCATGGCAGAGCCGCCGACGCGGTGGCGCTGCCTCGCGCTGCCTCGCGCTGCCGCCGTATCGGGGCGGGGGTCGCCGGGCCAGGCCGGGTCAGGGCCGCGGACGGCCCGGGGTCCTTTCTCTCTGATTAGCCGCCGTGAGCGGGCCGGCACCAGCGCCGATAACCACCTCCTCTCGAATCAAGACAAGGGAACTGTACCAAGTGTGCCAAGTAATATACGTTCACTTGGTGACATTAAGTAAAGGCTCCTATCTCCAGGCGGCAAATGAACTCGACTCGCGCTTCTCTAGGTGCAGTGCCGGCGATGCACCCCTCCCCGATGGCGCCAGTGCCAGTGCGGCCCGGGGATGGGGAGCAACGCCGCCTCCGAGGCAGTCCAAGGCCGACGAACCGTAACACCCCTCAAAGGCCCCGCGCGTCCTCACCGTCAAAGGACCGCTCGGGCCGACTCGACTCGGATTCCTCGTAATGGGTTGTGCTCGCCCATGGCCGTGCGACCAGCGTCAAAGGAACAGCACTACGCGCTCTCCACCGTCTGTATCGCACTCACTCACTCACACTACTGAACACACACACACACACGTGTGTGCGCATGAAGAGGCGAGCAAACAGCGCACACGAACAGCGCGCACTCGGGGTGGACAAGGAGGTCGAACCTGGACTCGCTGTTCGGACGGGTGGGCGCGGTAAGGGGCTTGCGACAGACAGGGGCGGCGTCACCCCTTGTAGTGGCGCCTGCGCGGCCGTCACGCGGTGCAGGCTGTTTGTCAACACGTATCGAACACACGCCCCCGGCCCCGCACGCTTCGCCCCACGATAACGTGCGCGCGGCCCCACCATGCCCATGCCCACTATGAGGAGCCCGCGGGGCCGCGCCCTTTGCGAAGCTTCATGCTCGGCAGCACCGCCCGTGGCCGCCGTGCGTACTGTGCGTGTGACACGGGGCGAGGGGGGAACAACATCCCACACTCATTGTAGAGAATTTGAACGCATTCCCACATTCTGAAGGTACAAACGCCTGTCAGTAGGCAACAAGTGTGACAAATACAGGAGAAATCTTGCACATTTTAACACACGAAAAATCTTACAGTGGGTCACCCCTCGACGCGGGGTGTTGTGCCTGCGGGCTCATCCCCAACAATTTCCCGGTATTTCTCGCACACCATGAATGCGAGAGAAACAACAAACAGAACGACGAGGGCACAGTTCGCGGAATCGAGCCTACCTGCCCCAAGGGGGCACTATTCAATTGCGCAATACCACGAACATCATCGCTGATGACAGGTTGACACGGTTCTCGCTGCCCCATCCATCGACCTGCCCTGTTTGCCCCGAGGCTCGCCCTGCCTCGTGGCTTCCACGTGCTGCCCGCTAATGGGCCTCTGCAGCATTCCGAACAGGGCTTTCGTCGCTGACTAGATACTCCAGGGGCCTGATTCAGCAAATCGGTTAGCGACGGCCAGCTGCCTCTCAGCGATGGCTAGCAGCCTCTCGCCTGCCTCCTGAGTGGCAGTAAAGGCCAGAAGAGAGGTGGCTAGCCATCGCTGAGAGACAGCTAGCCGTCGCTAACCGATTTGCTGAATCAGACCCCAGCGATCCTCTTTGAAGCTGCAGTGCAGTGCCTCGCTTCGCCTCGTCCCGATCCGCCGCCTTCATGGCATGGCCCCTGCCTTGCCTCCCTCCCATCTCGCTCGGTTTGGCGACGACGGCCGACGGAGGAGCTTGTTAGCAGGTCTCTGCAGGTAGACCTACCAACACCGGTTCGAACACAATGACCCGGTGTTGTATTCATCAAGGCAACCTCGCATGCCCAACGTGAGGCCAGGTCGCGGGGGGTACTGTACGGGAGCGCTCGGACTGAACCACCCTCCGCTTAGGTGGGTGAGAAGGGTGCATAGCCCAGATGGATCAAGACATAGGCACTTTCTAATACGATTAAGTACAGATTATTTTGCCATAATCCCATTTGATTAGTGTAGCAGGATCCCTTGGCCTCGCCTTTAAAACCTCATGCAATACTGAAATTTTTTCTTAAATTAGAGAATGAGGATGTACTCTGCGTGATTAAAACTTGGCCACCAAGGCTACCCCATTACCATGACAAGAAACAATGTGCAGTACTTTCAATAAAATTTCAAATGTTAAGATTGAGAATAGCCCTTCTCGGACTTCCAAAAATGTACTGAGCAACGATAGCACAGTGCTAAAGTCTAGAAGTCTTTCCCTACAAATTGTAAGATTTGAGAAAGAAAAAAAAAACTTGCTGTAACAAATGAATGACAACTTTTGAAAGGAAGAAAATAGACTATTATTACTGTCATAACTCTGCAAATATTTTTCACTAAACCTTGAGAACAACAAAGTGCCAGAGATTATGTCGCTTGTACTTTACGCACCAAATAAACGTGACCAGCAAACAAAATTTAAAAGATAAATGTAATTCTAAAAAGTGTAAAACAAAAGTCAAGAATAGTTGCCCTTATGAAGATAAACGGCGCAGTGAACAATGTGCAATGGACATAAAAAGACCAGTTACAACAAAAACCCCTAAAATTGATACATTTATGTATTCACAAAGAATCCACAAGTTACCCACTAACAACAGAGGTTATGTTCATAATGCAAACCCGTTGTCACGCAGCACTACAAGGCAAAGAGCCGTACTAGCTGAAAAAAAAGGGAACCAGATAGAGATAAATTAGGAATTTTAGCACGCACCTTGAGTTGTAATTAAGGACAGACAATTGTCAACACAAGACCAGCAGCAGAAGCAGCAGACTCGTTCCTCCTCCAATATGTGTCACTTTCTCGAGCCGCACTTCAAATTATTTACAGTGAAACTTATGACCAATCACAGCTATCTTCTGTTAGACAAATTCATCTCTGCATTAATGCCATTCATCAAAATGTAAAATGAAAGAATAAGGTCGATCTGAGTCAGAAACCTACAGAAGGGCTTGTTCTACTTGAACCAAGCGGTCCATTCGACGGTCAGACACGTCAAACCTTGTGTTTTCTCTGGTTTTCCCAAAGCCCTCCTTGCGTTATTTTAGGCTGCAACACGCTTTTAATGCTTTCACATTCTTTATTTGGTGCTGAGTTGGAAATTTGAATAGATTAGGCGACGATTCATGTTGCAATTTCGTTTTTATTTCTTACTCCCTGGAGTCTGTCTGTCTGTCTACTTCTGTCTGTCCTTGTTTTGAAGTAGTTGGCGTAGTCCTGCCTCCTCAGTGAATTTTCCAGAATATGTTGACACGTATGGTTATCGCCTATATTCATGAACTGCAGTATCGTATTTAGTCGGAGTGACATCCAGCAACAATGGATTTTGAGAAAGTTCTTCATAAAGCGAAGAAAAATGAAAAGAAAAAGATTAAAGAGGTAAGGTGCTCATCGGTTTTAGACAGCTGTTAAGGATAGAGGGTTAAATTTCGACACATTATTTTAAGTGACCATAATAGTTCGAGTCATGTTCTTATGTGAATTAGACGTCTTATTTTCACTGGCCTCTTTCTTACAAGTGACCTATTTTTTTAACATCTGCGTTCGTTCCTAACCTAGGTTAAGGTATGGGCACTTTCCTACCTTTTTGTCTTCTGCTCTTCAACTGATCAGTCAAAACTTGTCCCTGATCTTCATTCAGATGAACTATGTACTTGGCGTAACACTCCTCTCTTCATTCTTTACTGGAATCGCAGGACAGTGTGGCCATGAAAATTCGGTACAAAGTACTAAATAAATGATTTTCCTATTGTATTTTTTCAGCCGGTAAACTGTTACCGGACAACATTTTCTCCGCCCAAAAAAGAAGAACGATCTAAAGGCCTGTCTGCCAACATACAGAAGTTTTTAGCTAAAAAGGATGAAGAAGAACGCAGAAAGAAACAAGAGGATGATCGAAAAAGAGAGGTAAAATTTCAAGTTATTTCATTTGAATATTTTATTTTGTTCTGTAAATTGCCAACTCACTCTAGGTGTATATGTGTAGGAACTTTTGGCTCTCAGAAACCAAGATGGCAAGGCAAGAAAGAGAGTTCAAGTCATGCTCAAACGCACCAAATCAGCCAATAAATCAGTATTGAATGATGCAATTGATACAGTTAACACAGCAGATACTATAAACGGTAAGTCCCTTTTTGACTGTGGACCCAATTTTAAAGTGTTTCAAATCTGTTTCTAGTCAATGTGATAAACAATATTTCTTGCAGTTATATTGTTTCTTACCTCGTTGAATTCTCAAATACTAATTCTTCTGTGACAGGCCCAAAGCAGTGTGATGAGGATGATTATGGATATGAGTCTCAAGAAGCATCAAAATTTTACAACAAAATGATGGAGAAATATAATGCAGTGCCCGTTGAGGAGAAAAAATCTTACAAACCAAACAACCAGGCGACAGCCAAGGATTTAGTTAACACTAAAGTGTGTTTTCTTTTGATCATTCCTCTTACCATTTGTTTCTATCATATTTCATGTCCAACTTCTCTTTCCAGGATCGTGTGCGCCAAGCATTGCTTCGTCAGGGAGAAGATGAACTTATTCCTCATAAAAGAAGAAGACGAAATAAAGATGATGAAGATAATGTTAATGACCACAGAAGTCGAAGCAACAGTAGAGATAGAAGTGAAGAATGTGAAAAGATTGATAAGCCCAAACCAAAACGCCCTCCGATGCCACCACCCCTTGATTTCTCATCTCTCTTGAAAATAGCAGAAAAGAAGCAATTTGAACCTGTTGTTGTTGAAAAAAAGGTTGTAAAAGTGAAAGAAGAGCCAGAACGTTTAATGACAAAAAAGGAGAAATTAGAACATGAAAGACAAAAGGATAGAGAGAGGAAAGTTTCAGAATATTCGAAAGCGTCTTCGTCCAAATCCAGATCAGATGATGTTCCCAGAAATATTAATGGAACTCGAGATAGTAGCCATGTGAGCAAAGATGCTGAAAAGCTGCGATCAAAGGAAGAGGAGAGGTTTATTGATAAGAACAGGGATAGGCACAGAAATCAACAGCCCATGGAAAGAAGTAGTCACAGCAACAGTAAATCATCAAGTTCAAAATATACTCCAGAATCTCATCACTCTTCTCAATCACGTTCTCGATCTAGATCACCTCTTACCTCAAAAGATCGTTTAAGTATTGGACATGCTGCAAGGAACAAACTGAACCATAAAGTAAATAGTCCTAGTGCTGACCGGTTTAACTCAACTTCATCAAAAACCAAGGATGATTCTCAAAGAATCAACATTCCTAGAAGTGAATCTAAATTACCTCCAACATCATTGCCTAAAATTCCAAAAATTCAACGAGTAAATGAGGAAGATAGAAAAATGGCCGACAGAAAAGTCACAGAGAAAGATAGGATGAAGGAAAAAGAGAAACTACGCGAATTAGAGAAGGCAAAGGCAAAGGAACGTGAGAAAGAAAAAGAAAAATTAAAGGAAAAAGAACGAGAAAAGGCCAGAGATATAGAGAAGGAACGAGAGAAAGAGAAAGAAAGACAAAGACTGAAAGAGAAAATGGAAAGAGAGAGGCAGAAGGAAAGAGAAAGGGAGAAAGAGAAACTATTAGATAAGCAAAGAGAAGCGGACAGAGAGAGAGAAAAGGCTAGAGAAAAGCTGAAAGACCGTGAGTCTGAAAAAGAAAGGGAACGAAGAGACAGACGAGAAAAAGACTCAAGGGAAAGTTCTGCGAGGAAGTCTTCCAGTTCTTCTGACAAACTGAAGCAACCAGAACCTAAAAAGGCTTCAAAGTATGACAAACTCGATTTGTTTGGGGAAAGGGATAGTGTTTCGCCTGAACGTCCTTCTCTCAAAACTAACAAAACTAGTGATTCTCTTAAAAAAAATTTGCCTCAAGTGAAAACCGAGCGTATCAAAGTTGTGGAAGATACTACAAGGGATCTGTTTGATAATCCAGTTACTATAGTCCGTAAGCAGCTGAATGATAAAAATACAGAGAAATCTAATCCCGGGAGGTCCAGCTCCAGCAAACCAGAAGAGAAACCTAAATTATCATCTTCATCTAAAGCAACTACATCGATCAAACATTCTCTTGATAAATCAAGACCATCATGTTCCAGTGACAGGAAAAGGGATATGGAGGATAGAGGAAATTCATCAGATAAAAGACCCAAATTAGAATACAACTCTAAACCACAATCCTCAAAGGATAACTTCAAGAAGCCTTTGCCCCCCGAACCCAGAAAACAGTTCCCTCCTAAGGATCTTCAAAGGAAAGATTTCCCACCAAGAGATTTACAGAGGAAAGAATTCCCTCCAAGGGACCTGAAACCGAAGCAGTTCCCACCTAGAGACCTGAAACCTAAACAGTTCCCTCCTAGTGACTTGAAATCTAGACAGTTTCCTCCCCCTGATGTCAGGAGAGGATCTGCTGCAGCTAATAGAAGTAAGAAATATCTCGATTTAATATTAAAAAATGAAATTAATGCAATAATTGAGTGGTTCTATTTTACGTTAATCTTCTTTTCAACCCTTTTCAGAACGGTTTGAATATGAGAGGAGTGACTCTGAAGATTCGAGTGATGAAGACGAGGACGAATACGATGACGATCTTGATGGTTTCATTGATGATGGCCCAACAGACAACGCAGAAGATATTTCAAGATATATCAAAGACATCTTTGGATATGACAAGTCAAAGTAAGTACTATCATGATCAAAATTTTGTAAATCAATCAATCTGATAAGATTTTTCACATGAAGCCTGTTTTATTTTTTCAGATACCTTGATGATGACGGGGATATTGAGGTGTCTAGCTTTGCAGAACAGATGCGTGAAGAGAGTCGCAGTGCACGATTAGGTAAATGACAACTTTGCCTATCTACAAAATTTTAACTCTAAGGAAAATTCCTTCTTATTTTTAACTAATTTTGTTTTTGTGTGTTGCAGGGTTGATTGAAGATTTAGAAGACATGGCAATGGAACAGAGGGAAAAACGGCGGAAAGCACTTCAGCGCATGAAGAGGGGCAGAAGATAGTAGTTTCTGTGGACGTTGTATGACCAGAATAAATTAATATATTTTCTATTGTTCAGCTTTGTGTAAAATTTTGTATTTAAGTAAATCAATAGTTTTGATAACTGTTGATGGATTATATTTGTATATATTTCCAGTTAAAATTTACACTGTTGTTCAATTTGTGTTTTTTGTTATTGTGCCAAAAACCTCCTATATTTTATTTCTTTTGATGTGTTCTCTTTTTTCTTTTCTTTCAAGACCAGCCAAATTTGAACCTAAAACAAGAGGGTGTTTTAGCTAGTTATAATGTAATGAGGATTAAACTTCAAGCAATACTACGTAAATAATGTTTTATTGTTGCATTTTGGAGAACATATTAGCTGAAGCAAGTCAGTTTCAACTGCCTATCACAATAACCACACAATTCAAGTTTATGCAATTTTGTTTCAATGAATGTAGGCCAGTCAGTGGTACACTGATTGACCTCACCCCTGGTTATAATGCAGGAAAGTTTCAAAACTTTCTTCTATTAATATTGAGCAAGAATGTAGAGAGAACCCTACCTTCTGCCACCCATGTCAGAAATAGCATTATTATGAGGATCTCAGAGGTATTCCTGTTATGTTCTTAGAAAAATACTATTACAGGCAACTTATGAACACAGGGTTGATCACAAAAACTAATCCCTTGAATTTGTCTACATTTACCCTCACAAATTGGTAAAAATAACAATATACCATTAATCTGCAACCAGTAATGTCAAATACTGAACGTGGGATAAAATTATATGAGCTCTTTGCTGGGGAAATAAGAGATGTAGACACAACCAGTTATATAGAAAAGATGATACATACTTTTGGTACAGAATTAGGTAGAAGACATCATTTGTCAGAGATTCAGTCAAAGTTCCAAGAAATAATGCATGTAGGTGGACACCCTGTAAATACAGCTTGCAGGTTTTTCACAATTGATCAACCTACATCAAAGCCTGATAAATGCTCTCCAATTTATTTGCCATTGACACTCACAACATAGACATCCCACTTTAACACTCATTTATACAACAAACATCAAATTACAACAGGACTTCAGTTCATTAGCCTTTATAATAAACAGATGCATTAAAAATATACTCTATCAAATATTTAAAATAAAAGAAAAAAATGAAACATTTTATATACACTTATTCTAAATAGTAAATAAAATGCCCTTGTGCTTAGCATTGCAGCAGGCTTCCTTTACTGAAGATAAACTCCTAGCTGCAACGCTGACTGAAGAAGGACTTTCAGGCCCGGCATGAAGCTCGAAATTTGGGAAAAGTCAGGGCCTGATACCAACTGTGTGTGCAAGTTAAGACCACCTGCATAATCTCCCATCCGAACCATTTGCATCAATTGATGCAGACTTTGAAGAGTGTTGTTGGATAACTGCAAGATTACAAGTAAATATTAAACTTTTTATTTCTGGTTCAAAATTGAGAATTTTATATAATAATTAAAAGAGGAAAGACCTACCCTCATATCCCGCAACGCGTCATACAGCACTTCCAGTTTTTTTGCTACATCATCAAGCTTCTTCTTGGATTGCTAAAATGATAGAGATAAGGTTTATATTAAGATTGCAATTATTAAATGTGATAAACCTAGTTCATAAACTGATTATACCGGATTGCCTGCTGCTTGGAAGCACCTGTTCCGCAAATCATCAAAAGCTGTTTGCAAAACAACATGTTCCTCTGGGATGGGAGCTTTAGGTGGTGGTGGTTCTGGTTTTGCCCGGGCATACTGTGAGACAGGCTCTGGCTGCTCATGGGGATTAATCATTTGCTGTTGCATCATCTGAGGTTGGTACATGTTTGGTGGCTGATAAACATTTTGTTGCTGCATGCCATAAGCTCCAGCATTACCTCCAATAGGGTCAGCATATCCTCCATTCATATTCTTTAAAAAAAGAAAGAAAAAAAAAAAAGAATTATTTATAATAAGTTGAATCCCAGTTGTAAGGATTCTAAAGCCCGAGCTTACATTTAGGGGTGGAGCTGTTTCCTGAGGAACTGCTCCAAATAATGGATGGGTTATTGGTGCTACAGATGGAGCTTCAGTCTTAATGGCCTGAAAACATAAATCGAGAATATAACACCACATGGTTTTAGCCCCCCCCCCCCCAATTCAACATTAGTACAGTACCTTGGGGCGTTGGCGGGCATTGTTCTTCAATGCCGGAGGGTCGTTCCAACCCGGAGGAGGTTGACTAGTGGGCGGTGGTGGCAGGGGCGCGGGCGCGGCTGCCTCTGCATAGGCCGGGGCACCGTACGATGGGTATGCCTGGCTCTGGCCGGGCTGGCCGGGCTGGCCGGGCTGGCCGGGCTGGCCCTGCGGCTGACCGAGGTAGGCTTGGCTCTGGGGTTGGACCGGGTACAACGGAGCCGCTGCCTGCGGGGAGAAGGGCTGCGGCTGAGGCTGGCCGAACATGGCGTTGGATGCGGGGAAGCCCACGGGCCCACTCTGAACCGATGGGTCCAAGACGTACTTCCGCCCCGACGAACCACCTGTAAGTAAGTGCAGGTGGTTAAAGTGAAACAGATCAGTTCAACTCAGCTAAAGTGCATATCAAGTCACTAAACAGAAACTATAATCAGTATTAGTTCACTAGAATAAGTTGCAATTATGAGAAGCAGAAAAAGCAAAATTACATATGCAAGTGTTCAACGTGAGACATAAACTCTGATGCATGAAGCGAAAATCAACGCACTTCAAGTTATCACAGACTCACTCGCTAGTTTTGGGGCCCTACCCCAAGGAGCACTGTACCCATACTGCGAACATTGGTTCATACCATCTGGCAAATCACATTCCATTATTTTCCTTCCAAGTTGGTCCTGCAACAGCCCGTGGCTATGAGTGCCTACCTGTAACGGAGGGTGCTCTGGGCATGCCGAGTCCAGGGCTGGCGCTGGGTCCTGGAGGAGGGCCGGCCAGCGGAGCGGGCTGCAAGGGCTGCACCTGCAGGGGCGGCACACCCGACAGGGACTGCATCGGAGGCAGGGGCTGCATGGGGACAGGGGCGGGAGCAGGCGCTGGCATGGCCGGAGGAGGGTTGTACGACGCTGCAGGGAAGCTGTGCTGCGGTTGCTGCAACAAGCAGAGAATCAGCAACCATTGATGCGGCACGGCCTGATGCGGCACGGCCTGATGCGGCACGGCCGGGCAGGGCAGGGCCCGCCGGAACCACAAATCAGGTACTCACGGTCTGGTTGTAGAAATAGGGGGCTTGTCGGTTGCCCGCTGGTTGAACCCCGCGCTGGTTCTGGAGGCTTGCTCGTCTTGGGTCAACTTGCTGTGAGTGCAACTGCTTGTAACCTAAGGCTACTGAGAGACGGTCTCGCAGTTCATTTATTTTTTCCTGGAGTGCAGAAAAATTGTCATTATCCAGAGATGGCTTGCTATGTAAATTTTGGGTGTAAAATGCACGAAACGTATATTTTGGGTTTCTTTTAAACTCACATCTTGAGAATTGGAAAGATAAGTGAGAGCTGAGGCCAAACTGCCCTGAGAGGCTAGGAATTCTGCGTATTGAGACAAGGTATTTGCCAAGGAACCAGATATATCAATATTTCGTCCTTTAATTTCAATTGAAGTGCGTAGAACAGCAACCATTTCCACCAGATCCTGGAGGAAATTTAAAAGTTAGTATACAGTAAAGCAAATAGTTTCCAAATTGAAAAAAAAAAAACAAAAAAAAACAACAGGTTATTACCTGCATCTGCTCTGGTGTTGAAGGTTGAACAGCAGACATCCAATTGTCCACTAACTTGTGCAAGTTGCCAGCAATAGCATAGCAGAGTTGGGCCTTTTGCTTGTGAAGGCCCCCAGATTCCACTTCTAGACGATGTCCTAGCTGCTCTGTTAACCAATATTGAATTTGACATGAAAAATGATTGAAATGTTACAGGAAACTAATAATGATCCATGTTAACAGTCAAAATCCATACCACATAAACTCGAAAATTCATCTCCTCGCGTATGAGTGAGAATAGCAGTGAGTGCTTCCTTCCAGCTCTCCAAGTCACAGGATGCTATCACTTGGCTCCAGTTTTTAGTCACAACAGCAGCCATCAATGTGGACAAGTAACCTTTACTTTTCTGGAAAAAAAAAATTATCATAAAGATTTGATTTTTTAATAAGAAGTACACAATGTCTTTGGTTTAATCTATAAAAAATGAAACATTTACCTGGAAGTATTTGCTTTGGGTCTTGGCCAGTAAATCTGGTCCTCCAGTCATTGCAAGGACAATAGCATCCGCATGGCGGCCTTCTTGAAGGCACAACTCGACAGCAACTTCTATGTGGCCCAGCAGCAATGCTTGACAGATCAATCCACTGGGGTCTGTGAGGAAAGTTCAACAAAAAAATTTCAACAGAGCCTAAAGCAAATAGCAGTGGTATACTAAGGAGCAAAACAACCTACCATCCCCTGTGACTATTTTGAATGGAGCAATTGGTTCTGGCATCTTATTGTATTGCGCTGATGCAGCTAAAGCACTAAATGCATCATCACCAGAAACCTTAAGAACAGACGCACAAAAAAAAATTATCTAATGGGGCCTGCATTAGAGATAAATTAATGAGGACAGAGAGTTTTTAAAAAACTTACTGATGACAAATTATTCATTTGGTTAGTAATACCATCAATTCCATTTACATCAGCAGAGGCTGAATCATTTGTTTCCGCACAAAAAGCACTCAACTGGAAAGAAAAAAAAAATTACAATAAATGCATGTAAACCAAAAAATAGTATACCAAACTTATTTTTCTGCCCACAATGAAATGCATACCTTCCGATTCACGTCCTCTGAATCAAAGCCAAGCAAAGAGAGAATTTCAGATGATGGATTTGGCTCAAAATTAGTTCGAAGACATTCCCACAGAAACCTCTCATGAGAAGTGTGGCTGTTAGATGACCTATTTCTGCAGAAGTCTAGATAGTCTCCCTGCTGTAGAGCCGTATCTAAAGCCTGAGCCCGTGCCATCAGGTTGCTCTCAGTCACCACCTGACTAATGGAGACTGTTCGTGCAACAGCAGGTGGAGCAATCAATCCGGGCTGCTGTGGTGTTGCAGCATGCTGGGCCACAGCTGCTTTGTCAAATTGAAAGGAAACCAGCTTGCCACCAAACTGGAGTGACAGAAAGTTAGATTCAAAGACTTGAGTACATTCTTTCTATAAAGAGTATGAAATAATGAATGCACATAAAACAGAACTTACACCAAATGATGCACCACAAGGCCTACGTAGCCACTTTGGCGGTTTCCGTAAATCAACTGAGACTGGCGCTGGTTGGGGTGGGGTGGCTTGGGCATAACTTTCCATTCCTGGGAAAGAATCGGCAATCTGAAACAATTTTACTTATTCCTTCAGATAATTCTTGTTTTGCAAGGTACAAGATACTCAAGTGACTCTATAAAGTGAATACGTTATAAAAACAGAGATTACTTCAAGATGTAAAACAAACCTTGTTACTTGTTTGAACCTGTGGCTGTGCACCACCTGTAAGAGAATATATGTTGACATGCCCATCAAAGCTGCAGCTTGATATCAAAGCTGGATTTCTGGGGCACCACGCTACATCAAAATTCCACTGAGTTGTTGAGGCAACTTCACAGATGACTTCGCCACCCTAAATTAGAAATTAAATAAGAAATTAATCCACAAAATATTACTTGAAAATTATTGCAAACAGTTTTAAAGCAGTGGATCCAGCAAAACCATTATTGGCCAAGCACAAAATGTTGTGAGCCTTACAGGAACATTTGAGTTGGGATTCCAGCACAGAATTCTGTTGTCTTTACCACAGCTCAGTAACAAATCTGGATCTTGCATGCACCAAGCAAGGGAGAGAACACCTCTGAAAGAACAAAATTGAGGCAAATCAGTTGAAAAGTCACAAGAAAATGCAGGATATTATTTCAGATATTGGGTGAATTAAAAGAAGGCTGCACTCAGATTTCGTCAAATTCTTTACAGACCTCTGATGATTTTCAAGTGTCCTTATGGGTGAGGTGGCAAATCGCAAATCCCATAGCTGAATAACAGGTGCAGAATCTTCCTCAGAGGCCAAAGCCAGTTGAGTTGCAACTTCAGGGTGCCATGATACGACCTTCCAACGAATCTAAGGCAACAGACATTATTTTAAAAATTAAGAAACTCAATAAAACAAAGGGCAAAATACAACAAAAAAGACATGACAGTAAACAATAAATTACCCTTGATTGACTGTCGCTCAATTTGATAATTGGCTCATTTTTCCGCAGATCCCAAACAACACAGCGTTGAGCAAAAGATGATGCCAAAATGTGTTGTACTGCAACACAAAAGTTTCCAGGCATTCAAACAATTAAAATATGATTCAAGGTTTTCCTTCAATTGAAGGTATATTTTTTTCAGGAGAGCAGAAACACCAACCTTGTCTGTTCCAAGATATCCAAGCAACATCCTCAGAGGGCTGGGCTTTAGCTCCAGGTGTCATTGGAGTGCTAATATTATTGAGGTCCCAGATATAAATTTCTGAATCAGCAGCCCCAGTAGCCAACAAGTTAGACTATAAAATATCATACAATGAATTATCACCTACACACAACAAAAACAGACCAGACAGACAAAAACAGACCAGATAAAATAGAACAACTTACTTGAAATGGATTGAAATCCAAGGCTCGGACAGGACCAGAATGCTTGTCTTGTCTTGCTATGGGAACCTTTTCTCCAGACAGAAGTTTCTGAGAATTGTAAATCTGCACCAAGCCACCATCACAACCCCCTACAATGGCTCCATTGTTTCCCCACACAACTTTGTGGAATCTGCAAAAGTGACAAAAGTGTAACTTAAGAGGGTCTACAACACTTCAAGAAGTTACAAAAATCAAGAAATAGAAATAAAATTACCTCTGTTCACTTGGAGCGGAAGCTAATATCTGCATGTCCACTCCAGGATCCCCTAGATTAAGAGCATGAATCTCTAAAGTTGAAGAAGTGCTAAATGATGCATCAAGCTGCTGTGCTGCAGTTCCTGCTGCCAGGAGGATGGGGTGTTGGGCTGGTGGTGACCAAGCCACATTTACAGTCTTGTCCAGTTCCTTAACCTTCATTTTGATCTTTTATCAGAACCTGTAAAACCAATCAAAGGAAATGTAGCATAAAACAATGGCAGCAGTCTGACATCTGAGAGTTTCAAAAAGAATAAAGAATCAGCTGGAACAAAAGAAATATTAGAACTGAAAAAAAAAAAAACATGTATGAGCGAACAATGAAATTATAAATAACACAGGAAAGATTGAGAACTTTGGTTTAAGGGTATCATCAAAGTAGAAAGAAGAACTTCAAACACTGGGAAAAAGCACCGCATTCGCGGAGGATAACGAAGGATATGCATAGTGTCAACAAATACTTTAATAAAGAATTTGGAAGGTTATGGACTACAAATTTAACCTAAATGAATCTTTTGTAGATCTTTAAATGGGGCATCATCACGAATTTTGAGGTATTCGAATTCAGTTTGAACCGACTGAGTCACTTATGTACAGATGAAAACATACGTGTCAATGCCGATTTCCGCTCGGAAGTACTTTTTGGTCTTTCAAAACAAGCGGCACTGGCAGAGTGAACACAACAAAGAGTTAAAATAACAATTTGACAAATTAGACGGCTGCATTTGACTCAACCTATTCTTAAGAAGCACAATCAATGTCAAAGAGTAACTTGCTTCAGGCGAATCTACATCTACATCGAATATTTTCAGAAAGAGCACAAACCTCCTTCCAACGTGGCGTTTTGACACGAAACTAGCCCCGGTAGCAGACGCCAGGTGCAGACTGCCGCTGGCAGACCACTTCGCGTCACGCTATGTTTGCCAGGTTGGACAAGTCCTTAAGACAAGGACCCATCTCTAGGTGATTTTCAAGCCCGAATATTCTAGGAGATAATTAAGAGAGACGGACAAACAATAAAAATATAATCGTATTTTGCCGTTGGCTGACCTGTCAAACAGCTGACTGGACACTCCCCTCGTTAAACCGTATAAGCGGAAAATGTGTATGACATTATGACAAGCAGGGTAGTTTCGCGACACTTTAGTCTGTCGGTCATCAGACACGACACAGTCACTTTTTGATCGATCGACGATTTCCGAAAGTTCTATCAAAATAGAACCTAAGCCGGGTTTCCCATCCCCTCCCCCACACTCTACCCACCCCTGCCCAACCCTCGCGTCAAAAACTCACAGACCGGTTCCGGACAAATTATGTAAAAATAGGCTTTCTAAAGTAGTGACGATAACTGAACGTAATATTTGAGTGCCCATCATTCTCATAAGTTCAACTGCCACCGACACAGTTGATAAGAGTCGGCAGATTTTGCTGATTTGGCAGTGACGCTGGCAGTGGCAACCCTTCCTGTTATACGTGTCGGTTATTTGTTGATGGAAGTGTAGTAGACGACAACCATGGGAATGGGAGCTTTCGGTGACCCGAGGCCGAAAAGATCTCTAAATGCTGAGAGGCAGGGCCTGTTTTCCAACGCTTCAGGGTGGAAAAGTTTAATTACGTTTACTGTTCTAGCGTTAGCATGGATTTCTGGCTTTGCCTCTCGGCTGTTTGCCGTCATAAGATTCGAGAGCATCATTCACGAGTTCGACCCATGGTGAGTTGTAAACGAGGATTTTACCCTATTAGCGTCGTTTCCTTCCTTGGCCTTTTCTCCGGGGCTTGCATTTGCCTTTATTGATAGATTTTCAATAGTTGTCATATCCGCAATGTTATTCTACGCTGTAAATATCGATTTGCGTGGCTCATTTTCACGCCGGATAATTCGTGTCAAACTTGTCCTTTTGCTGTTTTATTGTTCGATTTACTACCTTATTACTGACTTCTGTCTCGTTTCACTTTTTACATTTGCTCTTCCTTTTGTTTTTCTTCAAAGATGTTTGAAATTTTGCGTTTTACGAATTTTTAAGGAGGTTATGTTACTTTTGGACCTAAGTGATGAACATCTGCTAGTTCCTTCATGCCTCGAAGTCATTTTATTCTTCTGTTTACATTTTATGGAACATTAAGCTGCCAGCAATATTTATTAATTACCTCATGATGCAGTTTTCTGCCTAGTAAATTTCAATCAGTCACACTGTTATTTCTTCCTTCATTTTAAAGTGATTATTGTCTGTTGACTTTCATAAATTCATTATTTTCAGGTTCAATTACCGGTCGACAGCCTATATGGTCCAACATGGCTTCTACAACTTCCTCAATTGGTTCGATGAACGTGCATGGTATCCACTGGGTCGTATTGTTGGTGGAACAGTTTACCCTGGGCTCATGATAACATCTGGAAGTATTCACTACGTCTTGCACAGTTTGAACATTCCTGTCAACATCAGAGATATATGTGTATTCCTTGCCCCTGTTTTCAGGTAACATTTTTATTGATTGCAGGTGTGTCATATTTTAGCATTGCTTGAACACCATCTCATCTTGCTTACAATCTATGTTACAGTGGCCTCACATCAATATCTACTTACTTCCTGACCAAAGAAATCTGGTCACCTGGAGCTGGTCTCTTTGCCGCTTGCTTTATTGCTATTGTTCCTGGTTACATTAGTCGGTCTGTGGCTGGAAGTTATGACAATGAGGGTATTGCTATATTCGCCCTCCAAATCACATACTTCTTGTGGGTACGATCTGTTAAAACTGGATCCATCTTTTGGGCCTCCCTCACTGCATTATCTTACTTTTACATGGTAGGTTCCAGCTCAAAGAGATTTGGGCTGCTATTTTGTGTTGTAAGTTTAATTATAACCCGGTTTCTTACCACCAATTCTCATTTTATTGTTCTAGGTTTCTGCTTGGGGTGGCTATGTCTTCATCATCAACTTGATCCCTCTACATGTGTTCGCTCTCTTGCTCATGGGAAGATATTCATCCCGTCTGTTTACAAGTTACACAACTTTCTACATACTTGGTCTCATTATGAGTATGCAAATCCCATTTGTTGGTTTTCAGCCCATTCGAACTTCTGAGCATATGGCTGCTAGTGGTGAGTAAAGAGTCGCCACAATGATTTTAATCTCCAAGTGTTGGTAATGTTCAATTAATTTACTGTTTGTTTTCTTTGTATTTATAGGCGTTTTTGCCTTGATGATGGCTATTTCTTTCCTGAAATATGTTCAAACTATTTTAACAAAGGCTGAAATGAGATACTTTTACATGATTGCTGTTTTGGGGGCTGGTAGTGTTGTCTTCCTTGCTGTTGTGCTGTTGACATATGCTGGTGTAATTGCTCCATGGAGTGGTCGTTTCTACTCCTTATGGGACACAGGCTATGCCAAAATTCACATTCCCATCATTGCATCTGTATCAGAGCATCAACCTACAACATGGTTCTCATTCTTCTTTGATTTGCATATACTTGTTACTACATTCCCTGTTGGTCTCTGGTATTGCATCAAAAATATCAATGATGAAAGAGTTTTTAGTAAGTAGAATGCTTCTGCATTCGTGCTTATAAGTCTTTATTATCAAGACATTTGTGCTGAATCTAACCTTATTCCGTTTTCTGTATAGTTGTCTTGTATGCTGTGAGTGCCGTGTACTTTGCTGGTGTAATGGTTCGACTCATGCTCACTCTTACACCTGTCGTGTGTGTACTCAGTGGCATTGCCTTCTCACATCTCTTAGGGTTGTACCTTAAAGAGGAAGAAACTATGTCGACCCCAGACTCTGATTCTGAGACTGATGATGGCTCCAATGAGAAGAGCAGTCGTAACTTGTATGACAAGGTAAGGTGACTCAGGAAGGATCACGGAGAACCCTCCCCATTCTCATCATTTTGTGTTGTATTGCCATTTCTCTGTTGTGTGTTCAGGCTGGGAAACTGAGAAGAATGCGTCATGAGCAGATAAAGGAATCTGATGGCTTGGGCAGCAATGTGCGAGGTCTTATTGTGATGGCCATGCTCATGATGTTAATGATGTTTGCTGTGCATTGCACGTGGGTTACTGGCAATGCCTACTCTAGTCCCAGCATTGTTCTTGCTTCATATGGACAAGATGGGTAAATAAATAGAAGGCATCCTTAATGTATTATTATCTGAGTCAATGCTTATTTTTGCTTAATAATGTACTTTCAGAACCAGACAAATTTTAGATGACTTCCGTGAAGCATACTATTGGCTTTCTCAAAACACCCACAATGATGCTAGGGTCATGAGTTGGTGGGATTACGGTTACCAAATAGCAGGAATGGCAAATAGAACTACATTAGTGGACAACAATACATGGAATAACAGCCACATTGCATTAGTGAGTACATTATGACCTACTGAGTTCTAACTATTAATTTCCCGGTTTTTAATGGATACAAATTTTGCTTATTCAATATTTTTTAAAATTTTGTTCTCAGGTAGGCAAAGCTATGTCATCTAATGAAAGTGAGGCATACAAAATCATGACTTCCTTGGATGTTGACTATGTTCTGGTAATTTTTGGAGGTGTCATTGGGTACTCTGGAGATGATATAAACAAGTTCCTTTGGATGGTTCGAATTGCTGAAGGAGAACATCCTAAAGACATCAGGGTAGATTTTGACATGATTGAGTTAATTAAGCTAGTTACCTCTTGTATTCTTTTTCTTATAATTCTCTTTTTGGTGTGTTCTAACAGGAAAGTGACTACTTCACCGAGAGAGGAGAATTTCGTGTTGATTCTGAAGGAACTCCAACATTATTGAACTGTCTCATGTATAAGCTAAGCTACTACAGATTTGGAGAATTAAGGGTTAGTGTCAAAATGATTTGTTTGAAAAAATGAACAGTTTTCACTTCTTCTTTTTGTATAATAATTTTGTCTGTTACTGCTTTTTAAAAAAAAAAAAAAACCTAGATGGATTATCGATCAACTCCTGGATTTGATCGCACAAGAAATGTAGTAATTGGCAATAAAAACTTTGATCTTACTTATTTGGAAGAGGCCTACACAACAGAACATTGGCTTGTGAGAATATACAGGTTAGTATGAGAGTACTTTATTTTTACATTACCCATTGCCTATGGATGAAATAATGTTTCTTGGTTTGCTTAGGGTGAAAAAACCAGATGAATTTAATCGACCAAGAATACCTCTGAGTGATCGGAAAATCAAAAGGTCAAAAATATTTATTTCCAAGAAGGTAAATCAAAATTTTCTGCCTTAGAATATGAAATGCTCCTTCAAGTTCACTATTCTATGAAGATGTATGTTAAGGTTCACATTTTTAAGATTTAAATGTTGTATTTTACAGACAAACAAGAGGAAGAAAGGTTCTATCAAGAACAAGCCAACTGTTATCAAAGGAAAGAAGCCCACTAAAACAGCTTAAATTATAATTAAATACCAGTTTCATGGCTCTGCCATATATCAGAAGGACCAGGTCAAATTTTTACCAGACTGCCAAATAATTGTTAACAAAAATATTTCCTCACAACACAGAGTCATGGTTATTACACCCTAATAACTTCGTTCTCAGTATATCTTGTCGTCAGAAAAGCCACTATACTGAACAATTTGGAAGTAAAGAAACTGTTTTTTTTTTTTTAAACTCTCCTTACCCTGTTTTTAAATAGATTAGCTCAGTGGCAAGCAATTGCTATCCTTTCATGGTCCAACCCATGTCGTGGCAAACCTACAGCTAGAGATTTTCCTGTGGTTGAATTTCAGAGTTGTGGAAATGAGAAATTCAAGGTTCTCGAATTGATGTAACACCACTTAAAACTATTTTCTTGATTCTGATGCTTTACAGGAGGAGTATTCAAATTTTTTATGAAATTGATCATCGTGTGTTTCTTCCTTTTTGAAATTAAATCTCAAATAATGATGAACTTAGCTTAAGTTTTGTCCTTTGCTAAATGACAGATTAGTGGCTGACTGAGTATTTGCCGTGTCTTGAAATGAACTACCTGCAGGGCCGCTATTCCGCGTGCGAAATAAACCTTGAACCTTCATCTTATGGACAAACTAGGTTTCAGGAGCGTTGATAGTATCATTTCCTTTTTAACTGATCATACAATATTATGTTTACAAGGCAGTTATTGGCTTTCGTTGATGAATAATTATTACTAGCTCCTCTGATAGGCTAGTTGAAATGTAGTTAAGTTTTTGTTGTGGTACAATGATTTTAAACTTTAGTTATTCATGGTTTGCTAATGGCTTTTTCCTCAGAATACCCATTTCCTTTTGCACTATAGGTAAGTGTGTTACACAATCCATTCCAGTTAAGTTTGTCTGTATGGGCAACCAATGCTTGACAAGGGCCAAAAGGGATTTGCCACATCTTAGGTTAAAATCTTGAATTTTCAGTTTTAAATAAAAGAGTCATGACTCCTGTTTTTCTGCCTTTGTGACAGTTTTAAAAACATTTTTTCTGACTAAGTGTCTCAGTCAAATCGTAGCTTTACATATGCAGTTTCTGAATGAAACATTCTTTGATGGTGGATGACGTTCATAGTGTAGCTTATTTTGTACAAAGTGGAGGGTTTGGTTGTCAGTAAGCAGCTTTGACATAGTTTTGACTGTCCTGTGCTTGAGGACTTCCATCTCTATTTCACTAGCTGCGGTGATATTGCAGTGATGCTCTTCCTTCATTGCTCATACAACAATATCATACCACGACTCATACAGGGATTTACTTCCTTCCCAAGACGAGTCTGCCTTGTGTTAAAATGCACTGCTTTACACATTTCAGTTTGTATTTTTTGTGTGATCGTTTTAATTAATGAGTGTTGTTTTGTAAACACATTGTAAGGCTGTGCTATGAAATTGAAAATGTGTCATGAAAGCTGTTAGTTAAAAATATTTTTTATGCTGGAAACAAATATGTTCATACAATTTGTGTGGCTGCCAGAAATAACCTTTACCAACCTGACCATTAAAAAAGAAAATGATCCATAATGTTTGCCAATAATAGTGTGATGGACTTCTTTTATTGCACCAAGATTTGGTCTCAGGGACTTAGACCTGTTGTTTCCTCCAATGCAGTCATGTTGGAGACCAACTGCGGGCTGATGAAATCCCCCCTCCCCTTCAAAAAAGTGTTAGAAAATTGTCAGCTACAAACTCGTTGTATTTTTTTTTTTAAACGTTAGACTGTGAAAATATATTGAACTGTCTTGTTGAAATTTGATCGCTGTGTCAATCACGATCTACCTGTACCCCGTCCCGCCGCCTGCTTGTGGATTTTGTTTCGATAGTAGTTGAGCAGAGCACTCAGTCACCAAATGGACCGTGAAATAGTTCCCGGCTCCGACCCTCGCCCTAGCGCACCACGCGCTTATGGTAATAACAGCAGCGCCGTGTGCTGGGCAGTCCCGTCGAACTTGGCAGTGTGGCGGGCCGGCCTACCCGGCAGGCGCGAGACCGCGGCCGCCGGCGACCGTCTGCAGGGAGGGGTGGGGGCTGCGAGACGGAGTCGGCGAATGGTAGGGACACGGGACGGGAGAGGTGCAAGCCACACCGGGCCACACCGCCAGTCACCCACAGCCCTCCGTGCACGCCGTGCTCTGCCCGCAGCCATGCCGAGTCCGAACCGGCACCGATAGCGTCGTCTCGGTGGTCGCAGAGCTCAGGATTAGCTCCTAGGTCGCCCCCGGTAATCCCTTCGCCGCCGGCCCGCGCGACCCGCCGCCACCCTTGCCGAACTGTTTGAACTGCTTAAGTGCGGCGCCTTGGCCGCGGCGCAGTGGGGGCCCGGGCCGGCCAGGACGCCGAGATAAGGACTCGCAGTCGGACCAAAGGCAACCTGGTCATCCCGCGGCGCCAGTCTTCGCCATTCGGCTGGGTGGCGGCGGGCAGCGAAGCACCACCACGGCTACCATGGCCAGCGCCGCCCTCGTCATCCTCGTCGTCTGCTGCGCCGGGACGCTCCACATCGCCAGCGCCGTCGGCACCGCCGTCGCCCCCAGCGGGGCCGCGGTCAGCCTAGACGGGTGAGTCTGGAGCCGCCATCTGCTCTTCATCGAGGCTTTTTCTCAATCGCATCGCTTTGAAGAAAATACCAGAGGGGATTCTGTTTAAGTCAACAAACCCGGGCGATTCGCTCGCGCGCGTGCGAGGCGCCTCTTGATGGCCCCCTCTGCCGTGCGGCGGCATAGTGCTCGGCGCATTACTGCCTCCGTCAGCCGCGCGGCCATGACTCTGCACGGCGACGGCCCGATAAAGCAGAGCGGCGCGGCGGCAGCCGGAGCTCCTAGGGACCGCAAAACTTGATAGCGCGGTGGCTGGGGTGGACCAGGGTGCAGCCGCACAGTGGGCCAGAAGACCGCAGAGGCGGCCAAAATCCCGGGCACGTTTTGAGCTCCAGAGTCGCTAAATGGGACTCGAATCGAACGCGCGATCCCGCCAATGAATCCCTCGCGCTGTCTCTCTGTCGGGGCACACCCTATGAGAGCGAGCAGTGCGGGCGGTGGAATGGCTCGACAGGCCCCACTCGCGCGCCAAAGTCTCCGCGGCGGACGCTGGACCGGCGCTGGAGTGTGCCGCCCTCGCTGCGGCTGGCGGTGACGTGTCGCCTCGGCGTGGCGGCAGTGGCAGAGGCAGTGCCCGCGGCCCGGGAGGCTGGCAGACAATGCGAGGCAAATTAGGACGAGGGAAAGGGGGGGGGGGATGCGGGACTTGAAAGAGAGGAGACTGCGGCGGGCGCCGCGAACTGGCAGAATGCATTCCGTTTTCCCTCTGCGGACGTGGGTTTGGCGGAAGCTATGGAAGCAGCCAGAGTCAGTGTCCAAAGTGACGAGTGCGGAGTGCGCGTCGCGTGGCTGGAGATGTCGCTGGACGGTGGCCGACGCCCAGCCTGCGTGCCTGATCGGGCTGCCCGTGCCTCGTAAGGTCGTACCAACCCAGCCAGCCGGCGCGGGGAAGCCCCTAGGGTGGCCGCTGCAGTGCTGTGCGGCCGCGACGCGGTGGCAGAGCAACCCCAGACAACAACACCGGGCTGTCTGCTTGCGTGCAGCGAGCGGTAAGCGTTCGGCGGCAGTGTGTGCCGTGTCTCCTTATCAGCAGGCCCTGGGCGCCTTGACGCGGCTCGGGCGGCACGGCGGCGCGCCGCTCTTCCCGTCGTTCAAATCGGGGGCCCTTGTTTCGCGAATCAAGTACACACCCCACGTGACGGCCGAAGCACCCCCTCGATGCGCCGCCGTGCTAGAGCGGCTCGTCATGCCAGTCCGCGTTGCTGATCGCCGCGCCGCTCTGTTTGCACTGAAGGAAAAGGGGGGAGGGCCGAGTTGCGACTTCCGGAGCGGCGGCCTGCTAATCGTGAGTGCGACACCGCGACAGCGCCGGCCGGTCGTCGCGAACCTGGTTCCTTTATCGAGCAGCCCGGTGCGCTGACGTACAGCGCGTCGCGTCCGAGGCACGCCAAGGGCTCCCCTTCCCCTCGATTCGTTTTTTGTCAGCTAGGATTGAACGACGCCGCCGCAGCTTCCGTCGACGCACGAGGCCTCCGTCTCCCCGGGGCGGTGCGGCGCGGTGCGGCGCGTCGCCGGTCGGAAGTCTCTCCCTCCCGGAGGCAAACACGCGGCACGTTGCGACGCCGGTAATTGGAGGCTTTACAGGCTGCTTCCGAGGAGTGCTTCGTCGCCCTGTCTCTCTCGCACCTACACGGAACGCGTCATGAGTGCGAGGGAGACAGCGACGAGACCGCTGTTCGGCCCCGTGGCCCCGCGTCATCGGTGTGCCCCGCCGCAGGGCGGGCCGGGGAAAGGAAAGGAAAGGAAAGCTCATGCCCGATGATTGGAGGAGCGGCCATTATTGTTCAATGTTCATTTTCCACCGACCACCCGTGCCTGGGGTTCCGAGGTTCACGCTTCGTACGTTTCGTGTCTCCAAAGAGGGTCTCTAATTGCTATCCGTGCCGTATACGGCATAAGGAGGACGTCCAGCCGCGGCGCGGAGCGGGTACACGGCGACGCGTTGAACCGACAAGCCGCGCGTCGCATCAACCAGTCGACGTTCGTTCGAGTCTGGCTCTAGTACCGGATATCTCACCCCGCCTTTCAGCTTTTCACGGTCGTCCTGCACTCCACGCTGAGCGGGTACCCGTTGTCGCCGATAAGGCACTCGGCCGAGTACCCGGGACAAGTACCCGGTGCGGGGGCCTCGAGTGACGGGTAATCGATGCGGCGTGCCGAGACCGATTCCATCCGGATGCGAGTGGCAGTCGGCCACCCGTCGGCTCGACAACGCGCCGATCGCCAGTTGCATTCTTGGACTGCGCACGCTGCGCACTGCGTCTTGCAGAGCCGATTCGTTGGGCTGCCCAGTTCCGGATGTTGTCGGAAGAAGCGGGTACCCGAATGACCCTGGCTGACGGTGAACCGTGCCGCGCCATGGCTGCGCTTACGCTACGCCGCGCCGCACCCATCGAGTACCCGGTTCTGACGCGTGAGGCGCGAAACGGGTCGGGCGGGGTGACCAGTAGTACCGGAAGGCGGCCGAATCGAATCGGCTCGACCGGAGCGTGGAGCACCGCGGCGAGGCCGGCCCTGCCTAATTACTGATGTCTAGCTACTCGTTTCATGGCGGCGGGATTGATGGATGGAGGGAGCCCGGCTCGACTGCTGCACAACACGTGTCACAACAAGGCGCGCGGCCGAGGGGCGCCGACAAACCAGTGTACCATGGGTACACCTGCCCCGTCCTTCATGTACTCACAGTCTTTCATTGAGCAAAACGAAATACATTTCGGTCGGTATGATTTGGCTTTTTTTGTCGCAGAAAGCTCTAGAGAGGGCATTCATAAACAGTGAAAGTTTGTGGGATTGATTGTGCTCGTGCACACCAAACAGCAAAACGCCGAGTGATTCACCCCCGGCGCGGCGCGCGCGGCCTTGCAGGCTGAGGCCCGCTCGAGGCGGTCTGCGGCGGGCGGGACGTGCGCGCCGCGCCGTGCTGCCACCGTCTGCTTGCCCCGGTTTACTGCTCGTAAACGTCATCGTCCGTCAATTTTATTATCGCCGTGCTCGATGCAACGCGACGCGACCCGTGACGCACCACGTGGCGGCCGCCCTCCTATCAGCGCGGCAAGGTGGCGCGCGTTTTCCGCGGAAACCCTTCATCGAGTGGATAAGTTGCGACGGCGCTACAATTAGACCAGACGCGCGGACCGACCGCGCAGATACCGGGCGACACCTGCGCACCCGGACTTGAACACGCGGACCCAAGCCGCCGCCGCCGCCGCCGCCGCCGCCGCCGGCCGGTCGTCGCTCCGGGGCCGCCGCCTGCCGGGCGAGGGGTGGGCCGCCCGCCCACCACCCGTGCCTCGTTGCCTACCCGGCGCTCTGCAGGCGGCAGGCCTGCTGCGCGCTGCGCGAAGGCGGCCAGCCGGGACAACTAGTACACCTGAGAAGACTCGTGCGGTTTTAGAGTCATAAACTTCGTCGCGGGCAGCAGTGACAGCGTTACAAAGTCGCGAGCAACTACGCCGTACTTTTGCAAGAAACTAAGTTTTGGTCAGTGTTCGGCCGCCTGCAACACCCAATGCACCGCGTCGCTTTCTTGCAGCGGCAGCGGCAGTGGCAAAGGCACCCAGGTGGCTGGGCCGCGCACATCTCTACTTAAGGGAGCGCCTTACACCTGCCTTTATCAGCGCGGTGTTTGCCCCGGCTGCACAAACGCGGCGGGCCGCGCCAAACCCCGGTACTTTATCAGCAGCCCTTGCCGAGCCGGCCGCGCGGCTGCGTCGCCCTGCACACTGGAAAAGTGCAAGGGCGTCCCGAAGGCGTCCTTCGCAGCCACGGCCCTCGCCTTATCTTGCTCGCAGCTTGTCTTTGTTTCTGTTCCTGTTTCGCCCTGATGCTCGCTGATCCCCCAATAAACAGAGACCCCGCACGGCACTTCTCGCGGCTCTCGGCTCCCGGGACTGTGGCGTTGGCAGCCGTTGGCACACGCAAAAAAATAATTTTCGGATCAGAGCGAAGCTCTGTAGCAGAGAAATTTAGATCTGGCGCTTAGAAAGTTGTTTGTGCGAGATTAGCTGATGTGGGGAAATCTCATGCAATGTGCCTAAAAGTGTGCACCTTTTAGAAAGATCTTTAGCTGCGCGAGATCACTAAATAAGCGCAAATTTTTGGAACCATTCCTGAAAATTAGCTAAACTTCGATTTTTTTAATTTTTTTTTTTTGCGTGCACCGCAGTGGGGCCGCGAGGCCTTGCCTCGGCTCGGGGCCTCGGAGTTCCTCGCAGGCCAGGTGACGATTTGGCCGAAAGAAGAGTCGGCCGGATGCTTCCGCTTGAGCAACGCGCGCGCACCGCCCACGCGACAACAGCAGTTCAAACATAAGTCTAGTCGCCGCCGGTGCCGGATGTACCGCGACGGCAACGCAGCGCCCTGGAGCGCCTCTTCTTCCTCCTCTTTCTCTTTCGGGCGGAGTAAGAGAGAGAGAGAGAGCCGCTCTCGCCGCTCCGTGGCCGCCAAGCCGCATTGGCCGTTCATCTCGGGTCCCCGACGCGCCGCGAGCCGCATTAATGCAGGACCACACACCGCGGCCTTCGCCTTCACGGCCTCCCCCAGAGCCGCCGGTGGTGTGACCGTGACGTCACCCTTGGAGGTGCCCGACGACGGCCCGCCGCACTCCGACATTATCTGTTTTCGCCAACTTGTTCCCGCTCTATCTAGCGGTGCTCGCGACGAGAAGTGGGCCGGCGAGCCAGGCCGCCCAGCACTGCTTTTATTTGTCCCCGCCGTTATCGAACCAAACGATGAGCCCTAACTTTCGCGCCATGTCCCTTGTCGCCTGGGCGTTCGCCGGGCGCCCGAAAGCTCATCGACTGACCTGGCCGTGCCGCCGCTTGGTTCCAGCGACCCTAGCTGCCCCGCGCTGCAGCCCGACCTCAGTTCGTACGAGCTGCTCCTCCGCCTCACGGACCCCTGCCGCTACGACCGCTTCGCCAGGCCCGACAACAACGGCGACGCCCTGCCCATCTACGCGCGCATGTTCGTCTACTACCTCGGCTCCGTCGAAGCGCACACTCTGGTAACTTTTGAGCTTAAAAAAAAATTAACAGAAAGCAGTGAGCCGGGATCGGTGCTTTTGATCGTTGGTTTGTCCGGCCTTCCGCAGCGCTTCTCGGCGCACATCATGCTGCGCTACCGTTGGACGGATCCCCGCCTGGCCTTCTCCGAGACCTCGCCCGCCATGACCAAGGTGATCGGGGAGGTGATGATCCGGGAGCGCATCTGGGTGCCGCACGTGTACCTCGTCAACGAGCACGAGTCCCGGGTGATGGGCGCGGGCAAGGAGGACGTCATCGTCACCATCAAGCCGTCCGGCACCGTGCTCTTCTCCACCAGGATCAAGGTCACCATGATGTGCATCATGGACCTGCAGAAGTTCCCCTTCGACCAGCAGAAGTGCCCTATGGTGTTTGAGAGCTGTGAGTCTTTCTCTGCAAACACTAATTTTTTAAATTTTTGTTTGTTATTTTTTTTTTACAATAAACTTGTGACAGGGATGTACAACACGACCGAGATGCGTCTCCACTGGGAGAAGGACAACCCCGTGATCCTGGAATCGGGCCTGCGCCTCACCGAGTACAGCCTCAACGACCACTGGACCAACGAGAGCGAGGCGACGTACCAGTACACGCCGGACATGAGCGTGGACGAGATGAACCTGGACAAATTCGGTGAGGCGCCTTTACAGCGTTTCAGAGCTGTTCGTGGTGAGACTGACTGACTGACGCGGCGGTGCCCACAGGCGGCAACTACTCGCGCCTCGACGTAAAGTTCCTGCTCAAGCGGGAGGTGGGCCACTACATCATGGACTACTACGTGCCCTCCATCCTGCTGGTGGTTGTGTCCTGGGTGTCGTTCTGGCTGGACCCCAACGCCGTGCCCGGCCGCACCACGCTGGGTGAGTGCCGTTTACAAATCACTCGACAAAATAGGCTTCCATTTGGTGTCTTCAATTTATTCTTTTTCGTTCATCTTTGGCGCGCTCTGCTCAGGCACCAGCACCATGCTGACGTTCATCACCCTGACCCGCAACTCGGGCAGCCCGCTGCCCAAGGTGTCGTACATCAAGGCGACGGAGATCTGGTTCATGGTGTGCACCGCCTTCATCTTCGGCTCCCTCGTCGAGTTCGCCTTCGTCAACACCATCTGGAGGCGGAAGTGCGTGCTCCCTGCTCGGCTTCGACTGCCGCCTCGCCCAGCTTCGCCTCCGTCGCCGGCAGAACTGAAACGCATTCTGTATCTGCCCGCAGGAACAACGTGGAGCTCAAGAAGGTCAACACTAAGTACGTGCTCAAGTCAACGCTGACGCCCACCCTGCACCGCAAGCAAACCATGATGGAGCGCTGCCGGTCGTGCCCGGACATGGTGGAGGAGGGCCGCAAGCCGGCCGACGGCAACCTCTTCGTGAGTGCGAAAGTCTGCCTCGTCCGCACCGCCAGGCCGCCCGCCAGGCTGACGCCCTTCTTGTGCTGTTGCAGAGCCAGACCAACACGCTGAGCGTGGGCTCGCTAGAGTCGATGCGGGACCCCTTCTCGTCCACGTACACGCTCAACTCGACGCTGGCGGCGGGGTCGGTGCCGGGGCTGAGCCCGGACTGCCAGGACATCGTGGTGCCCATCCCGGCGCAGTGCGTGCCCGGCAAGGGCGGCAAGGGCTACAAGGCCAACAACATGGTGCAGTGCGAGCAGGGCCTGAACGCGCCGGGCCACGGCAGCCACGGCTTCACCACCATGACGCCGCAGGACATCGCCCAGTGGATCGACCGGCGCAGTCGCGTCGTCTTCCCCATCAGCTTCGTCGTGTTCAACGTCCTGTACTGGGGCTTCGTTTGGATCTGAGGCGCCCTTGCCTCGCCTCCGGCCGCTGGGCGTGGACTTCTCCCCGCGTCTACTGGACTTAGACGCAGGCAGACGTCCCCGCCCGCCGCGGGGCACTCGTTGTAGGCGGTGATGGTTCCTAGCAATGTTCATCATATTTCAAGCCTTGCGGACGCTCCGGGCGGTACTTCGGACTTGCAGTGGCTCGGGCCACACGCCCGGATGCGATGCTCCGCGAGGCAACCCTTCAATCTGCCGTGAGAGTGTGAGGATGGCGTCTTTTGCCAGCCAAGGAACAAAATAAATCCAAAATGGGACTCGCCCTTTGAACTTTCGATGAAACGAAGTCTTTGTGATAGAGCTGGGGTGTGATGTGATTTGCGTGTGGAAGGGCTTCTTCCATGTGTTGAGCCGACAAAAACAAATGTAAATCAAAACGGCCTCTTTAATGGACTGTTGCGGCCACTGCTCGGGCACCAGCACCATGGCGCTTGTAAAAGGCTGTTAAAAATCGAAATGCAAGAGAAAAATCACTTATCTATGAGACTGAATAGTTGACAGCTAAAAAAAAATTCGTGTTCAATTCCAACGAACTCCCACACAGTATTAGTTGCAAAGCATTTTAAAGACGTGGTCGTATGTCCGCACTTTTGGCGCTTTACTTTCATATTTTGTAGCTACGTATAATACGTAGTTATAACTGGGACGGTTGTAATACTGTAACGTCGACAAGCCCTTATTTTTTCATGTGGATTGTCGGCTGCGTATTATGACTGCTTCTTCCGGGAGTCCTAGCCAAGACGCGCAGTGGTTCTGGTTTTCCATCGTGAGGCAGGCGCAGCGCGCAGCCAGGCAAACCAGCTCACTTCGATGTCTCGACCGACAAACTTGGCACATCAAGCTGCCACTGTGACTGACGATCTGAAGTGTGAATCTAGGTTTAAGTTTCTCGTAACGGTGTAATTTTACCATGTACAATGATTAAATCCGTAACCCTCGCCCCAATCTCGAATATCATTCCCTAACTTTATCTCATAAATATTATTTTTGTCACGTGTGATTTTGCGACCGACTCCGGTTACTTGCCCTCTTTCCTCCTACTCCATTTGGGCGACTTTTTATTGTTGTTGTCTCAGAGCAATTTGTGCAGTATTCAAACTAGTTCCTTAAGACCTCGCTTTAAGTTATTTAAGTTATTTGTATCCATTCGTCATTAAAACTATAAATGATGCTTCTGCTCTTCCTAATTTCTGATTCCCAAAGTCTGTGTGATTGTGATGTTGAAATGCTGAAATGAGACCGAGAGTGAATTAACGAGTACGGGTTTTATTGTGGTGGGAATGACTGACGGCGGTTCACATGGGGGCGACGCCCACGGCGTTGTGCAGCGCGCACAGCAACTGGTCCAGCTCGTGCAGGTTGAGCCGGGCCTGGCGCAGCACCTTGCCCTCGGGGAGCTCCGGAGGCTCGCAGCGCAGCAGGTGGACGGCCTCCGCGAGGCAGCGGCGGGACTCCTGGCGGGCAGACGCGGCGAAACGCGGCGCGGTTTAGCAGTTTTGACACGCAGCAAATTGAAAAAGACCGGCGGGACTCACCAGGAGGCTGGCGCGCAGGGCGTCGGGGTCAGGGCCGTGGTCGAGGCCGTGGCGCCGCGACCCCTCGGCCTCCACGGCGTGCAGCTCGAACCACAGCAAGCCGCGCATGCGGTGCTCGGCCGGCACCAGCTTCTCGGCCAGCTGGATCAGCTGGTGGCACAGCGCGCGCTTGTGCGCCACCTCGCCGGCCGTGAGCTGGCCCAGGGCCTGCTGGGCGTCGGCGCCGTCCTGGCCGTAGCGCTGCGCCAGCGCCAGCCGCACGTCCGTCAGGTAGAAGTGGTGCCGCGACAGCAGCGGCCGCCGCACCGCGTCCTTCTCCTGCAGCAGGACGAGCACCGTGAGCGCGGCGAGCACCACGACGGCAGGAAACCAAGGACCGTCGGGAATGGCGGCAGATGCGTGCGATAACGGGGCGAAGGGTCACCCTGAGGTCACCTTGAGGTCGAGCGGGAACTCATCGCCGCCGTAGCGCTGCAGGAAGATGCGGCACGCCTCGGCGTCGTCCTTGTCCAGCTCGGCCAGGTCCTCGCCCACCCTCCGCAGCAGTGACAGCACGGAGCCCTGCGGCATGCTCACGTCGCACTGCGAGCAGCGCCAGTACATGGCGTCGCCCATGTCGGGGTCGCCGTCTTCCGGGGCCCCGCCTTCCACCAGTGGGTCGTCCGGCAGGATGTGCCCCGGGCAGTCCGGCTGTTCGCTGCAACAGGGAAGGCTCAGCGTCTCTCTTCGCCTGTCAGCGGCTGTCATCGGCTGTCAGCACCAGGGCCTCTCTCGCATGGGGCTTCGTGGGTGCGAGAGAGGTGGACTGAACCAGAATGCCGCAGTCAGTGGCCGTCGGCTATCGGTCCTTACCCGGGACAGCCGAGCGCGCTGAAGTAGGTGCCGAACTCGGTTCGGTCCAGGCACCGCTCGCAGCGGCACCAGAAGAACTTGGTCTCGAACAGGTGCTGGCGGCGCGCTGCCGTGCCCCACATGGGGTCCGTGTAGCAGATGGTGAGGGCTTCGCCCGCTTTGACGGCCGTGGCCGTCCGCACCACCAGCTCGCCCGCCGACGAGAAGCTCTTGGCGCAGTTGGCGCGGCACGAGTGCGCCAGCAGCGAGCCCTTGTCGTACACGGCCACGTGCGGGGGCTCGCTCAGGGGCACCTCGTGGCCGTTCACCTGCGCGAGCAGAGTGGTCACGTCTTGCATTGGTTCTGATCGTAAGTCACGAGTTGAAGACCGAAGAGCCGGCGTTCCCGTGCCGGGCACACTCACCTGCAGAATACCGCACACCTTCAGGATGTCGTCCTCGGTGACCTTGTCCTCGTCGCGGAGCTTGGGGAACACGCGCAGGATAAACTGCGCCACGGCGAAGCGCTCCTGTTCCATCCTGGGCGAGCCCTGGCGCTGCTCGTGGTGGGACTCCATCTCCTGCAGCCGGAGCCACTTGGCGGGCTGGGCCTCCTTGAGGGCGAGGCAGCGCAGCGTCGCCATGCACTGGTAGCTGGGATGCGGCAGCCCGAAGTTGCGGATGTTCATCTGCAGCAGGACCACATCACGGACTGCCCGAGGGATGTCCGACAAGGACCGGCCAGGACTCACCTTGCTGCCCCTCTTGTGCATGGTGAGCCTGCACTCGCCGCGGTGCTTGGGGTTGTTGGCGCACTCCGAGCTGCACATGGGCCAGCCGCAGCGCGGGCAGTCGCGGGCCGACGTCTCGTACAGCGGCTTGTAGCACGTCAGGCACAGCGGCGGCGTGCTGGGCGGCGGCGCCTCCAGCAGCGGGGCCTCCTTCAGCACCACCTCACCCGCGTCCAGGTTGCGCGCCGCCACCAAGAAGCGGCCCATCTCCGCGGACCGCGACTCCTGGGGGCAGGCGTGCAGTGAATGGTGCAGACAGCAATCATCAAACAAACGAGCCTCTTAGAAATCGAAATAGACTTTTTACGAGTCCCTTCGGGTTTCGACGAGCCCCGTCGTGGAATCAGATCAGACTGCGGGTTCGTGGCGGACCCACCTTGAGGGGCGAGCAGGCGGGTTTGTGCTGCTTCCAGTGCTGCTTCTGGTGGTCCTTGCCGCAGTAGTAGGCCCCTCCGCAGCCCGCGCACCGCTGTCCGGCCGGCGCCCCGCAGACGGCGCACGCGGGCCCCGCGCACGCAGGCTCCGCGCACGCACCAACGCACGGGCCCTGCAAAACGTGCGAAACGGTTACGACGGGCGGCAGAGCGACGTTTGCGAAGTACAAGGTTTGTCCGACCAAATTTTGTCCGACCGGGCCCGCCGCCCATCCATAATTTTTTTTGTTCGACCACACGACCCATGAAAACCGTGCGTTTTGTCCAACCACAGTTCGACCACTCAACCGCATGTAGAAAGGCGGGCTGCCTACGGGTGTATATAGTTTGTCCGACCAAATTTTGTCCGCTCCGCGGATCGTCGGCGGATCGGTTTTGCTTTCCAAGAGGCTCCGCGGATCGTCGGCGAGTCTACATCGTTTGTACGACCTCTTTTTGTCCGACCTTGCGAAATTCGGCCGACCTCTTTTCCCCTGAAATTTTTGTCCGACCTACGTTTGTCCGACATACGATTGTCCGACCTACGTTTGTCCGACCTACGATTGTCCGACCTATGTTTTCTACAACCTCTTTTCAAGAAAGAGGAGACGAAGGGAGAGGGAGGGGGACAGGAGGGAGGGAGGAAGTGCGGGGGAGGGAAATGGGAGGGAGGGTGAGGGGAAGGGGGAGGGCCTGTCACGCCAGACAGGTAAACTACGAAGAATTGAACCAACAACGAAGTTAACTTAATGTAACCTTAAGACAAAACTGCTACCGTCGAGACCTACCTACGAGCGCCTGGAGTGCAGGCAAGAGCCGATAGTGCAGGGTCTCATGTTGCCGCGGTGGCGGGACGTGTTAACTCGGGGCACGGTGTAGAGAGACCGTGACTCGGGGCGACCCGAGTACCCGCCTTCCGGGTATTTGGGAGCCTTAACGCAAAACGCCCTAACGCCGCCGGAGCAAGGTGCACGTCCCCGCCACTGCGGCAACATGAGACCCTGCACTTTTGACCTACCTCTTGCCCTGTAACATGCTCTGCTCTTCCCCCGGCTCTGACCTACCACCTAGACCTACTCTTCCCCCTGCTCTCCCCCTTGTCGTCCGACGTACCGAACGTTTAATTTCCCATACTCTCGTGTCTGGGCTACGTTCATAGCCTCTCGGAAGGGTGTCCTTTCAGAAACCAGTAGGACAAAACAAGGGACAAACGGGCGCTGCCAACTTAAACCGCAATGCACCCTCTAGCACCACAGCGCCCCTAGGCCGAATACTGTAGCTTCGTAAAAACAAACAAAAAAAAAGAAACAGAATTAGCGGGTGTTGAAACTAAGACTATGGACTAGGTAGGAAATGTCTGTACACTCTCGGCCACCAGCACCGCTCTAGTTGCGGTGGAAACAAAGACTCACATTTGATGTTCGATTCCTGCCGCACGCACACTGTTCGGATCCAGCCATTCAAAGGCACCGCTTCACCGGGAGCTTACCATGCGGCACGGTGGCCGAGAACGATAAGGAGCAGAACTCCGAATCCGGAGAACCTGAATTCAACACCCAGTGCAAAGGTCATTTTCGACGGACTGTCCTGGGGGAGCGACAGTCAAATTTTGGGTCGGCGGACGCTTCCCTCGCGGTGGTGACTTCACTTAATCATCCATACTAGCTCGGGCCGCCCACAGACTTGGGTGGCTTAGGGCCGAACACTGTAGCTTCGTAAAAAAAAAAAAAAAAAAAAAAAAAAAAAAAACAGAATCAGCGGGTGTTGAAACTAAGACTATGGATTCGGTGTGGAATGTCTGTACACTCTGAGCCACCAGCATCGCTGTAGTTGCGGTGGATACAAAGACTCACATGCGATGTTCGATTCCTGCCGCACGCACACTGTTCGGATCCAGCCATTCAAAGGCACCGCTTCACCGGAGGCCTACCATGCGACACGGTGGCCGAGAACCATAAGGAGCAGAACTCAGAATCCGGGGAAACCGCGGTTCGACACCCAGTGCACTGGTCATTTTCGACGGACTGTCCTGGGGGAGCGACAGTCGAATTTTGGGTCGGCGGACGCTTCCCTCGCGGTGGTGACTTCACTTACTCACCCTTACTAAGCCGGGCCGCCCTGAGTCTTGGGCGGGGACGTTTCCCTCGCGGTTGTGACTTCGCTTACTCACACTTACTAGCACAGTTGTCTACAAAATCTATGTCCATTCACAGTCTGGACGTAGTCGTCTGTAGATAGTCTACTGGCCGTCTACGACATCTATGTCCATTCATTGTCTGGACAAAGCCGTCTATAGATGGTCTAACGATCGTCTACAAAATCTATGTCCATTCATAGTCTAGACATGGCCGTACTCGAACGTATGAGCGATGGTAGACATTGTGTAGATGCCACATAGATTGCATTCCGTCCCACATCCCACTTTAGTGAGTGCATAGCGTTATGGGTTAGTCCCGAACTTCGAAGTGGATACTAGATACCTTTCAACCCTGTAGCTGTCGTTCGAATAGGGCGTGTGCGTGAGCTTCTTCTATCTGCCACTAGAGTGCTCCGCGCTCAAAGCGCGTCTGTTCTCTCGCGGGGACGACTCCGTGCGCCAGTTCCGTTAGTCTCTGCGCCGTTTCTCTGCATCTTCAGGAGAAGTCCCATCTGCCTACCAGCCTGCAGATGCAGGGATGCCTTCCTTCTTTTTCACCTTCCTAGTAGAAGAGGTCCTGGTGGGTTACCGACTAATCTCATCAAAACCCTTCTACTGATGGAAGACCAAGGATGTGTAATAGCCGTCTTAGACATCTTAGAGACATCTATAAGACAGCAAAAGACATCTTTTTAACACTTTTAGAGACGTCTATAAGACACCCTAAGAGACATCTATAGACGTCTACCAATAGACGTCTAATAGACGTCGCATATTCGACCACTAGACTACTTTTAGATCATCTACCTCTAGACATGAAAAGACATCTAATAGACTCTTATTGGTCTATCAATAGACGTCTATTAAACGCCTTTTAGACGTCTTTTTTCCGTGTGGGCATTCAAAGGCACCGCTTCACCGGCGGCATATCATGCTGCACGGTGGCCGAGAACGAAAAGGAGCAGAACCCAGAGTCCGGAGAACCTGAGTTCGACACCCAGTGCAAAAGTCATTTTTGACAGACTACCGGGGGAGCAACAGTGAAATTTTGGGTCAGCGGACGCTTTCTTCGCGGTGGTGACTTCACTACCTCACCCTTACTAGCCTGGGCCGCCTAAAGTCTTCGGCGCCCCTAGGCCAAATACTGTAGCTTCGTAAAAAAAAACAAAAAAAAAAAACAGAATCAGCGGGTGTTGAACTAAGACTATGGCCTAGGTAGGGAATGTCTGTAGACTCTCGGCCACCAGCATCGCTCTAGTTGCGGTGGATACAAAGACTCACATTTGATGTTCGATTCCTGCCGCACGCACTCTGTTCGGATCCAGCCATTCAAAGGCACCGCTTCACCAGAAGCCTACCATGCGGCACGGTGGCCGAGAGCGAAAAGGAGCAGAAACCAGAGTCCGGAGAACCTGAGTTCGACACCCAGTGCAAAAGTCATTTTTGACAGACTACCGGGGGAGCAACAGTGAAATTTTGGGTCAGCGGACGCTTTCTTCGCGGTGGTGACTTCACTACCTCACCCTTATTAGCCTGGGCCGCCTAAAGTCTTCGGCGCCCCAAGGCCAAATACTGTAGCTTCGTAAAAAAAAAAACCCAAAAAAAAAACAGAATCAGCGGGTGTTGAACTAAGACTATGGCCTAGGTAGGGAATGTCTGTAGACTCTCGGCCACCAGCATCGCTCTAGTTGCGGTGGATACAAAGACTCACATTTGATGTTCGATTCCTGCCGCACGCACTCTGTTCGGATCCAGCCATTCAAAGGCACCGCTTCACCGGAGGCCTACCATGCGGCACGGTGGCCGAGAACGATAAGGAGCAGAACTCAGAATCCGGGGAAACCGCAGTTCGACACCCAGTGCAATGGTCATTTTCGACGGACTGTCCTGGGGGAGCGACAGTCGAATTTTGGGTCGGCGGACGCTTCCCTCGCGGTGGTGACTTCACTTACTCACCCTTACTAAGCCGGGCCGCCCTGAGTCTTGGGCGGGGACGTTTCCCTCGCGGTGGTGACTTCGCTTACTCTCACTTACTAGCACAGGCCGCCCGCGGGCCGCCCCAACCTCTCGGGCGGCCGACGGGCCGACCGTTGGTCTGGGGCGGCCCGGCCGACGCAACCTCTCGGGCGGCCGACGGGCCGACCGTTGGTCTGGGGCGGCCCGGCCAACGCACCCCGGCTGAGAGTCTACAGACATTCCACACCGAATCCATAGTCTTAGTTTCAACACCCGCTGATTCTTTTTTTTTTTTTTTTTTTTTTTTTTTTTTAAACGAAGCTACAGTATTTGGCCTAGGGGCGCCGATGACTTTAGGCGGCCCAGGCTAATAAGGGTGAGGTAGTGAAGTCACCACCGCGAAGAAAGCGTCCGCCGACCCAAAATTTCACTGTTGCTCCCCCGGTACAGTCTGTCAAAAATGACTTTTGCACTGGGTGTTGAACTCAGGTTCTCCGGACTCTGGGTTCTGCTCCTTTTCGTTCTCGGCCACCGTGCAGCATGATATGCCGCCGGTGAAGCGGTGCCTTTGAATGGCTGGATCCGAACAGTGCGGCAGGAATCGAACATCAAATGTGAGCCTTTGTATTCACCGCAACCACAGTGATCCCGGTGGCCCAGAGTATACAGACGTTCCATGCCATATCCAGAGTTTTAGTAATCAACACACGCTGATCCTAAGGTTTTTTTTTGTTCTTACTGTTTCCACCAGGCTACAGTGTTCGGCCCTAAGCCACCCAAGTCTGTGGGCGGCCCGAGCTAGTATGGATGATTAAGTGAAGTCACCACCGCGAGGGAAGCGTCCGCCGACCCAAAATTTGACTGTCGCTCCCCCAGGACAGTCCGTCGAAAATGACCTTTGCACTGGGTGTCGAACCCCGGGTTCTCCGGATTCTGAGTTCTGCTCCTTATCGTTCTCGGCCACCGTGCCGCATGGCAAGCTCCCGGTGAAGCGGTGCCTTTGAATGGCTGGATCCGAACAGTGTGCGTGCGGCAGGAATCGAACATCAAATGTGAGTCTTTGTTTCCACCGCAACTAGAGCGGTGCTGGTGGCCGAGAGTGTACAGACATTCCCTACCTAGTCCATAGTCTTAGTTTCAACACCCGCTAATTCTGTTTCTTTTTTTTTTTTTTTTTTTTTGTTTTTGTTTTTGTTTTTACGAAGCTACAGTATTTGGCCTAGGGGCGCTGTGGTGCTAGAGGGTGCATTGCGGTTTAAGTTGGCAGCGCCCGTTTGTCCCTTGTTTTGTCCTACTGGTTTCTGAAAGGACACCCTTCCGAGAGGCTATGAACGTAGCCCAGACACGAGAGTATGGGAAATTAAACGTTCGGTACGTCGGACGACAAGGGGGAGAGCAGGGGGAAGAGTAGGTCTAGGTGGTAGGTCAGAGCCGGGGGAAGAGCAGAGCATGTTACAGGGCAAGAGGTAGGTCAAAATTTAGTAGGTCCCGTGAAATCTGCCCTCTGAAAATTAGTAGGACAAGTTTAGACCTACTGCTCGGCTCTACTCGGGGAAAAGTCAAGAAAATGATAGTAGGTCAAAAAATAGTAGGTCCCCTGATATACACCCCTGCCGCCCCCGCCGCCCCCGGGGACCTACTATTTTTTGACCTACTATCATTTTCTTGACTTTTCCCCGAGTAGAGCCGAGCAGTAGGACTCACTATCGGCTCTTGCCTGCACTCCAGGCGCTCGTAGGTCTCGACGGTAGCAGTTTTGTCTTAAGGTTACATTAAGTTAACTTCGTTGTTGGTGCAATTCTTCGTAGTTTACCTGTCTGGCGTGACAGGCCCTCCCCCATCCCCACACCCTCCCTCCCATTTCCCTCCCCCGCACTTCCTCCCTCCCTCCTGTCCCCCTCCCTCTCCCTTCGTCTCCTCTTTCTTGAAAAGAGGTTGTAGAAAACATAGGTCGGACAATCGTAGGTCGGACAAACGTAGGTCGGACAATCGTATGTCGGACAAAAATTTCAGGGGGAAAGAGGTCGGCCGAATTTCGCAAGGTCGGACAAAAATAGGTCGTACAAACGATGTACTCCGATCGTGGGCGGATCGGTTTCGCTTTCCAAGAGGCTCCGCGGATCGTCGGCGGATCGGTTTTGCTTTGCAAGAGGCTCCGCGGATCGTCGGCGGATCGGTTTTGCTGCCAAGAGGCTCCGCGGATCTTCGACGGGTCGTTTTTGCTTTCCAAGAGGCTCCGCGGATCTTCGGCGGGTCGTTTTTGCTTTCTAAGAGGCTCCGCGGATCTTCGGCGGGTCGTTTTTCCTTTCCAAGAGGCTCCGCGGATCTTCGGCGGGTCATTTTTGCTTTCCAAGAGACTCCGCGGATCTTCGGCGGGTCGTTTTTGCTTTCTAAGAGGCTCCGCGGATCTTCGGCGGGTCGTTTTTGCTTTCCAAGAGGCTCCGCGGATCTTCGGCGGGTCATTTTTGCTTTCCAAGAGACTCCGCGGATCTTCGGCGGGTCGTTTTTGCTTTCTAAGAGGCTCCGCGGATCTTCGGCGGGTCGTTTTTGCTTTCCAAGAGGCTCCGCGGATCTTCGGCGGGTCGGACAAAACGGGTCGGACAAAACGCACAAAGAAAGTGTTTTAGAAAAAAGTAGGCCAGGTCGGACAAAACAAGTTCGTACAACCTATGAGCACCGTGAAGTCATGCCTGGCGACGACGGCGTGTAAATCAAGTGGAGTGGCGCGGCGGGGCGGGGCCGCGCGGCGCGGTTACGCGCTCGGTTACTTTGTGCTCGTGTCGCCGCAGAGCGCGCTGATACGGGCCGAGTGCCCGAAGCGTGGTGCCAACGGCATGATTTTCACCTTAATATGTGACGCGCACTTTGACAGTCGAGTGTCAATTAGACGTGAGAGCATCGCCGTCATTCGGTTTCAATCAACGTTACTGCTAACAAGTCACCCACTTGACTGTATTTGCCGGGACTAGCCCGCCGATAGAGCGAAGCTGCAGAATGGCGCAACGTGAGGACACTCCGGAAATCCATGCTGACATCACGATTCAGACGACGCATTCGTTTGTTTGTGCCGCGCTGTGGGCGGGGAGGGGAGGGGTCTCTGACCGGCCGCTCCCCCTTTCCTCTTTGCCCTGTTCTCCCCCGCGTCACCACGTCACCACCGCCCGATGCGCAACGCACCGAGCGCCTTCCTGCCGAATCTGCGTGTCGGCCGGGCCTCACCGATGACTTACTCGCCCCATAAAGCACCCCGTCCGCTGACGCCATGGCCTTACCAGGGCCTGACCCACCTGCTGCTGCGGCTTCACGTGTTGCTTCAGCTGCTTGGTCGCCATGGCTCGGCGCACGGCCGCGCACTCACACACACACTGACACACGCAAACACACGCAGCCGGGCGCGTGCACGACCTCACGCACGCACTCGTGCACGCTCACGCGCGTGCCGCACGTACCGCCACTTAGCACGAGCCTCGTGCCGGCAGTGCGCGGCGCGCGTGGCGTGCACGCCGCGGCTTACCGAAGCCTCCCCCCCCCCCCCCCGACGCGTGGGCTAAACTTAGTATAGGAGAGTAGAGGGAACCAGCTCGCGTCCCGACGAACCCCGCCCAAGTCCGTTGGGTGGTTCGGATCGCGTCCACGGGAGGCGGTCTCTGTTCCGCAGCGTCCTGCCGCGTGTCCGCCGTCCACCTCATTGTTCTAACTACTTCTGCTTACCGCCCCCCTCCTTCCCTGCAGTCCCTGCGTCTGCGTTAATTTTAGCGCCGAAATGAAACGCCGCGCGGAAGGCAGTATGCAGCAACTCACGGCATGGTAATTAGACTAGACGCCAGGTTAGGAAATACACAAGCTTCTCTGAAACTTAAAGTAAAATTATTTATTATTGTAGGTACAAATTTTTTTTACAGTATTTAGCTCTTTTCGCACAAGAGCTCCTTTACAAAGTAGCCAGTTTATGGACACCGTAATCATTTACATTCAGCATACTGTACTTGGTGCACTAAGAATGTAAGACTTGGCTAGCCAAACGCACTCACTTATATACTTTGTATTGATTAGATAATCTCATATCGATACATGAATATTGAATTTGGAATAAAAATTAAATTAGCCATGAATGGTGCTTCATTTTCAACAAAGTAAAATGAAAACGAATTTCATAATAATAACAACCAAACAACAAAAAATAACAAAACAAAAACGATAACAATAATTTTTATTCGAAAACAACCGAATCTTTGCTTATCACAGTAACAACACAAAGGAAAACGTTGACATCTTTTTTACTTCTTTCTCATCTGAGCAACAGACAGCATCATAACAGTCGTCTGCCACGACGTTCTAGTTCCGGTCGTAATCTACTCTACACACAATATAATACTGCATCAGTACCGTATACACCTTACACCTTCAAACTTAGGCTTTCCATCCAGCTCAGGGGCTGGCCGGGTGAGGAGCGTGGCCTTCGCGGCCTTGTCGACCGCCCTCTCCCACCCGACTAGTGGCTGCGACGAAAGTCTAAGCGTGAGAGAAAAAGGACCGGGGACAAACTAATAAGGCACAGAACCGCGCGGGGCGCAAGGGAAGGGGGAGGGGGAGGGTCACGCTTCAGTACTTAAACATATGGAGGTTGAGGTGCCAGGGTGCCTTGCGGAACGGTGACCCAGCACCAGGAAGCCCTCTAGGGCCTTCTTGCGGGTCGGAAGTCCCCGGGAAGGGGGGGAGGAGGAGGCGGCGGTGGCGGCTGCGGCGGCGTCCTCGCCGCAGTCGACTCCACCACAGCCGCCCGAACTGGATGAGACGGGGGCTGCGGTGGCCTCGGGGGGGCTGGTGGTGGCGGCGGAGGCGGCGGCGGCGGAGGAGGAGGAGGGGGCGGTGTGGGTGGAGGCGGGGGCGCTTGCGGTCTTCGTCGCAGCTGCTCCTGCAACTGCTGCAGCAGCTGAGGTGGGCCCCACTGTCGCTCGGGCGGTCGCTCTTCTGTTGGCCGCTCGGGCAGTCCATCTGGAAGTGGCAGGGGCGGTCTTCCCTCAGGTACGCGATGGTCTGCTTGCCGCTCTTGTTCCGCGCGTTGGTCCCGCTGCTCCGGGCAAGGGGGACGCTCGTTGAGTTCACGCTCCTGCTCGGACGCCGAGGAGGTGTCGGTGCGGATAGGAGGGCGCGGCGCGTGCACCGCGACGCGCTGCGACACCCTGGCGTTGAGTCGCACCAGCCAGGATGGCACGTCGCCCCTGGCCAGGCCGTCGGAGCCATCAGTGTGGCCGGCGTCGTGGCCGAGGCGGGGCGACGGCGTGGACGGGGCGGAGTGGCGGCGGGCCCGGCGCAGGGCCGAGGCTGGGGGTCTGTGAGGGTGGAGGTGGTGGTGGGCAGTGGGCCTTCTGGGCCGGGGGTGCCGGTCGCCCTGAGCGGGCGGGCACGACGGGATCCCCACGGCCGCCGACGTCAGTTTCCCGGGTCGAGCAGGTCCTGCAGTCGGGGCGGTGCTTGGTAGCAGCGGCGCCATACGTCCAGCAGCAACACACACGAGTGGAAGCGGTAGAACACGAGCAGGGGCAGCCCCACGCGGGACACCACGCCCCAGGCCAGCACGCCGTAGAAGCGCAGCTGCAGCTCCTGGCTCAGCCAGCTCTGCGTGACGAACGTGTCGTAAGCCCAGAGCACGGCGTTGGCGCACAGCAGGAACGTGACGACCTGGCGCGCGGGCCGCGACTCGGCCTGGTGCCTCGTGATGGAGGTGCGGCGCAGCGCCTCGGCCAGCATCGTGCTCTGCATGCAGGCCTGCAGCATCTGCAGCCCCGACACCGCCAGCAGCATGGCGTGGCGCCGCTGGTCCGGCGTCATCGGCGGCCAGATGGACACCACGTCGCCGTCCGGCGCAGCGACGCTGGCGCCGTCCTGCGGGCAGATTGACGAATCTCTGTCAGAGGGAATTCGATTTGGCAGAAACGGTATCCAGAGAGAAGTGCTGACCGGGAAGGAGGGCGCTGGCTTGAGGATGTCCGGGACCAGCCCCACGCCCGCGGCGCCCACCACGATGCCGAACGCCGTGTAGAGCTGCACCCCCGCCACCGTCGCGGACGACAGCAGGCGGTCCAGGGCGGACGGCTCGCGGCCCGAGTGCGACAGCTTGCGCACTTGCACCAGCCCGATGGCCGTCATCAGGATGCTCAGCGTCAGGACCTGCGCCACAACAAGTTGCATGAGCTCACCTATTTCCAACACAATTTGGCGGTATATTTAATGTTCGTTACCGTCGCTAGGGCGCCGGTGGTGAGCCAGAATACGGTCTCGGCGGGGAAGTCGGTGTCCTCCTTCACGACGAGGAAGATGATGATGACGACGATGCCGGCCACGAGGCACAGCAGGCCGAGGAACAGGCCCTTGGAGGCGCCGGCGCAGTCCAGGGCCGCGGCGTGCATGGCCGTGCGCACGCCGCACGCCTTGCCGCTCAGCACGCCGCCCGACGAGCCTTTGCGGTGCTTGACGGCGGGCAGCCGGTCGCGGCCCACCTGCTGGCCCATGACGAAGGTCACGGCGGCGGCGATCAGACTGAACTGGATGATGAAGGGGTAGAGGAACGGCATGGAGGACGTCCACAGCTGCCCCAGCGAGTTGGTGTTGAGGCACTGGTGCAGGGACACCACTTGCGAGATGTGGCTGTCCGACACGGGCTGGTAGTGCGTCCGGTAGGTGTGGTTGGCTGCGAGGACAGGCGCGGTTAGCGAGGGAACAGGGAGCGCTAGGCTGCAGCGCCGAGTCGCTCGGCTCGGCCAGCCCAGCGCTGCCGGATGGGAGGCCTGCCCACCAGGCGCTCGACGCGCCTCGCAGACAGGCAGTCCTTCCGCACAGCGCCCGTTAGTGGTTTTGACTAGCCATTAGCGCTTACCGGCTTTATAGCTTTTTGACTGGGTTGGCGAATAGAAATGGACTGCCTGTTGGTTTGAATGACTCCCTGCCGTTCGTACTCACCGAGGCCCAGGTCGCGGCGCGCGCGCGGCGCGGACAGGGCGGCCTGCGTCATGCTGTCCGTGACGGAGCGGGGGAAGCCGCGCAGCTGCAGCGGCGTGGGCACGTGGTCACCGCGGCCGTCGTACGAGTACGAGTAGCCGTCGCTCTGCGCCAGGTGCACGAAGTACGTCCACTCGTTGCCCGATTCCCACACCACCAGGCGGATCCACAGCGCCAGGTTGGTGGCCGCCAAGTGCATGAAGCCGAAGCGAGCCGCCAGTCCGAACCTCTCCACCAGCACCTACACTCGACTCAAAACAAGTTAGGCCGGCTGTTTCCACTCGGGAACCGCCACCCGCCGAGAGCCGCACAATGCCTCACCTGCGAGTTGACGAACAGGAAGTGCATCTGCAGGAAGGTGAAGAGGCCGTGCAGCACGGGGTGCACGAAGACGACGTCGTTGAGGCACGAGCCCTCCATCATGGAGTGCATGGCCATCTCCAGACCATTGAACACCAGGGTGCCCAGGCCGAAGGCTGCGAAAAATAAAAAAACAAAACCGCAGGGCGCGAGTCAGGGACCGTCACATTTAATTTACACGCGGTCCGCCTGGCCCTGGCGGTGCAAAAACTAAATCCGAAAGAAACGTGGGAATGGAGCTGCCAGCCCGATTGAGTTAAAACGCGACCGGTCTGCAAAAAGACGGCCGTCCGCCGGGCCGGCGCTAATGGGGTGTCATCCGCGGCGGCGCGGTGATTTACTCGTCTCGTCTGTCGCCACAAACAAGGAGGCGAGGAGGCTTACCCAGCGCGCCCACCCGGAGGTAGAAGCTGGTGCCCGACGTCTTGTCCCTGGAGATGTGGGCCCGCTTGAGGGAGCCGAAGCGGGACATGGCGTGGCCGCACTCAGCGTCCAGGGCCGACGGCCGCCGGGGGTCGCCGTGGTGCAGGGAGGCGCACGAGTCCATCAGCACCCAGATGTAGATGCAGATGATGACGGCGATGCTCCCCACGTACAGGTACATCAGGAAGACGCCCTGCAGGACAGAGAGACGCCGTCAGGATTTCCTCCACGGGCGCGGTTCGAGAGCACGTTCGTCGACAAGGGCACTTACTTGCAAGCTGAGCAGCCTCACGGGGTTGTCCATGACCTCCGTGAGGCAGAAGGCCAGCATGAAGACGATGACGAGCTTGCCATAGAGCGAGCTCAGCGTCACCCACAGGTGGCAGCTGCAACCGGAAAAAGAGGCGGGTGAGCGATGGAAACCAACATGGTGCGAAGGCGATGAGAGGGCGGGCGCTCACAACGGCTCGGTGTGCTCCAGCATGTCGGCAGCCACATTCGCGCGCCCGCCCGACAGCAGGTTGAGGAAGGTGCGCCCGCCGCGGAGGCGTCCGCATCGGCCGTGGACGCCGTTCTTGTCCGGCAGACCGCCCAGGCCGCCCAGACCTCCCAGACCCCCGAGCCCGCCGAGGCCCCCGAGCCCCGTGGGGGACTCCGCGGCGGAGGAGGCGGCTCCGTTCAGGCTGTCGCGCTCGTGGTGCTCATTGTACACTGCAACAAAGAGTAAACAGGGAACGGTTAGGACGGCCACACGAATCGATCCTTTTTAAAATTGGCGGCCGTTTGCCAGGCTATCATCAAGGCCGCTGCAGCCAATGGGGCGCGGACCCGCGCGCGGTGACTCCGCTCGGAGCGGAAGCGCGCGATGGAGAAGGAACGCCTGCATTTTACGCATTGCGGCGGATCGCCTGCCGACGGGAGGCATCTGTGTTTGAGCGCAACTTTCTCACTCCGCGGCACGGCAAGCGAGGCGCCGACGGCCGCGGGGGAGGAGGCGACTCGGGGTGGGATCCACTGCATGGGAGAGTCCATGGGATACTCATCGGTGGGGACACTGCATTTCGACGCATTGATTCCGCATCACGGGGAGAGGAAGCACAGACAGCCGCTCAGCAGCCGCTTAGCAGCCGCTTAGCAGCCGCTTTGCTCCCGGCCGTAAAGCCAGTAAAGCATACAGCTCTTCTTCCAGGTGATGTCGGAGCCGCCCCCAGACTTCCAGGCAGTGCATAAAGAAATAAGGCGCTGGAAATGATCCTTTTACTCGAGACAGACAGACAGACAGACAGACGGCCGGATGCTTCCGTCTCGCCGAGTGGCCATCCCGGACGTATATGAGGAAGGAGCCTCACCACGGTCCGTGGCCACGCGAGCACGCCGGCACACGCCACGCCACGCCACGCCACGCCACGCCACGCCACGCCACGCCACGGGCACGGCGGCAGGGCCCCGAGTGAAATGCTCGTGAGTGCCCGGCCGTGGCTCCTGGCGCGGCTGCGACGAGCCGTGACGCACTTCTTTGTTTACAGTCCATAATCCCCAAACGTGGCTTTGGCCCTGTCGTCCGGCCGCAACGCCCCCTTATCATCTCACACGGTGCGCGATGCGCGGCCGCCTATAACTTCCGCGCCAGCGACTGCGGCCCCGGCCATGGCTGCATACCCAGCCCTCAGTGCAGGCCCAGGGGCAGGCTGCCGTCAATGTCCGCCAGGGCGCGGACGCGCGGACGGCCCGACGACGCGTCAAGAAAGGAGGCCACTCGGCGCACGCGCGAAACGCACGCCACTCCGCAGATGGCGACACTGTCATTTTCCGACCGGCGCCGTCGCCGCTGCGAACGCTGCGAACCAGCGGCGACGCGTTCCGATCCAACGGCCGAGCATGGAGAAGTGCTCCGATGTTCGCGTGGGGTCCCGGGACTGCGCTTCTTGCGCCGTACGGGCGGGTATTCAATGTACTATATCGGCGGGTCGCGAAACACATCCCGATCGTCTACATAGATTTCGGCAGCCGCCTGAAGCGTCGAGGCTCGCGGCGACGATATAGCGTACACAACGATGCATGCGACCAGGCCGTCTTAGCGGCTGGGCTGGAGTTTCTCTGTCTAGGCTGCATGACATACACACCGGGGCAGGGAGTGGGTTGGCGCCCAGCCAGCTTTGGGCGGGGCGGGGCGGTCCCGGTGCAGGCTAGGCTGGCGGGTGGCGTCGCGTCCAGGACTGGCCGTTCAGCCCGCAGGGAAAACTGCACCCCGCCTACAACAACACTCATCATGCGAGTACTACTTTCGTCCCCCCTCTTTTTTCTCTCTTTTTCTTTAGCTCAACAACTAGTGCAAAGAGTTGCTGGGTCCGATGCTCGGGGCACGACGACCAGGCCAGCCGGCAGTCGTTTTCGCCGACTACAACTGGTCCCTTTGGTTCGCGGAGCACCGCCCGTCCGCGCCGCCGAGACGCGGACACCGCAGTTGCTGCAATTACACGAGCCGTGGCGTGGCGAGCCGGGCAGGCAGCGCCGTGTACGTGTCCAGGCCGGACCGGCCGGCGCGCCGCCAAAGCGCTTCTCCATGGAGCGAGAAAGTGCACCGCGTTTCGTCAAACGCCCAAAGCAGTGCGCTGCGCTGCGCTGCGCTGCCCAGTGCCGAGCAGCCGGTCCGCCCACCCGCTGCGCTGCGGGCAGAGGCTCTCCGCCAGGGGCACGCACGCTCCGCACGCCGAGCACCCGGGCGTCGCGATGCCCGGCGAGGCGATGCCCGACCTGCGGCGCGTCGTGGCGGTCGCGGCCACGATCGTGACCGCCACGGCCACGCCCCGGAGCTGGACAGGCCAGGAATGCAAAGGAACGCAAAGGCGGCCCGCACTGTCACTCAGTGTCGCCGGCGCGTCGACGACGACGTCCTCGTCATGGCCTGTCGTGCCGCCGCGACGCGACGAGTCCGGAGATGTCGCAAGATGCCGGAGTCACTGGCAGGCCGAGCCAATCAGGGACGGTAAAAACGAGAGAAACGCGTCGTCAACCCCGCGCCGCGCAGCACACCGCATGGCATGTCCAGCCCCTAGCCGCCTGGGCCGCGCGGCCTGCTTCTCCTTCCCGATGAAGGACACGCGGCGCCGCGACAACCCGGGCAGCGCGGCAGCGACAAGCAGGCCGTGTGGGACGACAGTGTCGTGTCCGGATCGCGCTGCAGCAGCTCGATTCCAAACATACTTCTCGTCTCTCTCTCTCTCTCTCTCTCTCTCTCTCTCTCTCTCTCTCTCTCTCTCTCTCTCTCTCTCTCTCTCTCTCTCTCTCTCTCTCTCTCTCTCTCTCTCTCTCTCTCTCTCTCTCACACACGCGCGCGCGCGGGGACGACGCCCCCTATGAGTGCGAGAAACATACGAGAGCTCTGATAGTCGGAATCAAATTGCTGGTCTGCGGGAAACACCGTGGTCGAGACCTTGAGGTGGCCTTGTGATGCTTCCAAGATAAGAGCTGCGAGCCCCTGCCGGCCGAGTGGATAGGCCAGCCCGCTGCACACTGGTGTCGCGCGGCACAGCATGGCCCGACTCACAGGCGCTCAGCGATGCGACGCCAAACTTCCATTTACTGCAGTTTGTGTTGTTGAATGGAGGCACGAATAAGTGGACATCGTTCCACACCCGGCGGCAAGGCAGCACAGCGAGGCACAAAAACACTGGAGAATGATGAACCGCGAACACACTGGGAGCGAGGCGTCGGCGGCGGACGGCTCGGCCACCGGTGGAGAGAGACGCGGCCACATAAATCGTCGCGGCGAACATTCGCGGAGGAAGCAGGGCTTGACGGGGAGCGAGTAGATCCGAGCAGACCTAACCGCTTTCCTGCAGCCATCCGCCACCAAAAGCCGTCCACCGCTGGGACATTAGACATTACGGCGCGAAAGTGGTTCGATCGCATGTCCATGTCTCGCGCCACCGCGACGCTCCGGAAGTGAGCAGCGGGATGACTCTGATGCTCGCGTCGCCAGCGGGAAGCTGGGTCTCCAGGACGCCGTGGAGGCCGTCGCCTTCGCCGAGCGGCAGTGGCAACATCGCCAACAGCGTCAAGCGAGTGGGGAGGGTGCTTCTACTCCGCCACGCCCCTGCAGCCGCACCTGCAGCTCCGTGTCCCTGCTGGCGGAGCATGGCGGAGCATGGCGGAGTGCCGGCCAGGGTCCAAACCCCGCGGCATTTAGCACGCACTACACCCCTCCCACACACACACACACACACGTACGCACACACAGGCAGGTTGCCTCTGCCAACGCCTTCTTCTGGGCGCACTTCGCATACCCGTGGTGACGCGGCTTCGGCGCGATTGCCCGCGCCCTCGCGGCGCTTCCCGCTGGACGCGGGGAAGACCGTGAAGTCCGCCGTCGACGACGAACGACCGCTGAGCCTGCGCCCACTCGCAGTCCTCGTCGTGAACGTCCTGGGCGTCGCCGCGGGAGCCGTGGACGCGGTCGGGCCGCGGGGCGAACGTGAGGCTCCTCCCGGCCCGGCGCGAGGTCGTGGCCATGGCGTGGTGGTCCAGGTGGTCCGGGTCCAGCAGCAGCACGCGCGCGGAGCCCGCCACGGACAGTCCGGACGGCGGCGTCACCAGCCCATCCAGCGCGTCCGGCGGCGGCGGCGGCGTGAGGGGCGGCGCATGGCTCTGGCCGCCCTGGCGAGCTCTGACCGACGCGGAGGACCCCATGCGGCACCACGGCGACACGGCGTGCGTGACCGTCGCCGCCTCACATGCTGGCACAGCACTCCACGGGACCACCGCGACGAGACCGAAGCGCGGCCGCGACTGCGGGGATGACGCCGACGCACCGTCGTCCTTCCCTCCTTCTGATGTGACTGGTCCGCCTCCTTGTACGGGCCGCGCCAGGCCGCGCCGGTCTGCCGTCCGCCGCACCGCTGACTGACGTGGACGCGCGGCCGGCCGGCGAGCTGACATTGGAGCTGAACGGAACGCATTGTGACACGTCTCTGCTCGCCGCTACAGGTAGCGTGGCGCGCTAGTGACCTACAGGGGCATCATTAAAGTCAGTCGGCAACCGCGAGGGGCTTGGACTTGGACAGCTCTTTCGAGAGTAACCATGCACCAAGTAGACGGCCATGTTTAGTTTTGCTCGCCGCAAGAGAGAGCGATATACTGTAGCGTTTGATGACACATGAAAAGACGCATTTAAAACTAAATGAGTTAACTTTGTTTTCAAGAGATGGCGTAGGAAATAAGTGACTGAAAAAGCTCCTCGTCGTTGTTGCCAATAACCACCGTCTGACGCGCTTGTCGACGCCTTGACTTTTCTTGAAATCGGACGCGTTCTAAATGCCCGTCTCTGCGGGGCGGGGCGGGGTGGGGCGCCTCGAGGCGGCCGATGGCGGCGAAAGTGGACGGCGTCATCGTCGCCGTGATCCTCATGAGACGCACGTGTTTGTCCGCGCAGAGCGGCACGGCACGGTGATCGTAAAACGGTGCGGCCAGTTCCGTTTTCCTCACTGCATGGCAACAACAACACAGTCCACCTGGAGGAGAGGCGAGAAAACAAAAGGGACGGCAGAAAGCTGGCTGATTCCGAGACGTCGTTACTCTTTACTCGAAGGGGGCGAAAGAGACAGAGCGGGATCGCTTAACCAGCACCAGCCGGCACCAGCCGCCACCAGCCCAGCCCACCAGGCTTGGTCTCAGCAGAGCAGCGGGTTGCCTGCCCCGCGCCCTAGGTGGCTGAGGAACGCGATACCGTCCAAGTCGCGGGAGTCCGCCTCCGGCACCAACAGAAACCATTTCGGGCCACAAAACCTGGAGGGAGAGGTCCAATCATGGGCCACATACTTTCCCCAGATCGGGTGTAGCAGGTCCCTGCACACACATACACACACACTCTCACAAACACTCGCACTCCCAGACGCCAAGGGGCCAGTTGCTATAAATAAAGGCGCCGCGACTCAGCGTATCAGAGCCAGCGCACTGCAGTCCTTGAGGAGTCGTCGGACCTACATCCAACTTGGCGCCACCAAGCTCCTCTCCTAGGCGAGTGCGGCTGCAGACGCAGTGTGCACCGGCCATGGAGCGGGGCGGGGAGGGAGGGAGGGAGGGGCGGCCAAAGAAGCAAACTCGCCCCTCCTTCGCCGTCCGCCGAAAAAGAAAAAGAACCTCGTGAGGTACAATTAATAATAGGGTGACGTCACGGCCGCGAGTTTAAAATCGTTTCATGAGTGCGCCGGCGCCCTCCACCACCGTGACGGCGATGAGCTGCCCCGGGCCGCGCTGCCCCGCGCTGCCCCGCGCTGCCCCGCGCTGCCCCGCGCTGCCCCGCACTGCCCTGCTGCCCGGCCACGTAACAAAGTCGTAGCAGATAACTCGCGCGTCGCGGAGCGTGGCAGGCCCCCTCCTCCTGCCCCCCTCCGGCCGCGCGGGGCGCTCATCTCATTAGGAAGCAGCGGAGAAAGTGATAAGGTAACAAAACGATCCGCCGCCGTCATCGCGCCGACCCGGGGAAGACCGGAAAACTACCGGAAAACTAGGACCGGAGGCCTGGGACCGCGCCCCACAGGCATGGCGGAGCGTGCCCGAACTGGAGACCGCAGGGACCACGGCGGGAAAGCAGGGGCCATAGGGACCGCTCACCTGGAGCGGGCCGGTGGGGGCGAGCAGAAACATAAATACGTAAAATAAACTCGTCGGATTGGCCAGCGCTGGCCCGGAGACGGACAGCGGGACGCTGCATTGAACGGCGGACAGACGGACATGCAAACAGAACGGCAGGGCGGCGGGGGAAAGCGGCAAGCTCCGTACGGGAGCAGGGCGAGCAGGAGAATGGCACCTGTCTTTGGAGTGTGATGCGAGTGCAGCGGCCGCCAAGCCGTTTCCTGCCAGAAACAAGATTAGGGCCTGGCCGGCCAGGCGGCCGACCATTCCGGCCGACCGTTCCGGCCGACCATTGCGGCCGACCATTCCGGCCCGGCGGGCAATCGGGCCCGACTTCACAAGAGCAGCGGGGCGCGGATCGGGCAAGCGCCGGGCACCTAAATATTAAAAGGAAGTAAAAGAATAAAAATTTAAAGAAAACAATAGAATGTGTGCGCCGAAGCTGCACCGTGTCAAACCTAACGGCATGCCGAGTCCAACCTCCCGGCTGTATAATTACCGTTTCCGAAATTTGAAATCCCCGGAGTGAGATAAGACCGGTCCAGGGAACGTGTTGTCCGTCCGGCGCGGCCCTGGCTGCGGCCCTGGCTGCGGCCGGCTAGCACGGCTAGCACCAGCTGGCGACGTCGCCTGGAGGCGTTCTGCGTCCAGTGGCGGCGGTGCTTCGCCGCAGCCTTTACTTTCCCGGCATTGAATAGTCATCCGGGGCAGGACGGCCAGGACCGGGCCGGGCCTCGGGACCAAGGCCTGCACGGCCTCGCCGCGGCCTTGGCGCCAGGGCGGGGCAGGGTAGGAGGCCACCGTCGAGGCGTGGCCCAGAAGAAAGGCGAGCGGCTTATGAAGACGCGGACGGGTTGGGAGGTGGGCCGCGCCAGTGCCTCTTTTTGCCCAAAGGCAGCGGCTCGCCACGCGCCGTCAATGGACGGCATGACGGACGGCCGGCAACACGACCACGTGCGTCCTGGCCGCGTCGATGGGGATCGAAGGCAGCGGAGGCCAAAGAAACCAAGAGCCCCAGTCACAACGCGCCGAGTTCTCACGTCCGATTACCGGACTGTTAATAACTTGAGCCGGGGATTTAAATAGACAAGTAGTTTTTTTGTTTTTTTTTGTTGACATGTGTGAACTGAGCGGAGATGTAACTTTCGTGACAACCAGGCGACGCGGTTTCTCCCCGAAAAAATGACGAAGAGCTCGTTTACAGACTGACTCCTCCCTCATGTTGTCCAGGAGACGCTCGTACGCAGCACACACACACCCGCGCGCGGGCGCGCACACACGCACAGCGCATCCCCACACACTCGTCACGCACGCACGCCGCACGCGTGTAGCTTCCTCGTGCTGCTGACGCGCTGACGTCAGACAGAAGCGGCGGCCGGAGGGGTTCGGCTCCACGTAATCCGGTCCATTGTCATCATCCGCATCAGGCCGTTCCGCTTCGCACGCGGCATTGCACGGGGCGACATGATTCGCATCCAATATCCAGGCGGCTCGGAGTCCGGGCGTCTGGGAGCCCTGCGACGGTCCGGCGGGGCGGGGCTTCCGGTGAGAACGTCGTGCCGCCCGCCGCCGCGGTCTGCGGCCGACCAGCGCCAATCGGTGCGCGGGTTGCGTCGCCATCGGCCAGCTCCACTTCCGCACTCACAACACACCATCCCTGGCAGCCCGACGCACGGCGGCGACGTCCCTACGCGCGGTCCACGGCCGGCACTACACCCAGAAAAATGATTTCTTGAATCAAGTCGAATTTCCTTGATGCAAGTAATTTTTTTGCATTAATGTGCTTAAGTAAAGTTCTGCTTTGAGTGAAGTAGAAATATTCTTGATATGGTTAGAGTTTGAATGAATGCAAAGCCTATTAGTGTTGATCTGACACTCAGTTTAGCTTGACTCAAGTATTTTTAATCAAGAAAAATATTCTACTTGATTCAAGAAATCATTTTTCTGGGTGTACCTACCCAGCCTGCCGAAGTCCGCCGCCGGGGCCCCCAGCGGGTCGCTGGCCGGCCCGTGGTGGTCGTGGTGGTCGTGGTGGTCGAGGTAGTGGCGGCCGGCGTCGTCCCCGAGGGACCCCCCGCGGGGAAGGCCATGGCCCCCGCGAGAGTCCCGCATAGACGGTAAGGCTCCTCGCGGTCCGGAAGGCGCTCGGCTGCGCGCGGCGGCTGGCGGCGACTGCGGGCCGCGCGGAAGGGGCCGCACCGCACGCGCCGAGGGAAGCCCCCCCCCCCTCTCCCACAGCGGCACGCCACGCCACGCCACGCCACGCCACGCCGCGGACGTAAGGCGTGGTGGGCGGCCCAAGACCTAGAGGGAGGTGGCCCGGGGAGGTGGCCGTTTCTAAATTCACGCGTCCGTGAAATGTATTCCGGGTTGGGCTGGCTAGGGCTAAGGCTAGGGCAGGGCAGGCTAGGGCAGGCGGGGGGAAAGGGCTCACGCTTGGACCCCCCCCCCCTCCCATGCTTTCTCTGTGTGCCCTCCGCGCCCTCCGCCACGCACTTGGGGCGTGTTATCGCACCGCGTTTTGTTTCCGGGTCCTGCTGCAGACCGGCCACGCGAACAAGTGGGGCACGCAGGACGATTAGTTAACACGCCAGGGGCGGCGCGCCACGCGTGGCGGCGGGCATGACGGTGGCGCGGTGCGTGAGTTAACCTCCGACCCGCCACAAGCATCCGAGAAGACGAACGCCCCCGACGGCCAGGCACTTCCCTCGTGGTGCTAAGTGGTGGTCATTGGCGGGGCTGCAGCACGCAGACCGGGGAGGGCCCGGCGGCAGCCAGCTCATCCAGCGGGGAACTCCATCCGCCGAGACCAGAGACCACGCGGCGGCGCGGCGCAGCCATGTAGAGTTTGATTGGTTCGGCTCTAATAGGAACGGCAGCCGTGCCGGGCGTCTCGTCTTCGCGCTGAGGGATATGATCTGTGGGTCGAGCGGTGTCTGAATCCGCGCGATGAGGACGACAGGGACGCTGTTGTAGGCAGCCGTAGGCGCCGCGCGAGGGAGAGCGCGAGAGGGCGACCATGATGGGCTAGCCTCGCGGCAGCGGGTGATGACAGCCGCGATTGCACGGCCGAGCTGCGAGAAGGCATGGAATCGTTTAAAGGCAGGAAAAAAAAATCAAGCGTTGTTGCACGCACGTGCCGCGTTCGCGTTGAATCAAAGGGGTTGTGGCAAACGGCAGCCGCGCACTCACTCGGCACGCGATGGATCCGCGGCCATCCGACGGCCAGCCAGTCAGTCAGCCAGCCAGGCAGCCAGGCCAATAAAGTGGCCAATGATCACAACGGCTGTACCTGTCACGGCCCGGTGTCGCCAATCGTAGAGGACTCGTCTGATGGCGACCACTTCATTTCGCGGATTAGGCTCTGCCAGATACACGACCTAGTCGCGAACCCGCCGCGGCACGAGAAAGAAGCTGCTCGATAAAGCCAGTCGGTTTGAGCACGGGGGAACACCTTCAGTAGCCCGTGGAAACGGCCAGGCTCCGCAGTGCGTTAAAAAATAGGGCCTTTTTTTTTGTAGCAGTCGGGCCATTGGCTGAGTAGCTGAGTGGAGGCAGGCGCGGCGTGGGACTGTTAAAGAAAACTAATCGACGCGAGGAGTGAGCCAAGCCTGAGACAAACTGCATCGGGGCGATTAGGCAGACCAGGATGCGTTTGCCGCGACAAGGGTGCAGTTTCCTCGAGACGGACGACAAGGCAAGGTCTGTCAGGTCCACCCCTTCGGCCCGCCTGTCCTGCTTCTGGGCCCGCAGAAAGGAACTGCCCAGCATGAGGAGTACTGTGAGTGTAGGCACAAGTATTCCAACGTGCAAAGCTTTTTGCGGCAATACATTCCTGCATGCGCACGGCCCTCCGGCCGCGTCTGTTCCACTCCGTTCTCGTTCTAGCGACGACGGGCATGTTGCAGCGCGGCGCTGAACGCGCTGGACGGGATGAACGCGCTGCGAGGCTGCATCTGCGGGGCGCCCTGTCAGTGAAAGTCCCGAGGCCGGCCGGTGCTGGACGGAACGGACCCGGTCCCCGTCGGGCCTCTCCAGCAATCAATCCAAAACGACCCTGTAACTGCCTTCACGTCCAGCGTCTGTACTGCAGGGTCTGGACGGTCTGGACCGCGGGCCGGGCGGGGCGGGGCAGGCAGTGCGCTCCGCTGCTCTGCGCCAACTAGGGCCGGGACCCGGGCGTCAATTTGGTGTGCCGAAGCTCGCATCAGCGGGCCAGCCCGGCCAGCCCGGCCAGTCGGGCGTGGAGCGCGCGGCAGTTGGCAAGCCTGGCCGCGTCCCGCCCACATTCCGGGCTGCATGTTGGCGGCACTGGCACCGGCCCTAGCCTCCAGGCGGCGTCCCCAGTGGTCCGAGCGTCCCCAGGCAATGCGCGGGGAAAACCGGCGCGACAGGCGAATTTCTCTGCGGCATAAGCATGATTCCAGTGCGAGCGAGGTTGCTGCCCTGGCCTCCCTGGTCCAGCGGGGTGGGCGGCGGGGGCGCACACGGGGATGGCGTCGCAGTGACGCGGCTGCCGCGGGGCAGTAGGCCGCGACAGTTGGCAAGCCTGAGCGTCCTCCGCGCCACGCCCGCAGCGCGTGTGGAAAAGGCACCGTACGGCCAGTAAAACCAGGCGGCGGCTTCACCGGCCCGCCACGCCTGCCACCTGGCCGTATGCAAGTGGGCTGACACCGCTATGCAGCTCCGCGCGGCCAAACGTGCTGGTTGCCGGTTCAAATCTCCGTGGCGGCGTTCCTCTCTCCTCTCGGTGGGCGTGCGGGTCCTTCGCATGGCCCGGGGCGCCGCCGCTGCGCTCACCTTCCTGGTAGTCGTCCTGGACGACGACGCCGCCGCCGAGGTGCCACAGCTGGCCGCACTTGTCGTTCCGCGGCGCGCCTGGGGGCGGCGGGCGGCCCGGCCGTCGCAGCTCGGGGGCGGCGGGGTCTGCGGACGCGGCGGGGGCGGGCCGACTCTTACCGTTGCTGTTCTTGAGGCCGCTGGGCGGGGGCGGCGCGACAGCTCCGGCGCGGCCGGGGTGCGGGCGTCGGCTGGGCGCCGGCACGTACGAGGAGCCCTCCAGGCTGTCGCGGGTGAGCGCCGAGGCCGGCCGCCCCGACGGCGGCAGCGGGAAAGACCTTCCGCGCGGGTCTCTACAGGTGCGCGGCGCGGGCGGTATGCCCAGGCCGCCCGGCACCGGCATGGACGGCACCGGCTTGGACGGCGGCGACATCATGAGCAGCCACGACGAGCATGGCGTGGACGTGGTGGCGGCGGGGAGGGCACCGCGAGCGGCAGGCCGGACCGCGTCACCGGGCCCGCCAAGCAGATCGGAGACGCCACTATCGGCGTGGGGAGGTCACCGAGCTACTGAACTGACGCACGGGACAAAGGGAGCACCGAATCACTGCCAGTCACATGCCACCTTCCTTTGGATATCCACTCGCTACACGTAGACGTGAATCGGACAGGAGACGACGGCGATCCGATGAGACTACCCTCGAACTCACACACACGCACTGCCACGCACTCACACGCACACACGCGCGCTGCGACACGCGATCTAACACGCTCTCGAAGGCGTAGCACCTCGCGCGCGCCCGACGTCGGCTAGTGTGGCGCTCGCACCTGAGTCCTGCGCCTGGATGCTGGATGCCTGGATCGCGACGCCAGGACCAGGACCCGACTAGCCGCTCTCCCAGCCGGCCGCGCCGCCGCGCCAACTCCCGTCCCGGGGCGGGGAAGGCACGGCGGCCGGGCGCCCCAGGGGCTGCGGCAAGCTGCCCGGCACGCCGCGCCCATTGGTTGAAGCCCCATCGCGGCCCTCAGCGGCCCCACCCTCGCCGTCTGAGTCCGAAGACTCGTTTCGTCGCCCTGTCTCTATCGCACTCAGGGGGCGTCCCGTAAGGGTGCGAGAGAGACAGGGCGACGAAACGATCCATCGAAATGGCTCGCTCGCCCTCGTCACCTGCCTCGAAGAAGGCGTCCAAAGTGGGCAGCCGCTCACGCCAGGGGATGCCTCCGCACCTTCTGCCTGCGCAGCGAGGCGCGCACAGAAAGTACCGAGTGGGCAATTACGTATTTCTAGTTTGTCCCTCCGTCAAATATACCCCATTCATGCGTCTGATTCTGACTAGGCCGCTGTGAGCCAGGGCAGGCCCGGTGGGAGGGGCCAAGGAACCTGCCTGGAAGAAAGCCGTCACTTTTCTGCTTTTTTCGTTAACGAGAGCGGCGGCGCGAGGCGGCCTGTAACGACGAGCAGGCGGCAGACGCATGCCGCGCCGCGCCGCCCAGTTCATTAGGTATTCCGGAACAGGACAAGAAGCGACCAGCGAGTGCCGCCGTCTCTTTCACTAGGCGCTCCCCGGCGTCACAGCGGTCCGCAGAGCACGGACAATGCGCACGGCGGCGCACGGCGGCGGCGCACGGCGGGCGGCACGGTCCCGGACACGTCCATTCCCGCTTCGTTACCAAATTTGAGTGCCGAGCGGCCCGGCGATGTCATTCGGACGACACGTCTTTATCACCAAGTTTAGGTTTTTTTTTACCAAGCGGATTGAGCAGCCCCTCCCCCCCTCTCTCTCTCTCTCTCTCTCTCTCTCTCTCTCTCTCTCTCTCTCTCTCTCTCTCTCTCTCTCTCTCTCTCTCACACACACACACACACACACACACACACACACGCGCGCGCGCGCCACAAGAGAGCCTGCCGACTTTCGCCGGCTTCCTTGAGGCGACGACGATCCCTTGCCGTTTCTGAACCGACTCGGTTTTATATTGTTGTTCCCCATTGGGACCCGGGAGGACCCGGGAGGACCCGCGGGGTGGCGCGGGTTGGCCGGCCGGCCGTTAAGCGGCGGCCACGTCCTCGGAAACAGAAAGTGCTCTCCTTCCTTCCGAGCGATGACGTGTGTACCCGACCAAAAATAAGCGCACCGAGGACGACCGGCCGCCAATGCGAAATGCGAACCTAAAAAGGGGCGTGTCCAAGTCCAAGCAGCACTGTACGAACTGCATGCCCCATCACAAAGAAGGGGGTGAGAAGAAAATGGCTTTTCCCCTGCGCACAACCAGTGTGGGCACAGGTACGTGGTGCGCGAGTACATCACGGTGTAGGGTCTACACCGTGGAGTACATGCACGTGTCGCCGCACGCGTGTGTGCGTGTGCGCGTCTTTGTGTGCAGCATCTCACATTCCGGCGGGCAGGCGTGCACGAGCAGCAGCGGCCGCCACCATCATCATCACGACTGATCATGACGATGATCATTCCAATCATGATTTCCCTGCCGCGATGCCGGGGCGATGCCGGGGCGATGCCGGGGCGATGCCTCGCAGCCTGGCGGCCTTGCGAGGGAAGGGTGTTGGTCGGGAGGCAGGGCGGCGAGGCGAGGCGGCCGAGGCAGCGGGCCGAGTGCGTGGTCCCGCTCCCCCGCGCCGCTTTTGGTGAATCGATACGCCGAGTGGCGATGCGTGGGACCGATAGGCAGCGCGGAGCGAGGCCAGGGTTGTGTTTCATTTTCCCTGACATTTCCCTGACTTGTTCATGACCAATTTGGAGATTTTCCCTGACCTTTTGACAAACACAAATTTAATTTTAAATGTGTTAAAAACAAATTACAAAAGGATATTTATAATTTGCGCACGGCAAGTATTTTGGCAATAATGAAAATAAGCCAGCGCGGTAGGACCAGGTCATGGTAACAAACAAAGTCGGACATTTTACAATTTTAATTCAAATTTTCCATGACCTATGTGCCGGATTCCCTAACGTTTCCCTGATTTCCCTGACCTCATTGTGATTCCCTGACTTTTCCATGAATTCCATGATTTCCCTGACTTGTAACAACCCTGGAGGCCCACAGGGGTGTGAAGGAACACGGTGGAGACCTGCACGCACGGCGAGCCGGGGGCCGCGCAGCAGCGCAGCGCAGCGCAGCGCAGCGAGTGCGGCCGGAGAGACGAAGGGACGAGTCTCTCAAGAGAAACGGTATCCAGTTCCAGGCGGGCGAGGCGCGGCTGCCGGGAGGACTCGCGCGGCGACGCGTGCCGCGAGAGGCGGTGCGAGGCAAGGAGACGCGGCAGCAAGGACACGGCCAGGCCGGCCGGCACCAGGACGGCACCTGCTGTGCGTGTCGATCAAGGAGTCTCACTTTCGTCTGGACTCGGGGTGTCCCCGGGTGTCCCTGGCTGGACCACGCCACTTTCAGAGCGCCGCCGCTCCTCTCCCTGCCGTCCGATCGGTGCTGTACTCGTCTTGCAGGTGACCAGAGTTATTTTGGCAGTTGAAACGAGTTAAAACGTGAAGGCTTATCGAACATGTGGCATTCTGAGCACCGCCAGTTTGAACTGCTTCCGACAACACCGCGCCCATCCACCGAGACATCCACTCACTGAATCGCTCTGTCGCTTCTGAAATTACGAAATCGCTGACCTGCAACCGACGATTGATTTAAGTTTAACCCTTTTTGGACGAAAGGGGAAAAGTGTAAATGCGGGATACTGACAACTTTCTCATACCCTCTCGGCGCGTTCCTCATTAAGACATTTCCTTCAAAACCATGGGAACATGCAAATAAAAAGACAAGGAAAAAAAGGAAGAAAAAAAACTTGGTCCTGTCGTGGCAAATTGATCCTCCTGGTCCGGCAATGCGCATCGGCGGATAGGCCGCCGCGGCGAGGCCAGCCGGCAGAGCGACTCGACGCGTGCTCCGCCCCTCTCGCACCACTGTCATTCATCGAATGTGACGTAATATTCGTTCGAATGTGAATTTTATCACGCTTGTTTGAATACGATGTCACATTCGTTTGAACGTGACACGGCCGTTAAATTAGGGTGTCACATTCGAACGAATATGACGTCACATTCGTTGAATAACAGTGACCACAATGGCACGCCCCGAGAGAGACAGAGCGACGGAACCACTGTTCAGTCTGCTCCGGACCGGCGGGCGGCGGGCGCGCGTCCCGTGCGGCGCGGCCGCCTTCATCTGGCAATCGATCGGTTAATCAGAGACGACACCGCCGCGGACAGCCGAGCCATCGCACTCCCGGGCTGAGAGTGCTGGTCGTGGTCGCCCTGCAGGGTGAGGTGCGCGTGGCCGCGGGGACGGGCGTGGCGCTGACCTTGAGTCTAGTCGCTGGTCTCCGGTCGGCGAGTCGGTGCCAGCTTCTAAACACAGCCTGAATCACTTTCTCCCTCGGTAGGCTAATGCGACTGGCAAGTCGCCCTACTCGACCACCCGCGGCGTGTAGGGGCAGCTGCCGAAGACCAGTAGCGCCTTGGAGGTAGGCCACCGTCTCCATTACGATGTGTTGCTGGACGGACCGGTGGCCTACCTCACAGGCGCTACAGGCCCCGAGCGAGAGTCCCAGCTCTCAGCAGCGCTGTACAACTTCCTTGGAAAAACGACTAATTTGTAGCGTTAGCGTTCTTGAATGGGCACGCAACGTTGCGGCCACGAGCAGGGACTGGACGTCTTTCGCGTGCAGGACCTGGCCGGCGAAACACCGAAACACTCCGCGCCGCATGCCGCATCCCGCTGAGCGCGGCGTCGGCCTCGGCGTTGGTGCGGGGCAGCGCCGTGCGGGTAGGCAGGCCGGCGCGCGGGGACGCCGGAGGTGCGGCCTCCCCACGCCGAGTCTCTCAGCGTCGCAGAGCGCAGCGCGGCCACCGCGGCACGTCCAGTCGGCGCAAAGGCGCCAAACGTGCGCACCCTGTTCACGATCGGTTTAGCCAGTCGATCCGTTTCTCCCGGCACGCCATGGGTCTGGCGCCGTTGCCTGCCCTGGGCCGGGTCCACTGGGGCTCTCCTCAGCGGGGACGCGTCGGGAGTCAGTGCGCACTGCGTTCTGGTGCACCCTCATCCTTCAATGGACATTTTCTTAATAGTCATTAAAGTTTGTGCACATTAATAGGAATTCGTTCACAAAACGCCAACACGTTATTAAAGAAAAAGTCTGAGAGTGTGGAGGGCCGCCCAGGCCCCACCTAGTGGGCCCGGCCGACTGCCGACTTCGCGCTGGGCGACTTCACGACAGTGCCACCGCCCCACAGTGGGCTGCACGCGCTGCACACGGGGCGCTACACTACTTTCTCCTACAAGGTAATTACACGTGCTCCGCGCCCAACTGGCTCTGCCCGGACGTGTCTCCGCGGAACGCGTCGTCCCCCAGCGTCATCGCCGAGCTCCTCTCGGCCTTCAGGACGACGGCCTGCCTGCCCCACCCACGCCGAGCCCGGCCCTGGACACCGCCGCGGGCCGAGAGAGTCGTGCGCGGCGCGTAGAGCACACACGGCGCGTTCTGCTCCCGGTCAGCAATGACAGTCATGACGGTGCGCTGCATTCCGCACAGAGGTTTCGTCGCTACGTCCTTGCCGCACTCACGGGGTGCGTGGGAAACAGTTCGGACTCAGCCCGCTGCGCGCTCCGTGCCCGGAGCGACGCTTGAGGCCCGGCCATCCACTTTGCTTTGCTCCAAAGGGCTCCGAGAACTCAATGCGGCAGCTGCGAAGCCTAGACCGGCCAGAGCCATGCATACAGTAACCTTTTACTGAGGAATAAAAAGGAGGGGGCGGGGCTCGGAGATCGCGGCGAAGAAAAATACCGAACTGCAATGTGACGCTCACTGGCGTGCCCGAGCCGAGCACGTGGTGCGCCCCCACCACTTTTCCTCGCTTCGAGGGGCAAATAAAGAGCGGGCTGGCGTGCGTGTGCGCGGCATGTTGCCGGAACTAATACAACAATCCGCGTGGGCGAGGCGGGGCGGGGCGGCGGGGAAAGTGATTCCGTCATTGTTGGGGACTGCAGCTAGCGAGGGCCCGCCGAGCCGGTGACAGCCGCCAGCCACGCGGACAGCTTCATGTCGCTTGGGAAGGATCTTTGTATGCTCCGCCAAGCCTTTGTAGCCGAACAGAGCGCGGCCACGCAAAGGCATGACACTGTTGGGGTAATGTTAGGTTAGTAAATAGAAATAAATCGTTACACGCGCGCTACCCGATGGATTGGCGGGAAAGAGAGAGGCCCTGGTTTGATTTCAAACGCGCATTACACGAACAGCCTTGGGAGCGGAGTAGCATAGAGGCATGTGGCGGTAACAAGGTGTCTTGTCTTCATGCCCGAAAGAGAATCGCGGGGGACAAGGGCCAGACGGCGCGCTCGGACGGGCCACGCACAAAGATCAAAGCGCCGTGCGGGGGCCACGGGGCCTGGCCACGATGAAAGGCTGCACACGCGAGACGGCCACTGTGGGCATTCAGCAGCAGCCTCCACGGCGTGGTCTTTGTAGCTCACAACCCTACCGCCCCTCAGAGGGGCTCTCGCGCGGCACGACGAGGATCAACCCCGCTTCCGACATGACTTGGCAGTGACGGTGGCGGGCCTCGTGGCGGGCGGCGCACAGTGGGCCAGAAGACCGGCGCATGCGGCAAAAACTATAGACGCGTTTGTAGCTCCAGAGTCGCTAAATAGGACTCGACCTGCGCTACCCCAGCCTGGCCCCACCAGGAGCAAGTACTAATTAGCGCGGCTTTTGTCTTTGACGGTGCGGCCCAACGCCACAACACGCTGTCACACAGGGCGCCCTGGATCACCTGGACCGTGCAGGCCGCGCCGCACAGAGGGGGAGGGATGCTTCAAAAAGCAGTCTAAGCGCTCGGGGACACGAGACAAAAAAAAAGAACACTGTTAGCAATCTCAAGTCGCTGCACTGCACCGTTGTCACCCACACTGTCGCACCTACACTCACACATTCACACACACGCAAGCACGCACTACTCACTTCCCCAGTCGCTAGGCCAGACGTGCCCGATGGAGGGGTCATCCCGCAGCCTCCAGTTCTCCCTGCCCGGCGTCCTGGCGGGCGTCCTGCCTGGGGTCCTGGCTGAGGCGCCTGTCTGCTCGCCGTGCTCGCCGGCAGCGCTCTTCCGCGGCGAGGCTTCGGGAGGACCGTCATCCTGACCCGGCTCCGCGTCGTGGCCGTCCTCGACGTGATCCTGTTCGTCGACGCTGGTCTCGGGCTGCGCGGGGGCGTGGGCGGCCGCTGGTGCGGGCGCTGGTGCGGGCACGGGGCCCGCGGCGGCCCCGGCTGGGTCGTAGTCCTGCGACGGCCTGCGTTGGGGCGGGCTCATAGTCCAAGGGGCTGGAGGCAGCGGCGCCGGCCACCCGGGGGCGGCGGGGACGTGGACGGCCCCCCACGCGCGGCGGGGGCGGTTCTCGCTCCACGTGTAGGACGGCGGCGGGTCGTCGTGACGCGCGAGGCGCTGTTGCGGGGCGTGCGCGCGTTGCAGCAAGGTAGTCGGCACATGCTCCCGGGTGGCGCTCCGAAGCCAGCGCGGTAGCAACTGCACGCCCGTGCTCGGCACGCCGTCGCCGTCGGGCCACGCCGCCCCCGCCGCCGCCCCGCGCCCCGCCAGCTCCGCCACCATGACGAGATGCCTCTCCGCGATTACGCTTTCTGCATAGAAGATGCTGCGGAGGAGGAACCGGCGAGGAACAAGCGTGGGAGGAGCAGGCCGGGGGAAACGGCGGCAACGTGCGTGCGGTGCAGTGCAGTACGCCTCGGCAGGCGCTCGCGGCGCACCCTGTGGCTGGCTGGTGCGTTACCCAACGGCAGCGCGCTATCCGCGCTCTGCCGACGGCCAGCTCAGCGCGGTGGGACACTCGACGACGTCCTCGCGGCCTCGGCGACACACGGACTGACCCCGCGCGCCGGCCGAGGCACTCTTTAGTAACCTCGGGCTGACCGGTGTCCCTCGGCCCCGCGCCACACCTGCGGCACCCCAACAAGGCCCTGCGAGTCTCGTCACGTCGCAGCACACATTCCCGCGCACGCGGCGCCGCTCCCCGCCACGCCGCCACGCCCTCGCGCCAGCACCGAAACAAGGACCAGCGCTGCGCTTCTCGCGTGGCCGAGGTGGCGCCAAAGCTAGTGCCACGCCCTGCCCCAACCCGCCCCACCCCGCCACGACGACAACAGCAGCAGGATGCGCCGCGCGAGGACATGAACCGTTCGAAAGACAAGGCGACGCGTCGCGACGCGTGAAAGTGTTTACTGCTCTCGACTTAGCGATGCAGGGCCTCTGGTTATGGTGGCCGTCGACTCGACCGGCCCGCTTTCCAGAGTGTACGACATCTGCCTTCTCATCGAACGGCAGTTCGGCACTCCGGTCTCGGGGGTCGAGCGCGAGGGCCTTAAGCGCCTCAGTCAGCGACGTTCTCGGAAACGTTCTCGGAATGTCCGCGGGGTCGCAGTGCAGCCGATGGAGGGGAATAGCCCGGCCGAGCCTGGGCGAGCCTGGCCCTGCCATCAACGACATTTTGACATGATTTTTGACTGCGCGACCTCACGGCAAGAGGAAACGGGAAGTTTTGCCTTGGAGGCAGAGCGGGGCGGGGCGGCGCGAGGCGGCGCGAGGCGGCAGGCTTGGCGGTCAGTATGCCACGACAGAGTGCCTGGGTCGGACGTGCTGAGAGGACTGTAACCCAGTGATGGGCTTCCGTTGGCAGTCGGCCGGCCGGCCGGCGCCACGCTGCGCAGCCAACAGCCGCCATCGGAAGCATCGGAAGCGGAAGGCCGTGAATTTCAACTTTTTCGTACACGACGGCGTGGTGAGGTTAGGCGGCGCATTTATTCCTACACCCAGAATCTTTCACAGAAAATACCATAAAGACAGCGCAGCGAGCCTGGTCCGCTTTGTCGGAGCCTGTTGAAATTGACGACTGCAGTTCGACGCCGACGAGACATGAGACACCGCCCGTCTTGTCTCGCAGGCCGTCCAGCGCCATGTCGATCTCGTTGTCGACGGCCGTAGAATCGACGAGCATCGACGACAGAGTCGCCAACACAACGCGGCATAACACTGCGATAAGGCCCCGCCCCACAACGCACTCGGGCGCACGCGCGGAACAGCAAACACCTCCGAGATCAGCGGCGCCAATCGGGGCGCTATCCGGCAAAACGGGGGCCTGCTAGGCCAAGGCAGCGCCAAGGCTCCGCGAGGCGGCGGCCTTGCAGCGAAATGGGTCTGAAACCGCAGCAAAGCGGGCAAGGCGGCCGGCCTGGCCGCAGATAAGCGATCCGTGTTATACATGTGAGCCGGAGCGGCATGGCGGCGGAACCGGAGGGGAGGGGGGATTCGTTTCCAGGAGCCTCCGCGGCCTGCGAGTCGGACACTGGAGACGCTGCCCCGTTCGATGGCCTTCGGTTACCCTGCGAAGAAAGTGCCGATGACCGAGCACGGACTGGTGCCGCCCGGCCCGCCTGGAGCCCCTGCGAACGCGGGGGTAGGCAACCCGCGCGCGCACGTGGGGCCCGCCGGCCTACCCAGCAGGCGTTCCAGATCTGCCATTCCCGTTGTCACATGCTTAAGTAGGAAAATATTTCCACGTTGGTTGGCAACCCTTTCACCAACGTGGGAGTTTTTGTCTGAGTGGCGACACTGCCCGACCGACATTGCCTTCGGACCCAAGGACTTGCAAGTCTTGTCAAAATGTCTTCAACTTTTTCTTTCAAAATTATTTTTATTTTGACATTAAAATTAAGTTGTTTGGACGGCATGCCCCTGGGAACGGCATCGCGGTCGGCCATGGTCGGGGTGGGGGCGTCCGCCCGACTTTCTCCGTGTTAAAGACGTGCGCGAGCATTACTGCATGTATGCGCGCTGATTGCGGGCATAACGCGGCGCCACGCAACGGCCCCGTGACCCGGCAAGCCCGGCCGCGTAACGCACGCAGGAAACACCTGCCTCGATTAACAGCCAATTAAGTCGCTGCCTCCTCCTTCTAGCCTCGCGGCGGGCCGCGGTCGGGGACCGTTGGGGAGGGCGGAGGGCGGGCTACCTTCTCCGCGGCACGCCGCACTCTGAGCTGCCGTCGCCATTCGCTCCTGCTCCGGAATAATGAATCCTTATTCCCAGACAGGCGGTGAGGTGGTTCCCCAGCCGAGGCACAGAGGGCCCGTTGGAGGCGGTCGAAATTCCGGGCGGGTTTGGAGCTCCAGAGTCGCTAAGTGGGAACGTGTGACCCCCACCAATTGATTGCTCTCCGAACGAGGAAGGCATTGGTGGGGTTACACGTTCGATTCGAGTCCCATTCAGCGACTCTGGAGCTGCTCAGAACGCGACTAGATTTTTGGCTGTCCGCGCCAATCGTCTGGCCCACTGTGCAAGGAAGGGGAACACTCTATCTAGTGGGGACTGATTCCGTGGGGCGGCACCCCGTGCGCGTCCCCGCTGGAGGCCGTACCGTCGGCCCGCTCCTGGAATCGGGGTGAACGAGGTAAAGTCCAGCCGCCACGGCCGCCACGGCCCGCCGCCCATCCCGGGCGTGGGAGGCGTAACCAGACGATAAAGATTACGCGGAATGGAGTAGTTATGGACCAGACCAGGAAGCGGCCAGGCGGCCGGGGGAATGAAGCTGTTTTGACGCACTCTCGGCGAGCACGCAGCATCTCACCCTCGAAAACAATCCCGCGGCGGAACACAAAGAGGTAATGCCGCTCCCAATCTACGCGAATAAAATGCAAACCATAATTTAAGACGAAATAATTTTGTCATCTGACAATAAAGTAGTTGGCAATTGCTGGACTGAAAACAAATTCCTTTCTTAAACATTAAACGTAGCTGAAGTTTGTTTGTCTGGAAAACATAAGTCAATGCCCACAGAAAAAATAATGATAATAAACTACTGTGTCTGTCAGTCTGTCTATCTGCCTGCTGGCGCGGATGTACATGCGTCAGTCTGTCTGGGCCGGAAGGATGAGCAGTGGGCCGATCGTCATGAGTACTTAAGAGTGATAAGCAGAGTATTGCATATCTCCATCAGCCTGTCTCGTGAAAGCGAGTGCAGCGCTGCGCCGGCACTGCTGTTCGAAGCACCGCTCAGTGCAATGCGCTGGCGTGGGGCGGATGGAAATGGCGCCAAGAATGGCGTGTATGTGGTATCGGCGGTGTAGAGTGGCGTGGCTTCCAGAGATCATGTCTTCATTTCCTCGTCTTCCATCTCGTCGTCGTGTCGTCGTCGTCTTCGTCGTGTCTTCGGCGTGTCGTCGGCGTCCTGCTGCCCGGTCGACGCGTACCGTTCGGCCGGGCCTTCCTCGACACCCGGTTGCACCTGGTGCCCGTAATGAGCGCCGTCACGGACAACCGCACCGGCCTGGACGGACACGCACTTCGGGGCGACGAGGACGGTGAGGACGGCGAGGACGGCGAGGGGCGCCGGTAGCTGGCCCCCCATCGCACACAGCGCGGACCCACTCCGTGCTCCCGTTTTGCCGCGAGATCGAACCCAAAAGCAATGCAAAGCTGCTGGAAAAGTGACTGGGGGCTCCGAGCCCGTTTGCGGGCACCGCGAAGGGGGAGGGGAGAGCGAACGGGAAGAAGGCGAGGCAGATCGTGACTGCCACTGAGTGCCGCGACCGGCCGGGACGGTCTGGGAGAGGGGGCGGGCAGAAGCAGGCCGCCAAGGATGCCGCCACTCAGCCCGCGGCAGCGGCAACACTTCGCGCGTGTGTGCGTCTCGTTGCGTGTGACTGCGTGGCGCACGGCGCTCGCTGTGCGGCCCTGCGGCCCGTGCGCCTCGATGCCGTCCCTCTCGCGGACAACCAGCACCGCCTTTGTGGTCACTTACCCGTGTTGACGCTCCCCGCGGAGTCATCTGCAACAGAGGGGCATGGCGTGTGAGCGACTGGTCCTCGCCGGCCGAGCCAGCCAATCACGGCCCCTCCGCCGCCTCCCCGCCAGCATGCACCGTACTCACCGGAGTAGCGCTGGTGGTTGAGCTGCGCGGGCGGTGGCCGCGGAATGCGCTGCGACCCGGCCCTGGACGCCACGGAGTGCCTGGACACCGACGCCCTCCTGGCGCTCTGCCGCCGCTCCACCTGCGGCCCGGACGAGACGGGGGCCACCCCCGGCGCCGCCCCCGCGGAAGGCGGAGCGGCAGCCGCGCCCCCTGAACCGCCTCCGGCCCCGCCTCCGGCCCCCGACGCCCCGGCGTCCTGGACAGCGCTGGGACCTGCGGGCAGAATGAGGCGACATGTCAACGCCTGCCGGACGGGATCGGTATGGACCGAGGGGGTAATCACCAAGGTCCAAGGTGTACAAAGATTTTCTTATTTTTTTAATTTTATTCAATTGATTTTTTTTTCACCTCTTCTGAGCACAATTGCCGAACTTACAGGGTTTTTTAAAGAGTAAAGTGTGATACACGCAAGGATGTGAGCTTCTGATTTACTATAAAACCAAATAATTGGTCATAAAGAAGAAATGACATAAAACACTCAGTAAACCGAGGAAATAGGAATACTTTTTTTAAAAGTGATTTTTGTTACATTTAATTTCCGATTTAATTAGATTTTTTCTGATTTAATTTTGATTTTTTTGCTTGTGCAATGATTCTTTTCGAGCCCCCCCCCCCAATGGGCCTACCCCGCAGGGCGCGCTCGCCGACTGTTGACCGCGGCCACCGTTGCACTGGGGCAAGGGCAATAGCACGGGCAGACGAGTCGACATGTCCTGGTCACCCGGTCACCGCCTTCCAGTCTTCCAGTTTCCTCGACTGCACGCCGAGAATGGGAACCAATCACAATTCCCGGCCGACCGGCCACGGCCTGCAACCTGCATCAACAAGCGCATGTCCGACTTGGTCTGGTCCACATTCCCGCCTCCGAGACTCGCCTGTCCGTCGGTCCGTCACCGCGACGGGCTGCTCGATGGCTGCGGCGACGGCGGCGACGTGGCGCGGCGTGGCACCACTGCCGCGCGGAACGGCGCGAGCGCGACCAAGGGTTATTGTTACTGCCTCTATTGCTCTGCGCAGCAGAGGGCAGAGCGAGAGCGTTTAGAAGCCTGGCCGAGCAGGCCCGAGACATGCAGCCCTTTTACGGGTGTCAAATCATTTTACGTCGTTTCGGTGGGAAACTTTGCTGATTCAGACAAAGTCGCGTGAACGACAGCAGAGGCGAGAGACGTTGCCAGCTACTCACCGCAGCGGGCCATCCACCACACCAAGGAGCCGCAGAAAGAGCACTGATCGTTGCGCGCGCACTTGGCGGACATGTAGCCTGCCGGGACATCGGAAGCCCCCCAGGACAGGCTGCTCAGGGACGACTCCAGCGCGGTGCCGCCGCGCGCCGTCGCGGGCAGGGCCCGGCAGTTGGCGACGGCGGCGTCAAGGCCCGGGCCTGCACCTCCGCCTCCGCTCCGGCGAGCCGCGAGTACTCAAGTGACCAGGAAAACACTTGAGTCCATAAAATGGACCGCCGCCCCGGCGCCGCCCCAGCCCAGCGTGACGGTAGCCGCCTGAAAGGGCTCCAGCATGGCTCCAGCATGGCTCCAGCGTCCAGGCTGCAGGTCCCAGGCTCCGACTCCGCGGGCTGCCGAGCTGTTCGCTCCGGTCAGCCATCCCGCAATTATTCCTCGGCTCTCCGGGACGGCGGTACATTCCACAGCCAAAGTTAGATTTGAGACCCATTCGGTGCCGGCCGGGGCCCTCTGGGCTCCGTCTCCAGTCGAGCATCGAGCTGTGAATGTGGTCGGCTGGAGTGCGAGCGACGGCGTGGCCACCAGGGCACCGTGTTGCCGCCACGCCGCGTTTGCACGCCGAGTCCGCGCCGCTCGCCCTTCGGCCGCCTTGGGCCCTTCGGCGCAGCAAGGGTCAAGGGGAGCCAATGCCGACGTGATGGGCTGCCGCCTGCTGGACGAGCCCTAGGCTGCCCTAGGCACTACCTACGCCGGGCCCGGCCGGGGACGACACCTTTTAGTGCGCGGCGGCAAGGCGTGGGCCGGCGTGGTCCAGCGTGGGCCCGTTAACCCTTCGCAAAGGCCGCGGGAACGTCATTTTAGTGCTCCTGGTGCGGCCCGGGGCCGCGGAAGTCCCCATCGCTATGACTCCCGCCCTCCTCATGCAAGGTAAACAAAATTCCCGAAACCGAGTCAAGCGACCCATGCGACTGCTTGGTGTTAGTGAATAACCGCTACCGAGTCCCCGCACTCAAAATCGGAAGCAGGTTTCGACTGCGGTGTCAGCAGACGCAGCCCGCCTTCCACCGCTCGGGACGATATTTTGGTCACTTGCTACACCGACAAAATGAGAAGCCAGTCGTAGATCTCGGTTTAAACCACAATCGGGTCGCTTACTTTACCCCTCTGACTCTCACGGTTTAGAAGTATGAACCAAGAAACTACCCGTACCGGCGCTGGCCGGGCGTGGCGTGTAGAGGTTATGTTTCGGAAGATGGCCCGATTTCTTTCACCTATCGACTACAAATCGATACAAATTAGTCAAGACGTGTAGCTCCAAGTTCACCCGCTTTAGAGGACCGCGAAGCTACTTTGTCACGTAAGATCGCGAGCCACTCACGAAATACTTTTCGAAACATTAACACGCACCATGTAAACATGGCCAACTCGTCGCCGCTGCTGCTTTGCTACGAGTAGGTTTTGACGCGCGCTGTTCCGATTGTGGTGTGGCCCGGCGACAGTCGGCGTTCGCGCGCCGAGTTCGAGTCGTCTCTTTGAAAACGAGAAAAGGACTCCGTGTGCTCTCGCGCATCCACGGGGCAGTCATTAAAAATCCGAGCCGCTCATTGGCTGGGCGACGCCCCCTTGCCCCTCTCCCCTTCTCTCTCTTCGCTGTCTCCCTGCTGACGCGCACATTGCCGGAAGCTGGGAATAGCGACCCTAGTCTCTGTGTGTGTGTGTGTGTGTGTGTGTGTGTGTGTGTGTGTGTGTGTGTGCGTGCGTGTGTGCAAACGTGCGCATGCGTTGCAATTTTCAGGCTCGGATATGCCATTAGCAGGAGGACGAGTGCGAGGGACTGTTTTGATCGAGAGCGAAGGAAAGGCTGCCCGAGGGTCTGGAGGGGAGGGGGAGCGGCGCGCCAAGCGACTCTGATGAGCAGATCTCGCGGCACCTCCCCGACCGAGATGGAGACATAAATCCCAGCGCAAGAAATCGCGGCGTCGCGGCGTCCCTCTTCCTTCTGGAGCGGCTGATTCCGAGAGTCGTTTTTGTCGCCCCGTCTCTCTCGTGCTCATGGGGTGGGTGCGAGAGAGACAGAGCGATGAAAACGACTCTCGGAATCAGTCTGCCGGTGGCGTAACCCGCGGTGTCGCTGCACTGCGGCGCCGCGACGCCGACCCGAGACGCGTGCGAAAACGAAAACGGCTGTCCGCCGTCGGACTGCAATCGCGACACTCGCGAACGAAAAAACGTCAAACGGCAAGTCGTCGTCAGTGTTGGAACGCCACTTAGTGTCTGATGAGCCTAGCCTAGCCTAGCCGGCCGGCAGCGGGAATTGAAAAACAAACGGACCGGCGCCGGCCCGCCAGCTTTTGCGTTCGTTAATGCTGTCCTGCCTGCCTGCCTGCCCGCCTGCCCGCCCGCCCGGCGGCACGCCGTCCCGCCTGTCCGCCTGTCCCGGCTCCTCGTGTTTGACAGCGCCTGCAGAGCGATTCAGAGCAGCGCTCTCGTCGCTCCGACTCTCTCGCACTCATGGGGCGTCCCGTAGAGATGCGAGAGACAGAGCGACGAAAGCACTGTACGGAATCAGCCAATGCTGCGCCGCCGTTCTCATTTATTCGCAGCCCGCCGCTTTCTATGGAGCGGATTGCGATTGTCAGCCCCTGCGTCCCGCGCCGCCCTTCCACCCTTGCTGCCCATGCGGCTCGGATTTCGCGCTACGAGGCGCGTTCCAGTGAAAGCCGCGGTGCAGTGCGCCACGGTGCCATCGACATCCCCCGAACAAGCCAGCAGCCTGCGGCGCGCGGCTGATTCCAGAGACTCGTCTCGTCGCTCTCGCAGAGTGTCCCGCAGGGGTGCGACAGAGACAGAATCGCTCAGCAGGCAGTGCAGCAGACGATGGAAAAACATGGCGACCGGCAATTCAAGATTGGACTTCCTGACGGATGCAGGTTCGTGGCGCCAGGTTCGATTTGGCGTACGTTGTACTTGTTTTACACTGCACGCGTACGTGCGCAAGAGCACTCAAAGACACGAGCGAGCGCGGCTGCGACTGGAGCCTTGTCCGGCTCGATACTGATTTATGGGAACCGAGTTGGCTGGTGTAGCTAGTGTAGTGGTGGCCGCGGCTGGCCTGGACACGCCGCGTACCGATCGCACGCATCCTCGCACCGCGCCGCTGGATGTTATCCTTTTACACGGCTCGGCGACACGCGCGAAGGATCCCCTTCCACCACCTTCCCCCGGCCCCGCAGGACACGTACGGCGTACGCAGGGACGTCCGGGACGAACGAAAGCGCCCTGCAGCGACAGGCAGACTGACTCCGAGCAGCGTTGTGTCGCTGCATCTCTCTTGCACCCCTACGGATCACGCTATTGTAGAATCAGCGTGCAGCCGGGCACGCGGCCACCGCCCTCTCCGTTACTCTGTCCTCGAAGGGCGCCTTGAGTCCGTACTCACCCTCGCCGACGCCGGGCCTACGGAGGTCTGCGTATACGATCCGGGGCTCTTTGCTCTGCGACGGAGCGAGTCCTGGAAAAGGCAGAGGGCGACACCGTCATGGAGTGCTTCGTGTCAGCCGGCGCGTGGCTCGCTGCTGCTCGCCAAAGGCACCGCGGCCCTCCTTTTCGGTGGCTGACACGGCGTCGGCGCCCCAGGCCGTCCCAGGCGCCGCCGGTCCGGCACCCAGGCGGGCCGCTACCAGGAGGCATTCCGATAGTCGGGCAGAGTCATGCTGGAGTGACTGGCGAGGCGGCAGGCGGTGTCCCTGCTAAACGCCCAAACGAAAGGCCGCTGCAGCTAATGAGGCGCCGCCGATGGCAACGGCGTGTTACTAATAGTGTGCGGCTATCAGTGTGGCCCGCTGTGGCGGCGCGTCCGCGCCAGTGTGGTGGACTCGCGTTGGGGTGGCGGCGCGGGCCAAATCGGCCGGGTTTCTCGTTTCTCCTATCCGTGCGACCCACTGGACACAAGTCCGTCCGTGTCCGAGGACGACACACACTCGTCGCGTGATGGCCGTGTAGTGCGTGCTCGCGTCGCATTCCAGTCCGACTCCATTTCGGCTGCTGCTGGAACACGGAGAGAAGTCCGAACCGATGCCGGCCGGATGCCCCGCGGTCCAAGTCCGATCTCCGGAGACACGCACGGGGGCAGCAAGGCGTGGCGGCAAGGCGCCCCGCCCGCTGAGTCGAGGGTAGGCGACACTGCGCGCGTGGGTGGCCTACCCCGCAGGAGCCGCACGAGCCCGGCAGAGAGAGAAGGAAGCTTGCCGGTTTCCACGTCAATCCCCCTTTTGTGGCCATCCTGGTTCTCGCGTCTTCGCGGCGACTGACGCGCTGCCGAGGGCGGGGCCGGGCGGGGCCGTGCGAGGCGGTGCGGCTTGCTCCGCAGCAGGTCAAGTCCGGGACAGACTTCTTGTCTCCGGCCGGACCTTCGTCTTCCATGCGGAGCAACTTCTGCGACTCAATTAAAGCCGACGCCGTGCACGGCCGTGCCCCGGTCGACGTCAACGAGACAGGGAACGAGGACGCGTCGAAAGCGGACCGTCCGTGGTGTGTCTTGTGCTATGTGAGTCGCGCCGTCCTTGGCCGCACCGTCCCTTGGGAAGTGGTTCGATCCCCTTTGCCGTTCCGTTTCATCCCGGCACCGCGACGCGGCCACGAGACGGCCATCACGCAACGCGAAATAAACGCCTCGGGACGCGGTGGGCTGGGACGCGCGGGCTGCCCGGGGCGACGCAGCCGCCTGCCGTTTCATTTTTATTGGGGCGAGTGCAATTCTAAAAATTCAGTGGACTCACGCACGTGTCAGCTGGCATGACGCACGAGCTTTCGCGCGGGGCGACGACGGTGCAGGGAGACAGCGCCAGCGCCATGGGATGTGCGATGGGATCATGGAGGCAGGCTATTATAGCTTGCCTCCATGATGACCGAGATCGTGGCGACTCTGCCCGCCGCGAATCGCGTCCAGAGCGTCCGCCAGTGTCCACACAGAGCTCCGCGTTTTTGTTACTCTGGGGAGGGAGTGGGGGAGTGGGATGACAGTGCCTGCCCGTAACTTTGGCCACTCCGACAGTCCGCTGACCACCGGCACGGCTTACGCCGTGGGGAATGCATGGAAAAAAAAACGCGAAGATACCCTACTGGTCCACTGTGCCCGGAACAAGGCGGCGCGGGGAGTTCCGTGTAACCCAGCGGCAATTAAAGGGTAGTTAGGGCGGCGGCGTTACGCCGGAGGTGCGCGAGGGCGGCGCGGCCACCGCACCAGTGCTAAATGAGTCTTTTTCGAATCCCGCGTCGTGTTGCGTCAGGGCGCCGTCGGGGCGCGGCGCCGAGAAACGCGACACTAAAAAGCGGGTCGCGCTAGGGCGGGGCGAGGCGGGCGGGGCGGGGCGGGGCGGGGCGGGGCTGCGCCGTGACGCTTCCTCGCTGTGACGAGATATTAATTTATTTTCGACAGATCGAGATGGGCGGGGCTGTGGGGCGGCCTGAGCAGAGAGTTGCACCCTGTTGCAGCAGGCACGCGGCTCGGTCGCGCTGCGCTCCCATTGCAGCTCGCCGAGTCCTGCCTTTTCGGTGGGAGAGTGTTTCGCTGGGCGGCAGATGGGCAGGGGCTGTCCCGCCCGGGCGACATCGACTCTGGGTCAGCGCACAGCGTCGCCGTGGCTATCTGGTTCCAGGTCGAAAGATCTTATCTTACCGTTTCCGGATTAAAAATCTAATCTGGTCGTTAAAGAATCTTATCTGAAACGTGAGCCAATTTCACTAAGTTTGGTCATTTGGGACAGCTACAAATGAAAAGGGATCGTGATGTAACTCACACCAACTTTAAGCTGAAAGATAAAAGAAACAATTAGTGCTTCTGGCAGAATGTCCCACTTTCTCTCTGATCAAACTAAACAAAATTCGCTCGCGTTTAAGATTTTAAACAAATGTACGGAAACGACCGCGTAAGATATTTTAGCCGGAAACGGGACGTTAGGATCTTCTGAATAGGGAGCCCGGCGCCAGGTCCGCTCGGCTGGCGTGGCGCAGCTGGACGACAGGTGCGCACTCCAGGCCCGCCACCGCGGCCGGCCGCGCTGCCCACTACTGTACCGGAGTGCACTTCGGCGGACTCCTTGTCCTCCAGCGACGCCCTACTCCGCGCCAGCCAGTCCAGCGCCACAAAGCCGCTCGTACGCGCTTTTCCAATTTCGAGAACGCTCACGGCTTCCCTCGGCACCTCCGCGCGTACTCGCGACTCTAGCCGCGCCCCGTGCCGTACCGTCAGCTCCTCGCCTCTCCTCACGTTGATGAACACTTTCTAACTGCTAATACGTGCCTTCTGTGGCCATGTGCCCTGCAGTGCCTGCCGGCTGGGCGCGGGCAGCGCAGGCAGCGGGCCAGCCTTCCGGGCTGCGACTCACACTCCTCTCATCTGCCTGCTGCTGTCTGCCGCCGCCCGTTTGCGTCTCCACTGCAGACCGCAGTCGCGGCAACTGACCGCCTGACCCGACCGCATAAAATTTTCTGCAGTCACGAGGCTTTTTCGGGGGGCGGGCAGACGGCGGGAATCGACCGAGCACTCGTCGAGGTGGAGGTGCGACCTCTGCACTCACCGGTCACTGACATCCCTTGGCGGGAGGGCAGGGCCAGGACGGGCGCATGGGCCCCGCGGTGCTGGCCGGGGCGTCGCGACGCTGCGGGGACGTCCTGGACGCCCTGGCTTCGTCGAGGGGTGGTCCCGAAGGACACGACACGCGCAGCGGGGGCACGGTGCGCACGGTCCACTGCAATGACGGCCGCGAGACGACGCCGACGAGGACGCCGACGCCCTGCCTCGGATGGATTCAAGTTGAGAGCGACGCCGCACTCGACGCGGGGCCCACGGCCGAGTCACGTCCACGTCGTCGCACCGAAACGCTAGACGCCCCAACGATTGGCGCGGCCGACTGCCGACTGCGGCCACTATTCTGCGAGTGCGGCACTGGCTACCAGCGATGGCGACGTCCCTCGACGTCCTCGGCGTGGTGCAGCTGACGGCCACCGCTAGCCCCCTCCCTCCCTGCCCCTCCCGATGGGCTAGACTCGCCAGCCGCGCCCCACTCCTGCCGCCTTCTGCAGCCTCCAGCTCCAGCTCCGCCGGGCCGGCACTACTCCGCCCTCCCCCGTCGGGGTGGCCTCTATCACGCTAACAACTCCCATTCCAAGTGCGGTTCATAACCTGTCGTCAAATAACCCGCTACGTCAGATGCAACACATGGGTTACGAAAAGAAAGAACAAAAAAAGGGAAAGGAAACCGAGCCTGAACGCTCTTCCTTAAGCACTTCCTTCTCCACGCCCATCGTCGAACACATTTTAAAAAAGGAATAGCGGGGGCTCAGCTCAATTAAGCGGATGAGTTAAAAAGTAGCAATCAGGTTAAAAACAACAAAAAATCTTTATCTCTTTTTTTTTATTTTTTGCTCAGTTGTACAACACATTTTCCCCATTCTACTGACTAGGAGATGGATACAAGCAAAATAGACTCTAACACTTCTTCAATATGTACTTTTTGAAATAGTTAAGTGCGTTAATAATATAACCATATCATAATTTACACATAAGGTTTAATGTTTTAACTTGCTCCCAGGGCCACCCACCAGATATTACAGTGAGACAAAATAAATTCTAATACATATAAATGTTTGACAGCAGAATCTACATAGACATTAAAGCTGACAATAGCTAAATATCACTGCTGCCTATGACTCCCACACATAACATTGTAGCTACAACTCTGCCAACTGCATCCCTCCAGTTTCCCTGCCCTCTATTAAACAGTATGAGCTTACAACAGAGGGATGACAAATTAAATAATCTGGTCCATAACACAGGATTCACATATTTTTCTCTACGATAAATAGTCATTAGACTGTAGAAGGAACACTTCAACATTGTGCTCTTCTCATGTTGAAATCGGGAGACAGTGAGATATATGTGATGAGGTTTGTACTAAATAAGTAGTTGATGACACCATGAATCGCAACTCTATTATACTATTCCTGCCACCATAATGAGGTGTGGGAAAAGTCTTCAAGAACCAACTATTCTTTTCACTAATTTTGTCTTCCTAACAAATGTTGTGCAATTATACACAAGAAAGGCTAAAAGTACCAACACACAAAGCACCCTGTACAAGAATATGTAACTCTCATGCACATGCAATATAGTAACTTGCGAATGATCGTGCAGAGATATTGTAAAATCACTGCACTGTTACAACCACATCTGTCTTGTCTAGTAACCTACTTTAAAAGTTCACAATACCTATTTTGGGATTAATAAACGCACACTACCACACCATGAACACATACCAAATTCGAAAGATTAAAAAAAATGTCACAGGATAAGAGAAAAATTTGTGATGGGAATTAAAGTACAGTTAAATAGACAGGGTATATTATCAAAAAGTAAAAAGCAAAGCATGTAACACTTGAAGATTCCTTGTCTTCCCAGGTAAGTCACTCCTACAGTCAGTCATGTCACTTCAAAAGCAACCACCACTAGGCCCTCGCAAAGAATCATGCATTTCTCAACATTTAACCCCTTACCAGAAAAACCATGACAGCATGAATCATTTGAGCATACCATTTAACACAGCCACAAAAGCCTCATGCTAACAAACAGCTACACATTGCTGCACACAGACCGTTAAAATGGTAGCGATTGAGAGGCTGTCATGCATAACTGTGACAGCAAAAATTCAACACCAATTAGGTATTTGTCACACAATGATATCCATGCAATATATATATGAGCATAAATTTTAAACATCAAAGGGTGCTGGTGTAGAAAATGGACAATTGCTAATATCACATGTAACAATATAAAATATTTAAAACTTGTTAATAGTATTTGTATGTATCAGATATAATAATAACTTTGACAGATTTATTCAAACCAACACAAAACACTATAAAGCCATCCAATTTTGTACAAACACAAGCAACAATAAATAAATGGCAAGTGGAGTACATGAAAACTTTGACCTACACTTGAAGATAAAACATTTCATTGGCGAATGAGTTTTAGAGAACATGACAAACGGACGGAGAAACTAGATGAATTTTGGAATTGCAGAAAATAAAGGTAAGCCACTGCCCTAGCTCCACTGCAGTTTCTGTTCTGACATCATTACTGGCCATCTCATTGACTATTGAAAGAAGCAATACTAGAAATAGAATACCCACACTGAGTACGAAAAAAGCACAACCTACAAGCCACAAGCCACGCCAAGGAACCAGAATTTCACTCTCTCAAGTTTCCAGAACTAATAGTAATATCCATGTTACTTGTGTTAAATACATATAGTAAGAAAAAATGACAATTTTATTAATGAAGACAGTAAGTAAATGGTGAGGGTACAACTTCCAGAACCAAATAAAAGATAACCGCTTCAAAAAATAGTCCTCTCAATAGTGTGATTTAAGTCTATTAAGAACAGTAATCTGATTGGCAATGCAGCACTAAGCTTCAAACGAGGTAGAATAAACACACCCATTAAGAACACAAATTTCAGAAATAGAACAAATATAAATTACTTGTTGTTTATATGAATGTGGTCGAGACAGTAATGGCAGGCGGTAAGCTAACATTATTATTATTACTTTCCAAACAAGTGATCTGGTACTATAGTCCCTTCAAACTTAAGGGTATTTGAGAACGCAATATTTATAATGCCTGTGGCTTTCGTCAAATTTCTTGCAAAGAAACCTGATTGAATGTTAAGGAATGCGTTGAGGCAGTAAAGTGATATGCATTTTTCAAGGAACAAGTGTAAGTTAGATAAATTTCGCTTGAAGCAGGTAAAATGAAGCACAAAATGTTGAGGAGCAGTCCAAATTATAAGTGTGACTGTTATCTAATTTTTTTTACTCAACTGTATGACATTTACCACAAAGCATTGAGTCAAAAAGCAATCAGAATTTTGAAGTAAACGATGCATGCATCTTCAAAAAATGGAAAAAGATGCTCACATTGAACATTGACACCTTGAATCCTCTATGGTGGGGGTATCCAAGGCATAACAGGTTCATGACCAGACTATAAATAGACTGTTCACTTAATCATGATGCGTCAAATAATGGAGTAATAAAAAGAGGGGAAAAAACACCCAAACAACACAAGGTGTACTATCAATTGGTCTAGACGCTAAGTGCTGCAAAGTATAAGATACTTTACCAAAAGTTATCACAATTACACCAAAATATTGGCACGGTAAAGCCATGAGAGTGAGTCTATTGGGACAGTCCTTGCTATTTGCTATGATTAGCTAAAATGTGGACATTATTTTCAAACACATAATTAACAGAATTATAGATACGCAAAATCTAGTCAAACAGTTAACAACCACTAATTAATACATAGTTAGCCGCCTACAGTGCTCCATACAACACAGTCTCAATAACTCAGCAACAAAGTGCAAACTTCCAACTCCCAATGGTCATGCAATCATATAAACAAATTTGACATGCATCTTAAAAGCTACCAATTCTGATATACAGTTAAAAAGCAAGATGCTTTATCTGAGATAAATAGGTGGTAATTAACAAGACTCGCTCAGCACATTATTATTAAGAACCTCAGGTATTTTACCTTACAAATGATAATATAGTTCAGTCTATCAATAATATATGGTTCACATCTGGGTGCTGACCCGCTGGGCATTTTAGAATTCCTTCCATCAAAATTTGGATAATGCAAGGGGACATTATTGGCACAATTGCAAGTTCCACATTTGTTGCCATTGGTATGAATTAAAATAGTTAGAACGAATTGAAACACTACAGGACATCTGACAGCACCTGTAAGTACTGCAGAGTGGTTGGCAGATTTGTGATCTAAGAATTGAAGGAACGAAAACCTGTCTGAATGAAATGCCACATACCATAGGACTGATGTAACAATTTTGAAATGATTTGTGTTTTAGTCATGTTAATCAAAAATGGAAAAGAAAAAGAAAAAAATTAGAGCACAATTTTAAAAATCAAATTGTATTGTTAAAAAAAAGAACAAAAAAGCGTACACACATTGGTAACTGACATTTCATAAGTAAAACATTGTAAAAATGTAATACTAAAACAAACCCAAGCAATTATAAGACAGATTGAATTTTTACAGATAAAGTGCACAATTTTATCATCATGGCATTTCAAATACTACAGATCCCCTCTGGTGAACAAGCAGCTCTTTTAGTCTTTGGTTTACTACATCCTCCACTTGTCACATTCAAATTTCATTCCTAAGAAGACACATGTGTTATCTGGGGAAAGATTCTCAGATGATCTATTGAATTCAATCCGATCACCTCTCTAATTTAATGATCCAACACTACCATGTAAGATTTGAGAATGCAAAGAGCTTTTACTAATAGAGGAGACTGGATGTTACAAAGTGCAAGGGAGCACTTTTACACAAATCTGAGTGAAAATCTAACAATGATAATGAAAGTGGCACAATCCATCACCAACAAGAATGATAATGACCCTGCAAGTAAGAGACAAATCATTAAATTTCTGAACAAAGCTATCCAGAGTGAAACACATAAACCGATCAAATCCAAATATCAGATATAAGAAAGGCTTCTGTTACATCTAAAATCTATCACACCTACTTTTAAATGTGCAATTCATAAAAAAGGTTATCATATCAAGTGAATTCACTTCAAAGTACTAGCATTTCATCAATAAAGAGCTATTGGTAAGTTGAATATTTAGGCGATGTCTCGACTTATTGATTTATTTGAATTGCACCCTCCCCTCCCCATGATAAATTCATTTAACAAACGCGAACCATAGGGTACTGATGCAATCCCAGTATCTTCCATTGTACTTTTAAATGTCATTATCAGGTTTGAAATTTCTGAAGCGTCTTTACACTTTAGGTTACTTATGTGCTTCAATCACACGCACGCCACTACAGAACTTAGACTGGTAGAATAAAATGTAATACTAATCACCCAAACAATTGTAGACAAGAAGCACGAAGACTGCAATTATTAAGAAGAAGAAAAAGAAAACCGTAAGAGGAACCATTGACTTAAAGAATATTACTTTTATGTACAAACGTCAGTTCGCAGTTCATAATGGCTTTCTACATAAACGAACTTGATTCAACTAAACTATGGAGACCTTTGCAACTGCAACCAAAGCTAAGTCTAATCATAAAATCCAAAAATATTGTTCATTTCATATAACTCTAGAACATAATATTCTCTAATATAGTACACAATTTATTTATCACGAGCAAAACTCCTGTATTCAGTTGAAAATCCAGTATTGAGCTCTGCTGTTGGTAAGTTTGAGGGCATCTGATAAAAGATAATACAATTTCCAGACCTGCCCATAATTTACACAAAGCCCAATTCTTAGAGTGGCCTCCAGAAGTAATCTGAATTACTCTCTGCAACCTGCAACGCTCCTGGCATTCAAGATAAGTAAGCCTTGCAGTAACAATCAAACTTGCAGTAACAATTACGAGTTTATCTAGAGATCCACAATCAACCACCAGGCATCACACAAATATAGGATTCCCTCTGATGCAAAAATGCAGGATAAGATATAGGGTTGCACTGAAGCAACTGAAAGCTAAGCCAATATTAACACAATATTCAAAATGAAAACATTCAGTCCTTCAGCACATGCATGCCCACAGCAGCAAGTAGTGAGCCGCCTTCGATGGAATGCAACACTTGGCTTCCAGATAATTAATAATACAGTCACCTTTACTGATCCAGGTTGTTGAGTTCATATTTGATATGTAAATAGTGCAATTGATAGCTATTGATTCATCACAAATATAAAGGCATGTTTGAAGAGCTTCTGATTCTTTAGACTTACAAAATCTTTTCAAATTATCATGCAATATGACAGTAACATGGGTCAAGCCACCGCAATTCTCTTTCAATAAACCCAACATCCAATAACTTTGGACTGAGAATAACAAACTTAAGTTGACAGTAAACACCCAGCTAATTGTAGCACTAAAATCATCCAGGCAAAAAGAGCTAATCCAGATAAAATATATTACTCAACATGTAGGGCAGGAATTCTTCAACTAGGATATTAAAATGCCAACATATGGTAAATTTTACTTAGATTTGATAAGAATATGGATTTGCAGCAGAATAACTTTAGGATTAAAAAGTGTTAAAGTTATGGCAGATTAAGAAATGTGGGACAAATATTGCTTCTCACTATACTCACATTTCACCAAACCCTCAGCTGAGTGAGATGAGAGTGGATGAGACTCTTTGCCTTGTTTAAAAATGCAATGCAAGTAATGACCTACAAAACAACTACGAGAAGTCTGCCACATCAATGCATTACAAAATGAATGACAGACGCCAAACCCGATATAGTGAAAGAGACTGTTTTCACAAGTGTACTAGAGGGTGACTGAAATTTCAATACAGTTCAATAATAATAATAATAATAATAGTAATAATAATAAATAAATTGAAGATAAACCTTCATAGGGTTGATTAAAAGATTGATTAAAATCCATGTTTGCAGAAGAAATATGATTTGACCCTAATCTAAAAAATATCACCTCTCAGCCTGATGTTCCACAACACCAGGCACATGATCTCATGACAAGAGCAAAGCAAATTTGATGATTCACCATAATTCAAAGGGAATGAAACAAAATGAAATTAGGAAACATGAAAACTGATGGGTTAGTCCAAACCATGTGAAGCACTACTCTATCCACAAAAACAATGATTGATATATATGAATAAAAAAAACACAACTTAGTCATGGACTTGTGAAACATGTCACATTTTACAAAGACACACAGTGCCTGTGATGATACAAATCATACAATAATGGTTAATAACAATAAATACATCTATTTACAACACAGGCAAGCAAAAGCAAAACTTTGAACCACCTAATCTTGAGGAATGGTTAAAAAAGACACACTTCAATCAACACATACCATTGGGAATGATTTCCCATTAAGACAACATTTATGAGATTGGTTAATTACATTCCTTTTCAAATGCAAAACAACAAAGCATAATGAAAACAAGTAATGTACACTTTACGTACATTAGTGACATAAAATTTAAACCAAACTGGAGGAAAATATATTACATCAAATGTGGAAGAAAAACCAGCATTTTACCAACTGTGCGTGTAATCTAATAAAAGTTCAACACGACTCCATGATAAAGGTCCCATATTTTCATTCTTAGACAAGAATCAAAGCATGGCCTTCCATCTCTTTCCTCCAGGAACATATTACAATTATGGTATTGATTTCTTGAACATCTGTATCACAGTATCTAAAAAACATCACAAACTAATTTGATCCTAAACTTCATATTAAAGAATCACCTAACGTGCATTATCACCAACTGAGGCTGCCAGGACTCCCATCATTGATTTCAGCCAAGCTTTACAATAAATTTACAATTGTATCAGTGTAACTTGCTAACATCAATTTAAAGGCCACACATTAAACAGAAATATAATTCTTATGAACAGATAACATATCAAGCCAAAGCTAAGTACTTAAAAGATTACATCTGATGAAGTGACATTTTTGTGAAAAGTTTACAGCAGTTGATGTCCAGTCAACTCCAATGGCATTTCTGCATGTAAAGGGACATTTCGATTAGTTTAATAATGGAGAGAAAAGTCATGTACATAGTAAGGGGAATCATGGCAAAACCCACCTATTCAGGAAACCAAAGGCCAGGCTGGTACTGCGTTTTAGCAGGACTTAATGGAGCAAACCCATATGAAGCTGCAACCTGAGTATGCGATGAGAATACAGCAGGCTGCATGTGCGCTGGCAGTGGATGTGCAGCATGAGATGCAATCATAGGTCGAGCACTGGCATGATGGGCTGGTGGAGGGAGGGCCCTTCTGTAACAGACAGTGAAACGAAAAATCAATGTGAATTATAATAAAATAGCACTAAACAAATTAAAACAAGCAGGTAGCTGTCTTTGAATAATGCAACTAACATGAAGAGCTAAAACGGATGGAATATCTGATAAATTTAAAAAAAAAAAATTGGTGAAGGTGCAAATAACATACATTGCAATGTAACAAATCTGATTCCTGGTAAGTACACAACTTTTTCATGGTAGGATTTAGTGATAATTTTACTGAAGATTAAGAAACCAACTTCCGCTGATTTAAATTTCAAAAAAACTCAACTAAAGATTTGGCCAGAAAAATAAGCACATTCCACCCTCCATAGATTTTGCAACTTTGACAAAGCATGCCGTCATTATTTTCGCCCTAAAATAGTGACCCATTTGCATGGACGACCGGGACAACCCCATTAGTACAACAGAAACAGCAGTTAGTACATCACACCAACAAATATTTACAGCGTCCAGTGCACTTCACCGCAAAGAAACAAAACAAAGCTAAAGGCAAGTAAATACAACAGCCACAACAAAGATAATAAGTCCAAAATGGCGCGTTCAAAGCATCACGGTTTGCCCGTACTCGTACCCTGTGGTGAAAGGAGGGACCTGGTGCCCGGCGGGCAGGTACGCAGGCTGAGTCGTCGTCACATACACGGTGGGGCGTCGGTACAGGTCGGACTGGTGGTACAAGGGCTGCCCCGCCGCTGCCGCCGCCGCCGCCAGCTGGTGCGGGTGTTGCGGCGACAGGCGCGTGTGTGCAGCCGCCGCCGCAGCCGCGTGGACCGCCGCCGCCGCGTGGGCCGCGGCATGGCTGGCATGGCTGGCATGGCCCAGGGGCTGAGGAGACAAGTGAGCCGTACTGTGCCGGCTGCAAGGGAACACGCTGTCAGTACACCAGTGCCACCATCCTCCCGCTCTGCATCGTCAGGGCTTACAAAATATCTCGAACTCCAAAGAGAGTCGGGAGAACACAGGCAGAGATCGGGCAAGACCCACGCCAGGCATGCCGACACTCATTTTACGCCCCCCCCCCCCGCACCAAAAAGAAAATAATTAAAAATAAATAAATAATAAAACAGACAAAAAATTGACAACTGTGACACTCGGCATCGTCACAGCTTGCAAATATTTCGAACTCGAAAGGAGAGTCGAGAGAACAGGCAGTGTTCCGGTTAGAACCACGCCATGAATGCCGACGCAATTCTCCTTCTCGCCTCCCAAAGAGAAAAAATATAAATAAAGGGAGTGAAACGGTTGAATGGTCAAATTTGATAGTCATTGCTGAACAGTAGCCGCGAGCCGCGCTGAAGGAGGCTCAGCCCGCCGCCTCACCTGTAGCCCTGGTGAAGGGCCGCCGTGCTCCACGACTTGGCCAGCAGGTGCTGGTCCCTGGCCACGGCCACGGGCTCGCCGCGGTTGTTGTGCGCCGCGGGCGGCTGCGCGTACTCCTTGGGGTAGTCCCGGTGCGTCACCACGGGAACGGCCGGCACCGAGGGCTCCCGCTTGTGGCGGCTGTGGCTGCTGTGGTACGCCATGGCGTGCGCGGAGGGAGGCGCCAGGAAGTCCCTGCCGGAGTGCGCGGCGGGCGGGGCCCACGACATGCGTTTGTCTCCGCTGCAACAGACGGCAATGTTCACCGATGGCAGCGGTGCGAAGAGAAACGGGCAAGGTGGCGGCGGTCAACATACCTGGCGTAGACGATGTGCTGCTCCGGGATGGGTGCCGCCGCCGACGTCGACACATAGTGGTAGCCCGTCCCGGTGCTCACGGCAACCCCAATGCCAGCCATGTCCTTGCAGTTGCCAGGATGGCAGGCCGGGTGGAGCACCTGTTGCTGCACTTGCTGCTGCTGAACCTGCTGTTGTTGAATTTGCTGCTGCTGCACTTGCTGCACCTGATGTGACTGCTGCACTTGCTGCACCTGATGCGTCTGCTGCACTTGCTGCTGCTGCTGCACTTGGTGCTGTTGTATCTGAGCCTGCTGCTGATGTTGCTGAGTCTGTTGTTGGGACTGCAGAACTTGCTGACTCGACTGGTGATTGTGAGCTTGGTGTTGATTTTGGGGCAGCAGATAGTCCCTGTAACCAGAAAAGGCAAGACTTCACAACATCAAGTAAATAAGGATGATAGTGTTGAAACAAAGTGAAATGGTGGCTCAAGATTAGCAAAGAGTGACATGCCTCTCGTCGGCCGCAAGTTACTCAAACAAACGATTGATTCCCTTCAAATGATAATAATAGTTATTACATAATTAATTTATGTAACAAAGTAAATAGACCGTTTTTCCACGCTTCCAAGTATCATGTCCACAAGCCAGCGCATTTGTGTGGGCAATATTTTACAATTTGACCACAGTGTTCTTTTCCTCACAACATTCTTCATCGAACACCATGGCCAAGACATAAAATATCACCCACACAAATACACTGGTTGGTGGCCAAAATACGTAAAGAAGCCTGTACATGGGCTTGGAGAAAAAGTCTTTTGTTCCTACGACTTGTTTGAATTAATGTCTTTGCTTTCAGCTTATGAGTCATGCGAGTACTGTACAGTATGTCATTCTAGGATACTACGCCTACAACATAGGGGAAGGAAAAAATTATGAATAAATTTTAACTACAGAGGGGCTGTACCTATGAGTCAGGGTGTTGTGGATGAGACTGGAATTAGTCATTGTGGTATATTCTGGGCCCTGGGCCATGGCCTGAGTCACGGCCTGCGTCATGGCTTGATTTAGTGCCTGACCCATGGCTTGGCCCATAGCCTGCCCCATGGCTTGATCAGGGTTCACACTTGTTATCACATTTGTGGTTAGACTTTGACCCATGCCTGGCAATCCACAGTCCGATTGAACTTTGGAAAGGAGACGCTTCTTCTGGGAGTGTGATGGTGTGCTGGTAGCATAGCTTGAGCTGCAGAGACAGCACACAGATATGCTTCATATTTCACAGTATTTCATTTCATACAACACCCTCCAACTAACATGAAGAATCCACAAGAGTCTCAACTTTTAAACAATTCTATGATATGACACCTTTAGTCAATGTTATTCCACTAAAAACACGACCAGGCATGAAACTAAAACACCCAAGTAAGTAGATGAAATGCTACAAAATCCATAAGTACAGCATTGTGTTTTTCATTACATTTTAACTGAGACCCTAGCTGCGTCCAATAATTTTTAGGACCCTTGTTAATCAGGCGCGGATCTAGGGGAGACGTAATAGGAATAGGAATGATTACACACACACACCCCCAACAGACACACACACACAAACACGGGCCGCCTGAAAGGTAGGCAGAGAAAACCATTTTGCCCCGTAAGTAGGCAAAAAAAAAAAAAAACCCACTGATTCACCACCTCCTGAGAATATCCTGGATCCGCGCCAGTTTTCTTTGGTGTTTTAAACGATCTTATGGCAAAAAAGATAAATGAGAGTGTGGTGTGTATCCATAGAATACAAAACAAAAGAATTACCTGTGATTTGGCTCGTGCTTGACTTGATGGACAACCTGCGGTTGATGAGAGTGATGGTAAGTGGAGTGCTGCTGGTGCTGCTGCTGGTGCTGTTGTTGTTGCTGTTGTTGCTGCTGCTGCTGTTGATGGTGCTGCTGCTGCTGCTGCTGTTGCTGTTGAAGTTGATACTGTTGCTGCAGCAGAGCAGAATGCTTGGCCGGGCTGCGGTGGTCTTCACCATCGCTGTCAGCAACAGTCACGCATGAAATAACATTGGCACAATGCCGATTACTGACACTGGCTCCAGCATTGGCCGTTGTGATAGTTGGCACAGCTGCCGCTGCGGCTGTGCTGTTGGGGGCAGCCGTTCGATTAGCAGGAACCGCGTTGCCTGCTTGAGATGCAGGGGCAGCACTGCAAACAAAGGATTATTTTAGTGAGGAGGTCAATTTCACAAGCATGGTGGAGGAATTTACAGGGACACCCTACCACTTTGACGGCGACTCATCTTCACTGTCAGATATTGTTATGACGGAAACAGCAGGCGAGGGAGTGTCCACAATCGTGATGGTGTGCTGCCGCCCCGATATACCGGAGTGTCCCTACAGACAAGGACGAATATATTATCAAGCTTTTACATACATATTAAATTAATTTGATATTATTGTTATAGTGCTCTACCTGTCGGTGAGAAGATCTATGTGAGTGACGTGTTGAGCCACCAACTTGTTGTTGCCATTGGTTATTTTCATTAGGTGTATGCCTCCTTGTTACTCTTCCATTTGCACATTCTAAAACAAATGTATTTGAACAAAATTTAATACTGTCGCCCTCAGACATGTACTTGAAAAATAAACAGTGAACAGTAATTGAAGTGAAGTCAAATTGGGAAAATGTTTACCTGAAGGTGGTGTGCTTTCTTTGACTCTCTTTTTGACAGGGCTAAGCTGAGTTTGTTCCTTTTTGCCATCAGCAGTACGATGGTCAGACCGATGATCCTGCCTATGTTGAGTGTTTGTATGCGTTGCACCAGGAACATTCAACAAATGGCTATGGTGATGGCTGTGGTGGTGGTGTTGTGAAACCGTTTGCTGCTGGTTGGCTTTAGATACACCCCTCTTACTCCCACTACTAGTAGTGTTAGTACCTGCCACATTAGGCCAACTTCCATCGATTAAGCTCGAATCACCAGCTGAGTACACATCAGCAGCTACATCAACAGGGAACACAGGTCGCTGATCCTAAAAATAAATAAGAGATTATTACAATGTGTTCGCATAATCAAAATAAGAAACGGAAGACCATGAGACAACTGTGCAGTTCTTTTAAGTGGGAAAACTGACCTGCAATAGTGCACTTGAATCCACAATCAACCCCCTTCCCCATTCCCCGGCATCAGACAGAAGAGGTTGCTGAATGGCACCTTGATGTGCGGACAGCTGCTGCCAAGACGGCACAATCGCCATTTGTCTGTTAGCAGGCCAAGATGTCTGAACAGCATTTGTCAAGAGCATTTGCCTGCCATTTGGCTCCATTACTGATACAGGCACGGGTACATATTGTTGCTGACTGCCGACCTGGAATGACAAGAACAGGTCAGTATTACTTCTCTAAAATACAGTAACTGCAAGTCTTCAGGCATGATGCATACCTGCTGAGATATGATTGGTGGCTGTATTTGCAACTGTGGTGGTGGTTGCTGAGCCACAACTGTCAAGTGTTTTGTTGGTGAAGCCATGCTTTGGTAGCCAGGTGGACACAGAATTGAGTTGATTGCTAATTGGTGGCTTGGATACTGCCGCCGTCCATTGTACAATTGATACTGAAAAGAAACATGATTTGACCGTTTAAAAAATTCAATTACCTTATAAACAGTTCGCAAATGAAGAACCTACTTGATTCGTCAGTTGATTTGTCAGTTGATTGTTGTTGAACGTCAAGGTAACATTTCCATTGGAACTTGGTACAAAGCTTGCCACAAGTGAGGGAGCAGCAGCTGTTTGCTGATGGTGGTTCCCTGAACTTGTGGAGTTGTATGCATTCCTTCGACACACTTCCATCATTTGCACACTTGCCTTGACATTGTTGCAATGTGCATAGTCAACAAGGTGTGCCAAGTTCACAAAGGAATGATTTAATGCTTCGCCTGGGGTAATGCGCCGTTCCTGAGACAAAAGAGAAGGATTTAAACACCATATGAGATAAATGTGCACCCACGGAAGGAGTAAAAACTATGACCTAAACAAAGGATAATATAGAGAAGGGACATTACCACTTGGTCCATCGTAAGCATTCGTTTAAGAAGATCAATAAATTCTCGTCGATCAGCTTTTTCAGCCAAAAGCTCTCCCCCTTCCAAATCTGTGGGAACATTGACTTGTCCAATGTCATCAAGGCAGTTAAATATGTACTTCCGGGCTTCCTTCGATTTAATTCCAGTTTCCACTTCATGTTCCTCTGGAGTCTATTCACATAAGTGCAAATATGGCATTATGTAAAATGTCAGATAAAAATAAAATTTCAAATTACAAGCAAAATGTGTGTCTTCCCGGCATGGTATTTAAATCCTTACTTTGAGTCTCCAAAATGGGTATGTACTGTCCATGTCTCTATAGAAGAATTTTTGGGTTTTCGATGCATTGTTTAGCATGTGTTCCGTGGGTAATCCTTGAGTCTGGCTGATATATCTTATTTGGTCGTACTCAGACGAACCTGGGTATAGTGGCCACCCTAAAAATAATTCGGCCACTACACATCCCAGTGACCACATGTCAATTGCTTCACAAAATGGTAGACCTGGAAAGGACAATAAAATAGAATCAGTCAATGCTATAGTACTGATATGGATAATAAAAACAAGCCAAGAAGATACATTAACAAACCTAATATTATTTCTGGTGCTCTATAGTACCGACTTTGTAGATAAGTATTGCATACTGCCTTGCTGACATGAGAAGCACTACCAAAATCAATTACTTTAACTCTGTATGGCTGTCTTTGAGGATCTACTAACATAATATTTTCTGGCTTTAAGTCAGCGTGAATGAGGCCAAGTTGCTGAAAAATAACAAAATCACAAAATATAGAAATACACCTTTGACATGAATTGAAGCATGAAACATAATTTGATCAATCTGATGTACATTCAATCCACATCTAACCTTGAGTTTGAGGAGTGCAGTGAGGACTTGCTGTAATATGGGACGTATGAACTTGAGAGGCAGAGGAGAGAACTTGTTTTGCTTGAGAAAGTCATACAAGTTCTGCTCCAACATCTCAAACACAAGACATGTGTGGTTTTTATGCTGGAAGCCCTCAAGAGCACGAACAAAATTAAATTCATCTGCATTTTCTTGGGCAAGTCTTGACAATATGCCAACCTACGGTACAATGAAGATAAGATAAGTACAAAACTTTCAGAAGCAAGTCCTTTTCCAATTTCAAGGAAAAAGGTATTACCTCAATTTGTCCCTGTCGGGCATATGATGGATGATTTTTAAGAATTTTAATGGCAACAATTTCATTTGTGCCTTTTTTCCAGCATTTTACCACCTGACAAGAGAAACAGGGATGGTTACCAAAAATTTAGAAATAATTGTAAGAGGCAAACACATCAACAAAACAAACCTGTCCAAAGGTCCCCCGTCCCAAAAACTCCAACACCTCATATTGAGTGGTGTTGGAGTAGAGCACCTCATGCTGAACCAGCTGGTAGTCGCCATCTGCAGAGGAGGAGCCTTGAGGGGCCGCTGCTGCTGCCGCACCCCCTGCTCCCCCCTTGCCGTGCGCCGTCGTTGTTGGAGCTGCTGCCGCCGTGGCCACACTATCACCATTACCCTCGCGCGAGCACGACTTGCGCTGCAGAAACAGGAAGTCAGGCACAGGTCGTGAGGATTAGGGGGCAGCACAGCATGGAGAGCATGACACTGTATTCATAGTTTGTAATCAGCAGTCTCATTAAATTTATAAAAATAAAAAAAAAAAAAAAACTATGCTACATACAACAAAAAAGCTGTGATATGTTAAACTAGTCAAAACATTTCAAATCGACAGCATGGAATTTAATTTAAGATTGAAAAATGCAATTTTCTTTACTAACAATGTAGAAAGAAGAAAAAAGAAAGAGAAACAACTGGCTAAAAGTTGCAAACTTAGGAATATAGATGTGATTGGACCACTAGTGCTACACTTTACCATCAAAAGATGAAATGTTAACATTAAAGTTTCCGAAAAGATGATGAAAAATGAATATGTTGATTTAAATGGCTGAATGAACCTTGAGTCATATACACAAAAATCATCCACAGACAATATTAATCGAGCAGATACTTTGTTGAACACATTCCAAAAGTCTTTAATTGGATACCACTGATCAGTCAAATACACATCTGGAAAAGGTTGGATGACTATGAACAACCAGTTTTGTAAGGTATCATAGCAGCTCTACAGATTTTTTGAAACAAAATAGCAATACATCAATACTACTGATAACTACTTTTCCTTGATAAAGACTTTCTCAAAAAGAATACTTAGAAGCTTTTGACTGCACTTTAAAACATGTAAAACACCCCAGGACATGTTTTTCTACAAAACAGGCTTCAAACTTTTTAAAAAATTGGGAGGGAGTAGCTCAAAAGATAATGAACACAGGGTTGAGAAAAGCTCTCACAAATTAAGAGACATTACTGATTTTACAAGTTCAAAACTTCACAAACCCTTGAGCTGTTTTGCTGCCCTACGCACTGCTTTGTGCGCACCTTTTGTCCACATCGCTGATAGGTGTCAAGAAGTTTTATGGTGGAGGCACGCACAAAGGTCTGCGGGATGTTGCTGGGGCTTCGCTGTACAGCATGCTTAGCAGCACCAACAGGAACAGTATGATGCGGCAATTGATGCTCACTGGTTGTTGAATGTTTGGACACTGGGTGAAGGCCAGTCACCTCGTTCAAATTGTAGAGCCCATCAGGCAGCACAGCCAAATCCGCCTGGGGGCACAGCATGAGCCGTGTCAAATATAAGTATAATTCAAATTTTTACTACTTTTTTTGGAAAATTAAACAAAAATCCACAAGAACACAATTAAGTGAAGGATTAAGATTATCTTAGAAAACATTGTTACACCAAAGTGGACGAGGCATAGTAGTGAGAGAAATATGGACACTACTTTAAGCTGTATTATTTGGCAGAATTTGTAGAGCAGCTGATATGATGACTTGAAGCAAATACCGTGTCCTCATAAGGATTAAGGTAAGATTAAAGTGTACAACAATTTGTAACAAAACAGTTACCATAGTAAATTAAAGTTAATCAACAGATAACATGGCAAGAGATAACTGTGCACACTTTACCCCAGAAGAAACACACTTCTTTTCTTCTCAGGATGTTGAAAAAATCATTCAATACTAATTTGAATGTCTTTAACTTCAAAGCAGAACTTAAAATTGAAATTTAATGTTTCTGATCACTTTTTTAAGAGTTCTAGGTTTCCAAAGATGCGTAGTGTTTCATAGATGAGCCCAAGATGACGGGATGAATCTTCCTTCTGATATTATTCTTGAAATATAATTTTTTTTACAAGGTAACACGTATATGTCAAATATTTCTGATCACAGCATCTTATTTTTTTAAAAAAAATTGAAAAACATACTACATATAAGGATTGCAAAGGAAAAGTTACAGGTGATTTCAGCACTCTTCTCAAGACAAAAATTTTTAAAAGAACTTTGAATACCCAATTAAGTGTTTCAAAATTTTAGTGGGAAAGGAAACCAAAATAATAAGCGGGTGAGGATGTAACCAGGACAATTTACTCACCTGCCCAACTTGAGGGCTGGGGTCCAACTTCCGCTTCTTGTGAACGTGGGACACGCCAGTGTTCGCTCCAGAGCAATGGATGAACATGTCACAGATTCCCTGCATGTAGGAAAGAGGAATTAGTTCTCAGTCATAAAAGAACAGAACAAAAGCAGGAGTGAGAGGCATAACGAGACAAAAATTGACTGAATAGGAGCATGAGATCATATAATTTTGGTAGAAACTATGATGAGTAGGTAAGCTTTTAGCAGTCAAATGTAATGACATACAAGATAGATAACTGTCTCAGAATGGTTGATATGGGTGCCAGGTGTAATTATAAAGCAGACTGTAAATTCTCTGCACCTCAAAATAATATTGGGAAAGGAATGAAAACCAAACATTACTGACATAGTGCAGCACTGTGTAGGTTTAGAACTCAGTAATGAACTGTGAACAGATGAATTATCAGCTGAAAGGAGAGGGGTAAAGCAACAAAAATGCAACTGATTTTAATCCCCTACACAACAGGTAAAATATATTTATCAGGAAATCAACTTCACAATGCCATCCAATAAAACAATGTCCACATGGCAAACAAAGGTTAAAACACCATCATGAAAGAACACCAACTGGAAGGTGCAAAGTGGATCCATCTAAAGCATAAGAACAGGTAGCATTTGATATTTAGAAAAGCCTCATGGTAGGTGGATGTGAAGGCCCCAATGAGTTTTTAATAAAGTTTAGTTAAAAATCATTTGCTATATGCTATGTGATTTCTTTAAAATAGATGACCCCGCTGTTGATTTATTTCTTTGACATAGCCAAGAAATATTTGGCAAGCCTGATCAGGTTTGTACGGATCTTAGATTGCCAAGCAAAATGAAATTAGCAAGTAATGCAAAAGTGGAAAAGCAGCACAAGAATTATATTTGATGAAAGCTCTTAATATGCTGCCGCCACCACCACCAGCTAAAGAAGCGTAACACGTTGACTGTGACAAAACCACATGTGACGTCACATTTATCAAGATAAGATTGTTCATAGAAAAATGATTTTCATAATGTGAAGTTTTACGAAGATTGGACAACCTTGTACAAAAAGCACTGTCGCAATCAACATGTTAACTTAGAAGGAAAGGTTTTCAGTACAATACTTTGACCCAATAAATTAATAAATGCATGCACGCATGATAGCATTAAATATAGAGAACTTTGTTCCAATCTAGAAGCTAATCCCAATTACATACCCAGTCTAGATTCCCTTATCAGCATGACGCTTGATGATAGAATCTTGCCTGAGCACACAAAAATATTATATACACCTTTATCATTTCACCAACATGGCACCCATTGTTCTATATGCTATCTGTAGCATGAACACACGGCCAAATAAAAGGGCCAATTGGAAACATTCAATTTCATCTTTTAGAATAGAGCAAACAACGGTAGTACATAAACCATAATAAATCAATATGTCAATTATTAGGTGAATAAGGGGGCAAAATGAATAGCACATGTGAACAGGGCTAAGCTGTATGATCCTGAACACTCAGTGCCCAAATGATAGGAGTAATAATCACAGAGAAGATAAATTGAGGAAAGTTAACCCTACCACGGATCTAGTCCCTCTAGGCTTGGCGGGGGTTCACTTGTTGACAGCCCGCAAGGCTATCTACTGCTCCAGATGTCAAAACAATCATCCAAATACGAGGCTAAACGCGCAGAGGACACTCCCTACCGCCCAGCCCCACAGGAGCGCTGGAACGACAAGGTATCGCGACGAAAGCGAGACGCCAGCAGGCAGCAGCAGCAACGGGCAATGGTAAACAAGCGCCGCTTGCTCGCTACGCCCAGGCCCCACCGCAAACCTAGTTTTCATGGCAACTCCGTGGCAACTCGCAACTAGCAGAGCATAGACACCAAGGGACAAAACAGGGTCCTGGGTCGCAGGGCCGCTTTAACACCGTCACATCGCGTCCTCGCCTTCTCGCTTCAAGGGACAACATATGGATGAAAACAAAGCGGCGAGCGACACGGCCAGGCAACCTAGACCTCAATTCGGGTCGCCTCCCAACCACACAACTGACAATATCCCCATTCGATTTCTACACACGAGTACAACCATTTTTTGGTCCCTATTCTCACCTCGATCTTTCCTTGTCCATCCAAAAGGAATCAAATTTCATAGTGACATGCGGACAAAGAGGCCTTCAAATACCAGCCATCTTGAAACCCGTGACGGGCGAAACCAAGTTTGTCGGATGGTTTTTTTCTGTTTCTTAGTTCGAAGGGTGCCGCAAGCATGAGGCTTTCACTGGATCACAGAGTTTCCCCATTAAAGAGTTTGGGGCCGTTTCGTTCGAGCGCACAAGTGCCCACGGATCACTGCATTTTCCACTTCATTTTCTGCTTCACACACGTCCACGACACCGAGATCGCTCACAAATGTACTGTTGAGAGGTTGGGGGAGTGCGGCGGCGGCGGAGAGCGTCGGAGTCGGGTCGGACCTGGGTCGGGGAGCGAGGAACCTGGCCCTCCGAGAAACATTGAACCACATTTGAAATCCAAAGACCTCTGCCTTGCACTTTTTTGTTAATGTCCCACCATTGGTTCTCCTCGTAGCTCAAAATTGCGAACCGTTTCTCATTCAAAGAATGTATTGCGACCCGAGTGAGCTCATTTCCGAATCAACTCCCTCACACGACAGATCTGCTTGCCATTTTTCGACAGGGCGTTTCGAGCACCTGCAGCCTGCAGCAGACGCTCAATTTACTCATTAGCACTGTTTGTCAGTTTGGATTGCACTATTTTAACACGCAGGCAGTAGTAACGTCTAGTGTAGACGAAGTTCATGTATCTCGAGTACTTGACGCCCGCCGCGAAATGTGGCGCAGATACGGACGACACAACCTCCCCTCCCGCATTCCCTTTCTCTCTCCCACTCAGCCGATTTCACACTCTCTCGCCTTTGCGTGGGGGGGAGGGGGGGGGGGTAAGGGAGCGGGCGTTCATTCATACGAAGAAGAGCCCTATCCGCATATGGAAAGCATTGGTAACAATTTCTAGCAGTCATTTCAAATTAAAATCGGCACTTTGAGTGTAGCTCCCACGCATTGGCTGCATTACAAAATTTGAATGGTGCTCAAAGCCGCTTCGCACGTGCGTGAGTGTGTGTCGTGCCGCGGCAGTCGTGCGCGTGTCTGGCACGAGATCAAAAATCCCGACGAGCCGTCCCAGCTGCCCCCCCCCCCCCCCCCGGTGGCACAGGGTGGCATACGGGGTCCGTCGTCGCCGCTGTGGATAGGGACGGCGGCGCGTCGTTCGGACACGGTGGCCTTATTTTCGGCTTATTTTGCCTGTTTCATCCGCGGGCACGGCGGCGGCCCATCCACTGGTGGCGGCCGCGGCGCGTGCACTGTTTCTGCTTCCGGACGACCGGACTCGTTATGGGAACTTGGTGCTTCCCCGGGCCACCGCCCTTGGCGGTCAGCCACCTCACCTGTCTCGCCTAAACGCAGTGCACCTCGGTGGCCGTGACAGGCTGCGCCGCCGGAACAAGTTTGAAGCGCGAGTGGGCCAGGGTTCGATCCCGGACCCCGTCATCGGCATTGCGGCGCCGTCACCCCGATGGCACCGCGGCGTTCTTGGCAGCAGGACTTCGAGGCCTCACGACTCTATAAAGGCTTAGAGTCGTAAAGACCCCCAGAGTACTACATGTAGGACTCTACCATAAGCTTCACCCGACCGCCTCGTTTCTCATACCGGAGCTGGTAAGCACGAGATAAGGAGGAGGAGCCTCAACATTTAAGCCCATTGCTGCCCCAACTTATCGCTCAAGGTTCACTTCCTTCGAGCCGCGCGCTCCCCGTCCCCCATGCTCGGCCGGCGGCAGCTCGTCAGTGCGGCTTCACGCGGTAAACGAGTCGTGAGTCCGTGACGTCGCCGTCGTCAACGCAGTGAGCCCCGGTAAGTGGCCTGTCCTGTACGAACCTGTGCCCTGCGCCCCTCCTGCTGCGATGGGAGCGGCGCCGTTCCAGCTGCTCGAAGCTCCAACACCGGCTCGACCGTCTGGCCGAACAGCGAGGTGACGCTGTGGACAACGCTGTGCGCAGCGCGCCACCCTGGACACACTCGCAGCCACGCACCCCTACCTCGCCCGCAATGTTTCACCGGGGCAGTCCACAGTCGGCCGTTCGATCCTCAGGAGGGGGAAAATCCCATGATGGCAGGCCAGACCGCCGCCCCGCCGCCCCGCCGCCGGCGCGCCGCGCAGGGAGGTTCCAGGGAACTCCAGGGAAGGGTGCACTGGGAGGGAGGGAAGCGCCCGTGGCAACTTGTTGCTCAGCCCCTGTGGACGCGGGCCCTGCGGTAGAACGCGGTAGTAGGGGCGGGCTATGCGTGTATTCACTTATCTGTATCGTTCGAACTAAAAACGTTAAAAAATTACAATTGGCCTTGATTTTCCGCTCTTTATAGTGTCGACGTGTTGGCTTTTTCTTAACAGCCAACATGAGCATCACGCTGAACCTCAACCCCCTGTCGCCTGCGGTCGGTGGCGTGCTCCTCGCCATCAAAGCTTTGGGGATGGACGACCGGGTGGTCAGGAAAGAAGTCGACTTGTCCGCGGTAAGGACTCCCCAGGTTCGGGTGTCGTGTGCCATCTCGTCCAATTGGAGTGACAAGTCTTTGTTCGGTGCAGGGACTGTCTCTGCACACGGTGCCCTCCATCGAAGACGGCGGCTTTTGCCTATGGAACAGGTGAGCGACCACGTTCTCAGGTTCAACCTGTCTCCGGCCTCTCTTTCCCGCGACGAGGCCGGGAGGCGATGGTTATGTTCTCTCTTTTCCGCTCCTTGCAGCCACGCCATCGTCGCCTACCTGGCGAGTGCCTACGGCGACGGAGGGAGCCTGTACCCGAAGGAACTACAGAAACGAGCCAAGGTGGACCAGTGGCTGCACTTCTCCAGTTCGATCCTCTACAGCAGGCTTATGGACATGACGGTGCGTCGTCGCCACCCCGACCTTGTACTGTTGTATGCTCTGCCACAAGACTGTTCTGATTGACTGGCGTGCGTTGAGCAGGAGCCCCTGTGGACCAAGCGGTCCAAGGTGGTGTCTGAGGAGGCGTGCGAGCGCGCCGAGGCCGCCTTCCGGATGCTGGACGCCCAGCTGGAGGCCGGCCCGGCCGGCCCGTGGCTCTGCGGCGAAGACATGACCGTCGCGGACCTCTGCTGCGTGCCACTCGTCGCGGCCATGGAGGTGAGGATCGAGACGGTGGGCGGAGGCCGCCCCTCTCTTCCGTTGCTCATGTCTGTTCGTTTATTGCGACTAGATCTTCGTCGGGGCATCCAGGCACTACCCTAGGATGACGGCATGGGCGGATCACTGCAGGACGCACGTCCCCGGCTACGTGAGTGTGGTGGAGGCGTGCCGCCAGAGGTACATCACCATCATCACGTCCAAAATGACCGCGTGAGCTTGGGATGCGACGAGCACCGCGTCCAGCACCGCGTCACGCGCCGCGTCACGCGCCGCGTCACGCGCCGCGTCACGCACCGCGTCAAGCAGCGCGTCACGCGCCACGTCAAGCACCGCGTCAAGCAGCGCGTCACGCGCCACGTCAAGCACCGCGTCAAGCACTGCGTCAAGCCCTGCGTCAAGCACGTCGTCAAGCGCCGCGTCAAGCACCACGTCAAGCACTGCGCCAAAGACCGCGGCCAGCACCGCGTCCAACACCGCGTCACGCACCGCGTCAAGCACGTCGTCAAACATCGCGTCAAGCGCCACATCACCTAATGACTGAAGTTTCCTTTACAATCGCATCCATTCCATATTTTGTCCGTGTACCTGTACTGTTTTCGAACTGAAAGAAATAAATCCAGAGAAAATGTAAGTACGTCGGGTCCTTCTCTTTAAATCCCGCGCTACTCGCGGCAGGCGGACTAACGTAGCAGCTAGATGCGCGGATGCCGAGTAGGATCGGCAACGATGGAACAAACAAAATGATGCATAGGGGCCAGTCCAAACATAGTTTTAAACGCTCCAATCATGATGGCGATTGTTGAACACAATTCTCCTCCCTTCTAGCATACTTGTCATGAACATGTTCAGCTTGGCAACAACGCCCCCCCCCTTTCCCCCCCCAATTCTCCCGCCACCGCTGAGGAAGGTGTTGGTTGTTTTGCGAGATATGCGTTCCAAGCGTTTTGCCTCCCGCTCAAACAAATCAAGAGAGATCCCTTAAAGGTGAAGAACATGCAGTTGACTCTATCTGATCAATTTTGATACGTTTCCGCGAAGTCGGAAGGGAGACGCTCGACCTGAAACGGTATTCACATGTTTCATCAGACCAGCTTAACCTGTACGCTCTGTCGCACCATTGTGTACCCATCTCATGTCAATCATTTTAAGGCTCTCACCTTTTCGTTTTCGATGTCGTGTCTGCCACTGTTCAAATTATTACTTCAAACTTGTATTTTATCAGATCTTTATGACTTTCTATCAGTGCGAACGTTATACATAGGCGTTCTCAACCCATCAAAACATTCTGTGCAGGTTATGTTTTCTGGTGGATCATTCCCCTATTACAGAAGTCATAAATACTTTCATGATCCTATCAAGGGAAACTGTTGGGAAGACTTTTCAAACATGTTAAGACTCTTATGTGCTACGCCTCTGTAATATTTTGATGGCATTTGCATGTCGTACCTCAACATGCCTCTCATGTGACTCTCATGCCCCAAGGTTTTGTTGTTAACGTTCATCTTTTGAAAACCCCTTGTCATTGAACATGTGGCAGATTTTCTATACAGAAATGGTTCCATTTACTTTGAGAAGGGGGCTCACATGAGTGGGATAATTTCCAGGTCTATTTATTTATCACTATGTGTTATTCTTTCATTTTTCTTTCCATTACAGGTCTATTTTACTTCATGTTTGTTGTCCATTTCTGGAAAGGAAACCTTACTTAGTTGGTGAGTTTCAATTTTGACTGTTTTTTGTTTCTTGAAATTTATTGGTTGGTAATGTCAGCCTTTCTTGGCTCTCTCTTGCATGTTTTCAGGCCAGGATCTGCATTCTTTTACCAGAATTATCAATGAAACATCATGCAACATCAGAAGGACAGAAAACGGAGTAGATGGGATCATCCAAACCAGCAAATAGCTTGGCCCCCTCTGCAACATCCAGAACTTCAGAGTGGTTGGGGACAGGGTTCAGGGCCCTGGTACACTCCCCATCCTCCCATTCCTACTCTTCACCCTCCTCCCCCTCACCATCCTCCCCCTCACCATCCTCCCCCTCACCATCCTCCCCCTCACCATCCTCCCCCTCACCATCATCACCCCCCACCCCATCCTCACCATCTACCTATTCCTCCTTATCCAAATTATCCAGGGTTTGATCAGTTTTCTGCTGCCTATCACAGTGACAGGTTTGATGGGCGAAACTATTTTCAACATCCATATCAAAGTCCATTTTGGAGTGGTTATGGAAATACTGTACAACAACCTGCCTATCACCAGAATGGTCACCACAATTTCCAGGGTGATGGACAACCAGGAAATACTATGGAAAATGGTAGAACTTCTGTGAGTTTTAATGGTGAAGAAAGTGATAACTGCAACCCTACAGTGAATTTAGACCCTCTAGTTTGTCCTGGTGTTCAAAGTTCAGTAACTGAGACTGTCAAGGATCCAGGAGCCTCTCACACTGGGGCGAAACCTCAGAAGGATCGAACTCAAAAGAAGGCTATTGATAAGGATACAAGTTCAAAGGTAGCCCATTCTCAAAATAAGAAGAAGAAAAAAGAGAAGAAAGGTAGCTCTCATATATCACCATCTAAAACATTGCACCCTAGCGGCAGAGGGAAATCTAAGTTGAGCAATGCACATAAAAAGTCACCCCTGAAACAACGTTGTCGAAGGGGAAGTGGCATTCAACAAAAAGGATGTGAAAATTCTGAAAGATTTCCGTTGTCTGTCAGAAGGAGCCCACACAACGGTAACGGTCTGTTAAGCAGAGCCACTGTGCCAGGTGACAGAGGTGGCCAGAAAGGCAGTGGTGTTTCAGGCAAAGGGGCTCAAAATGGGATTGGTTATTTGGGCAGATCCCCAATGCCAGTGGGGAGAGGTCGTCTAAATGGCAGACCTCCACAGCCTTTTGGAAGAGGTGCCCGTAATCTTTTTGGCAGAACAGCTGAGAATTATCAACGGTATGGATCTCAAGTTTATGATGATGACAAAGATGACGAAAGTAATGAAATACATCATTGGCTTGTAAACAGCAAGGGAGAGGAAAGGAAACCTGACAATGATTCTGTAAACAAAGATCCCCTACCTGGAAGTGAAGAAGCAAGAACCAATGCTATAAAAGAAGCTGCTGACAGACTTAAACAAGCTTTAAAAACCAAGAAGAATGTGAATCTTAATAAGCTTCTGTCTTCTGGTGAGGAGTCTAAGAGTGACAACCAAGCTCAAAAAGTACTGAAAACATGCCCCAAGAATTTAGCCCAGCTTGAACTTGATGCTAGTGACATGAGAGCCATTGGTAGAGCAAACACTGAGAAGACCAACTGTCATGCAGAAGATGATTCAGATGATGACATAATTGAAGTTCAGCGACCTCCTTCACCTGTGCACCAGGTCATTGACCTTGAGCCATCCAAATTATTTCATGGTTCCAGTAGTTCCTCTGACAATAATCATAGTGATGACGATGACGATGATGATGTTGATGATAGTGATGATGATGTCCCTCTAGGCAAGAGACTTGGGCATGTGCAAAATCTTTCTCTAGATGAACATGACCTACTCAGTCTCAGTCTAGGCATTACTTCAAACCCCGCCCTTGATGAGGATGATGTGCCATTAAGGACAAGGCTTAAACATGTTCAACATCTTACCTGCACTGATAAAACCCGTCAAGCTGACAGCAATACCAGGGAAGAGGATAATCTCCCTGGACCATCATCAATGGAAGAATCTGAAAGGCCCACAAATTCATGTAATGTAAATCACTGTGAATTAATTCGGCATGAATTGTCAGTCTCACAAAAAAATAGTTCTAAAATAATGTCCCCTAAAATTGACAGTGCTCACAGTATTGTGAATGTTGAAAGTAATGATGAAATTAGCACACATAGTCCTGAAAGCAGTGTTCAACCACAGAGTACATTTTCACCAAGAGTTGCTTGTAGAGGAGGACGCTCTCCCAACAAGAAGAGACCGTCAATGCATTACCCTCTTTCTCCAGCACCTAATTTGGACCAGAGAAGACGACGATCATCATCATCTTCATCCTTGTGTGAGTCCACTACCACTCCAGGGGCACACACTGGCCTATCAAACTCACCTGACAGTGTTGATTCAACTTTTAAAAGGAATTATGATTCAAAACAAAGAAAAATAATTAGTGACCTGAAGAAAATCAATCAGAGCAAGCTTAAGGATCTTGTAAATAACCCAAGATCTGGTAAGTTAGATTTTGCAATGAAACAATTGATGAAAGAGCATCGCAGCATCCTTTCTAAGATGTCTCGGGAAGTTGCTGAGAGGAGGATCCCAGCAGAATATCTCAACCCAAAATCAACAGAGTTGCCGCCGGACGACAGTACTCTATTAGCAGATTTTGCAATTGACTGGTCAAGTCTACCAGGAGAGCTGATATCCACTCTTGGGGACCTATTTTATGATTGCAACTCAGAAACCCCTATGAACATCTGTGAATCACAACATAATATGACCCGTGAACCATGTGATTCACCAGGTAAATTTCACGATTTTACTCTTTTTTTCACACTAAGTTTTAAAGTGAGTCTTACTTTCATAGGTTGGTGACTGTGTCAACAGATGCTTTGTTATTTGTTTCAGATATTGAGCTCCTGTTCCCAGATAAAGGAAGTTTTCCAGATCGAAACGATGATCAGATAGGAGATGATGGTTTGGTGCTGGCACCAGCAATCAGTAAAGATGCTTCAAATTCTGTAAGAATCAGGGTCTGTCAGTTTGCTCGTGAAGAGCTATGTTTACCATCAGAAAATGATGAAACATGCACACTGGAAAATAATTTTGAACAATCTAGTCCTTCTACTCTGCCAGCGCTTATCAACACTGAGACTGATCTACTAGTTGGAGAAAAACAAGCGCAAATGGGCAACAGTGACTTGAGTCGGCCAAATGAGAGCAGAACTAATTGTAAGACACGGGAGGCAAATTCAAATCAAACTAATTACCCAAATCCTTTGTGTGTAACCCCCAGATCTTTAGAGGACTTTGATAGACCAACAAGGGAACCATTGAATATGGAAGTTGATGGCAGCGTCACTGAGACAGAGCCTCTGCAGTCCATTGATAATATTTCTGTAAACAGCAGTTCGACAGGTGCTGTCAAAGCGATCAGTAATAAAATTAAACCTGGAAAGTTAAAACAGAAAAAAAAGAAAAAGGCTAAGCAACAGATGCTTCTTAAAAAAAAGAAATTCGTCCGTCTTGAAGAGAGAAGTTGGTTTGTTGAATCAGTGTGTTCTACGAAGTCTAATTTATCCTTTAAGTCTAAAACTAAACAAATCACTCATAGTAATCCCTCTCCACAAAATGATGATGGAACAGTTCAAATCACCGAGACAGTTTCATCTGAAAATATTGCTGATGAGAACAGTAGAGAACATAATGGATTCATGGAAAATGTTAATCAGAGGAACCTACCTCATGACAACCCATCTTGCTCTATTGAGTCAAGTAATATAGCTGCTGTTCAGAATCAATGTGTGTCTATGCTACCTGTTCTTATGATGACTGTTCCTGCAAATGAGACTTCAAGTGAAATTAGCAATTTAACTGTTCCTGAGATGCAGAAGAGAATTGAAGAAATAGACAGGATGTTGCAAGATTTGGTTCAAGAGAGGTGTTGCCTTTCTCAATCTTTGAAAGCTGCTCTTGCAGTTGACAACTGTCAAAACACAGCAGTTATGCAATCTGCTCAACAATCTTCAGGACAAGATGATGTTGCACAGATTAATGTTAATGAAATTAGTGTTGTTCCTTATCATTCTGCTATTGAAAATTGTGGAGAAACCTCAAAACGAAAGTGTTCCTCCAATGATGAGGACAAAACTTCACAAAGGGTCTGCCATGATGATTTTGAGAGTATGCAGAGTATTGCTAATTCTAGCTTAAATGTTCAAGGTTCTATTAGTAATGTAGATTGTGCTGAAAATGATGGCAGTGTGCAGCCAGATCAAGTAAAGTCAAACAATTCACCAAGAAATCACAAAAATTCTCAGAGGAAAGATTCAGTCACCTCTTATTCTAGTGATGTAGATTTTGAGCTTGAGATTGATCACTTCCTCAATAATCCTCCTTTTGATTACCATTGTCTGAAAGAGGTTCAAGGTCTCATATATCATGTCAAGGTATGTGTTTGTGAAGATGTTGTTTCTTACCTCAATCTTGTACATCTACATTTCCTTCTTACTCCATATTGTTCCAGACTTGCAACTCTAGCATCTTCGCTGCCTCAGAGAATGGTCTAGTGTACTGGATTATCGATAATGAGCCCAGATATCTTCAGGGTTATTTTGGTGAAAAAACTGAAGTTTCTGTGAAATCTCTGGAAATAATTGAATCATGTTTGTATGCTGTAGATTACTCTGGCCAATTGCGCATCTATGATATTCCGGTAAATTACCATCTATGTGTCACTGCAGATTCACTCTTCTGCCTGTTCCATGTTAACTCTCTATCTGTTGTTCTCAGGATCTTTTACCAAACTGCTATCTCAATCCCAAACCCAAACATGTCTTCACTCTTGGGATTACTATATTTACCACTGTATTTGATTGGGACAGAGTTTATTGTGGATCATCTGAAGGATCTGTGATTCCCTTTAACACCAAGGTAAGGAGTGCTTGTATCTGTAATAATAATAATGACATTGATGTAATGTAATACTGTAATTACTTTGAAATTTTTCAGAGTTTTCTGGTTGAAGAGAAATTGTTTGATGTTGGGCATCCCATTCTATCCATGACCACTAAAACTGATTGCGGAAAGAGGTTTTTAATTGTTGCCTGCCGACGTCATCCTACAGAAATTCGTGATGCTGAATCAGGTATGTATGCTGCAAATTGTTATCTATAATGTTGTCTTTTAGTGAGCTAAGTGTAAATGTTACTGTGTTCCTAATGAATGTGCCTTAGGACTCCTGATTCGGTCTTTTGGTGGTAGTGAGTGGACTGTGTACACTGTTATCTCCTATGATAACTTGGTGTATTGTGGTGCAAACAAAAATAAGGTCTTGGTGTTCTGGTTTAAGGTAAAATTGTACGTATGAACTGGCTGTCCTCTGAAAACAAATTGAAATTATACTGTGTGAATCTGTCCTTACAGGATGGCAAGAAATGTACTGAACTAGTAGCAGGCACTGGGATAATCAACATGAAATTATATAACAATTATCTTGTGTGTGGTTGCCATGATGGTAAAATTTATGTCTTCAATTTAAGGGTAAGACACTTCTCCCTCCCCCATCCTTGTTATTTGATATCATCCAAAACTTTTTTTTATAATAATCATTTTGAATTTTAGTTTCACCAATTGATTTCTACATTGAGTGGCCCTGGTGGTATAATTTATACTATCACTTTCAATCGTAAAAAGGTATGATGCTAAGTTGGCTTTTTCCCCCAATGTTACTTTGTTCAGTTTTTCTCCTCTTAAAAATCTTGTTTTAATGTATGCATGTGCTCTTTTATTCTCAGATGTTGTGCAGTACACAGAAGAAATCATTGGTGTGCATTACTGCCACCTATCCACCGGAGAAACCTAACTCACCTGAAAAAGATCAGGATGACGTTTATGTAGTTTCTGAGCAAACAGAGCATAAGGCCTCTGAAATTTCTAACCATGAAGAAGGCAAAGTTTGTACTCTTTCAAAAGATCTTAGTCTTGGAAATTATGTTTGTCGTAATGATCTTGAGGGGAATATTCTTGCTATCAAGGTATTTTCATAAATAATTTTGATAAGTAATTAAAACCTTTTTGAAATATTTGAGGGTTTGACTTTTTTCTTCTTCTTTCTCCTTATGCAGATTGGGGGTGATTCTGATTTATTTGCTGCTTCTTCAAATGGCCTTGTTTATTGGTTTAGAGGAAGGAATTGGAAGGAACAAGTACATACAACTTTTGGGAAAATCAGACCCAATGGTTCACTTGGTGCTGTAACCTGTCTTGAGGTAGTGAAGTCCTCTCTGTACACAGGAAGTGAAGATGGCATACTCTGCATTTATTCCATTCCGGTAGTTAACATTAAAAAAAAAAAAAAAAAAAAAAAAACATTACTTTCCTGTATGTTTGTTCTGTATTTATGCTTTATTTTATCCTTTTCAGTTTAAACCAGGAGGTACAGAAATTGTTGAGCCAACATTAACTTACAACATCTCGAATGGAATTCAGTGCATGGAGGCTTGTTGGAACTTTATCTATATTGGGACCAAAGTTGGATCTGTGATCCCATATAGTTTAGATGTAAGAACACCTGTTTCTGCTATACTTTTTTTAGGGTGCTATCTTGATTCAAGCTATATCTCACTGGGTCTGCTTTTTTTCCTCTCTCTCTCCCCAAATTTCAACTTGTACAGGCTAAAGAGGTGGGGGAACCCTTATCATCAGGTGACCATCCTATCTTATGCATAAAAACTCACAAGGAAGGACCAAGGCGTGTGCTTATTGTTGCATCTCGTCAGCAAAATATTGCCATTCGCGATGCATTGTCTGGTGAGAATCTCTCTGTCTGTGACTTATCATATCATTTATTTTGCATCAACTAAGGTTCAACTTCATTTCAGGTCTCCTCCTGCGTTCTTTTGGGAATTGTTCTTCAGAGTTGACTGTCTACAGTGTTCTTTGCCACAACAATCTGGTCTACTGTGGATCAAATACAAATAATATTTTAGTGTATGATTTCCAGGTATAGTTAGTGCATCCAGATTTTAAAGGCAATCAAATGTTGATGTTATTGTGCAGAAATTTGTATGGGGTGAAGGAATATTAATTTATCTTATTGCAGAGTGGAGAACCAAAATTCAAACTTGATGCTGGTCAAGGTATCACTGCCATGAAAGTTTTCAATGATCATCTTTTCTGTGGCTGCTATGATGGGAAGATCTATGTGTTTAATTTAAAGGTACGTGTGCAATATTTTAAAATTTGATATTTCTAACCAGTGACCACCCTGTAAAATTATTTCCTGTCTTTCAGACGCATATCCGTGTGTGCTCAGTAAATGGTCCTGGCAACATGATTCTCGCTCTTGACTTCATGGGAAAAAGTGTATGGATACAATTCTCTATTTTGGCTTAATTCTGTATCCGATCAGTTTTTACATCTGTTATGCTTTTTCAGATGTTGTGCAGCAGTAAAGGTTGTCTTCTCACTAAATATAAGCATCCATTATATACATACTTCAAAGACAGCATCAAAATGGCGAAATGAAAGCATCACCTTGGAAGCGAGATTGAAGACTGCGAAGGAAAATGCCTGACAAGGAAAGAAACAAAATTGTTTCATCTCAATGAGTGTTTTCTCAATTATTTAAAAACTTAAACTGTGATATCAAATGTTACTTCTCTATCTATCTAATATAGCAGTGTTTCTCAAGTGTACTCCTTATCTTTTAGCTTGGTCAATCAAAATGAGACTGTGAGTAGTGGTAGATAATCTTATTTGTATTTCATTGAATATGTTATGTTTTGAATGTACATCTTCCAGGTACTTTGAGGTAGCAAATGCAATTAACTGTAGCGTGATATTCTATTAAGAAGTAAATAGTTAATTATCAGTCCTCCCCTCTTTGTGATTACCAGTGTCATAGTCTGGAATGTAAGGCCATTCTTCAAAACTCTGTATGTATGTTCCATTAAAATATGTCTATCATGTTTCTATACCTCTGTGTAGTTTCTTTTTACATTTTAGACCTCTAATGTTTTGTTCCCTCTTAAGGGCAGAGTTTAGTGGGGTCAGGATGGTCGGAGACGTCATCATAAATTTGGAAGTTGCCTGTCCTGTGTGTGGCACTTCCCTTTTGGGCAGTGGGAAGGACGGACCGAATGGATTCGGCATAACGGGCACGACCTTGGCGGGCCTGGGCCCCGCGTCTCCGCTTCCTAGCAAAGTTCACTAACTTAGCAGAATGGCATGTCTCTTGCATGCGGCCGTCCAATTTAGTCCATTTTGAACAATGCTGTATTCAATGGTAATAACATTAACACCTTTCCCTCTCAATATGATTGCGAACACTGATGACTTTGCAGTCAAGTGCCACCGGCAGCGCTCTGCGCCAATGCTGTGGGAAAACGGGTATGGCCGCCTCGCCAGGGTCATATCACGCGCCTCCCGTCGAGGTGCACTGGTCCATGAAGTCCGCCGGCTGGTCGGCTTCGGGCAGATTGTCGCGCGCTGACCAGGGGCTGTGGGGCGGCGCTGCTGCGCTGCTACGGCAGGGTGGACATGAGCCCCGATGACCTGAGCCCCGACTCGAGCCCGGACTGAGCCCCGACTGCCAGAGCCCCATTTGAACCCCACGCCAAATAACTTCCACTTTTTCACTGTTTTGGGGCCAAATTGCGACTTTTCTTACCGCGGGGCTCAAGCCGGGCTCAGGTCGGGGCTCTGGCAGTCGGGGCTTAGTCAGGGCTCGAGTCGGGCTCGACCGGGACTCTAGCCGGGGCTCAAACGGGATGGGGCTCATGTCCACCCTGCCGCTGCTGCTCTGCGCTGGAGGCCGTAGAGGACGGCGTCGGTGGAAGAGGAGTCCCCGGGCGCGCGAGGGCAGGCGGTTGGCCGCGAAATTGGTCCCCAATCTGATGAGCGACAGGTCTGGTGCAGGTGCAGTCAAGGGGCTAATGAAGAGGCCCGCCTTCCGACGCGCCGGCCGCTGCGGCAATCAAGATGCCCACCTCCGGGCGTTGTTGCCTCGCTGGAGCTGGAGGGAGGACACATGACCTACTGCGTGGCCGCGGCGTTGTGGACAAAAACAGGGACGTTGCGGCGTCGCGCCTCCGATATGCAGGGCGCAGTGCAATCCATCGAGTGCGGTGTGCGGTGCGATGAATGGAATCGGGGCGTTGCGTGGCGCCTCCTCGTACCGCCTCCCTCAAGGCTGCCCGCAAGGCTGCCCTGCTTGCCGCCATAAAGGGCCACGGCTCGTCAATAGGCTTAAGGCAGGCCAAGGGCTGCCCGCCCTTTTCCTGCACCGGATCCTTCCCGACCGAAAGGCGTTGAAAACACCCAATGTCAATGCATTCGATTCATTATAAAATTTAATTGGTTGTACACCCTTCCGTTGTTCTAGCCTATGGGCGTGCATCTGCATGCACGCGCCCAGTGACGCCCTGCCTTATCGGACTGAGGCGGATGCGGGTGGCGATAGACAATGAGATGCCGCCGCGCTGCGCCAGGTGTGCGAACGTTCCCATCAGAAGTCATATTTGGAGCAGGCAGGAGCAGCAGCGGCAAGACGTTCTCGCAGGTCCGCTGCCCCGTCGGTGCCGCAACCTGGATCGGACCGGACGTTCGCCAGTAGGGCGGGGGGTATTTTTAGCCGCAGTCCCAGGCGCCCTCGGCCTGTACGGCCTTGACTCGGAACCCCTAACCCGACCCAACCCCTCGCCGAGCCATTTGTCACTCGCGGTACCAAGTGCGGCGCGCCACCCATGCAGGGCCCTCCGCCCTCGACGGACCGCATGCCGTCGGGGCCGTCGGGGTGGCGTGGCGCCGAGTGGCCCGCACATCACGACAAGGCCCATGATGACCAGGGGCGGAGGACGTCATCGGTCACTGCCACCGCTGCTACTAGTTCGGGGAGCGGCGTATCGACCCCCTGCCACTCGCTGACAGCGTTCTTGCCCTCAGCCAGAGCCCCAATCCCCGCCGCGCGTAGCCGCCTGGCCACTGCTAAGCCACGTCTCGGCGGCGCCGATCCCACCGGCCCGGCGTCGCGACGCCGCACTGGCCACTCCGCTTGCGGCTGGCGAGGCGAGCAGAGCGCACGGGGCGAGAGTGGAGCACGACGACGGAGCCGAGAAGACGACGACGCGGGACGCGGTGCCATCTCGAGGACGAGGCGGACGAGGCGTGCGTCACGCGCGCGTCACACGCCAACGGGCACGGACTGCCTCCAACCGGTGCACGGGCGGTGACGGCGACGGCCTCGACGACGGCCTGCCGGCAGTGGCGTCCGCGGCGGCGGCTCTTTAGGTGCGTGAGTGGCGACGGCGGGCGGGGGAAGGCCCCGCCGAGCTGCGGCTGGCTGCGGCTGGCTGCGGCGCGTCGACGTGCTCCCTCATTCCGGGCGAAGAAACGGACCACCGGACTGCAGTGGAGGCGCTCACTTTGTTGCTATCTCGAAAAGAAAAGAAAAACTCTCGGTAATCTCGCGACGTTGTGGCCGTCAATGGGGGGGCGCGCGACAGGCGGAAGCGTGAAAAGAAACAACTGTCGCGGCCCGTCCAAAGAATGTCAGGCAACCCGTGCGTCCCGACAGTACTCGACAAGTGTGGCCCAAACCCACCGAAACGAGCAGCGTCATCCACGGTAACTTGGTCCGAATGTCGCAAGTGCCGCTCTCCTGCCCCCCTCCCCCCGCGCGGCGGCTGTGTGCAGGATAATGACGGACACGGCCCGATAAGGAGCGCCGCCTTGGCCTGCTTAGCCTCGTTCCCGCCGCGGGTTCAATCTTTCGGATGATTCCTGGAACGCGTCAGCAATGCCCCCAATTTGGTGTGTGCCCTGTGAGTGTCCTTCCGGCGTTGGGTGCTGGGCCGGAAGCACGTAGTTATTGTCAACATTCAACATGGAATTGCGTTTAGGAGACTGCTGGGTTCTTTTTTTTCTGTTTTCGGGCGGGGGAGGGGGTTGTCATGTTTCACTAGTGGAACGACCAACAAATCACTTCATGATACGTTTTTGTCGTAACTGGACGACCTCTTCAGCACGTGTTTGCGACCGGCGCGCGGCGGGGATAAAGGCATGCCCGTTATCAATGGCAGCCTTAATCGCTCACTCACCTTCACCCATTGCGTTCCTATTTCCGCGTGCACCGAGCGCTGAGAGCCGAGCAACGCCACGCAACAGCTCGGCCAAGCCGAGCGGAGAGGAAGCGGCGTCGAGTCCAGCAACCGCGCGGCGCCACAGGGCTCAAATCTCCCGCCCCCGCCTGCGCCGCGCGTGTTTGACAGTGACGTTCCGTTTCCGCCTCTCGGGGAAGGGGAGACGGGGAGAGGAGGGTCGTGTGTTGTTGTTGGTTGTGTGTGTCGGTTTTCGTCGCGGCTGATGTGGACTATGCGTGGTGTGTCTGATGTGTAGTGTTGTCGCAACGCAAGGTGGCAGTTAGGATTTTGTCTGGTAGTAAAGGTAAAAGATAGTGTTTGCCTTGATAGGGCGGCACGTATTGAGATGCATTGGCTTTGCCCAGCGTACTGAAATTAAATACAAGTAAATGAAATGGCGGAGTCAGCATTACGGAGAACCGAGAATCAGAGCAGAGATTTCACGGGACACTGCAGAGAACAGAACAGTTTTAGCGGGAGTAGTAGAAATTGAAATCTGGACCAGAAATGAAACGAATCGACATAGTGATCAAAAAGGAAGGGATAATCGTCGCCGTTTTAGCAATGCACTTCTTGAAATATCCCAGTTACTCAATAATGTGATGTAATGTAATTATCTTACGTTGGTAATGCGGGTACGTTTGAATAAGAACGTGAAAGCGAATCTGTGGGCAGTGGCTGTCGTCTGCTGGCTAGGTGGCAGGCAGGGGTAATAAACGAAAACGAACCAGTTCACAATAGTTCAAATTTTGCGAGCTGGTCGTACTTGCTTTTATTTGGCTGCAAGGCTTTGGGTTTGTTGTTTCTTTCGCAAACCTAACCTTTCGGTCCTTTGTCTCGCAGAAGGATTTCTGCTTGCTTTACAACCTAACCTCTTGATCTCACGTGAACAGACAGGAATGAATGTATGGAACAAAGCAAGCTATGAAATGATAAAGAAAAAATGTAAATGAGGACAAATGAAGCATTTCAAATAATTTTTTTCGTCTCGCCCAACACTCTGAAAGAATCTTATGTGAAAAAAAAAGGGCACCAATGGTCCGATCGGAGCCAAGGAATGGGACTTTCCCGACGCTGGCGTCATGGTTTTTAAGGCGAAGCCCCTGGATTCAGCAATCCTGACTAGTTAGTTTGCTAGTTTCTCTTTGAGATGCTTTCTGTTTTAATTGTTTGGAGGAACACAGAAGGTTATGGCGGTTTCTGTATGCCTAGTCTAACAATTTCAAGTGGACTAAACCATACTATGACACTTCTTGCTTCTCTTTTTAACTTTGAAACACTGCAATCCCATTAGTTGAAATGTTGTGCTCTGTCCCTGTTGTATCGTGTCACAATAAGTGTCAACTGTGCTTTGCCTTTTCATTCTTAATATGTATTTGTTTTTCTATTCTTTCCATTCAAATTGAAGAAAATTTTAGATGTAACCACCTTACTTAAAGTAGAGTTGAAGTATTGATCGTGGTTCACTTTGTTTCAGATGTATCGATGCTGACTTTCTGTGAGGTTCTCATTCTTAGCCTGAAGAAAATGGCTCAGCAAAGCAATATGCTCCTCTGCCGGAGGTTTGCTCTGGCATTTGTTATTTTTGGAATATTTATCTCTGGGGTTATTTGTGAGAAGGAGCCTGTTGATGAATCGGAGGCCCCCAGAACTGAGCCTGCCTTCCCCTCTGTTGTAAGTACTGCTCAAGCTTTTTGACTGTTGCTTTGAGGGCTAAGAATACCAGACTTGTTTTCTTATATCATTCACATTTTCAGAGAGGTCATGTTGTGGAGCAATTAGATAAAGAAGAAACAAAAGTTGTTACTCCGCCAGGAGGTAATCTTGGTTTCATTCATGCATTTGTTGCGGCAATATCTGTCATTGTGGTTTCTGAACTTGGAGACAAGACTTTCTTTATTGCTGCCATAATGGCCATGCGGCATCCCCGATTGACAGTGTTCTTGGGTGCTGCTTCTGCTCTTGCATTTATGACTGTTCTATCAGGCAAGTTTTCGTTTCATCGTCGGTTTTGTAATCAAGGATTGTCCACTGGACTCCTCATCAGTTTTGTGTAACTAGGGTACTGCATCTCACATTTTTCTCCAAATTTTACAGCTGTTTTTGGATGGGCTGCAACAATCATTCCAAGAGCCTATACTTACTACATATCAACTGCTCTCTTTGCCATTTTCGGCCTTAAAATGTTACGTGATGGATACTACATGTCTCCTAATGAAGGGCAGGAGGAATTGGAAGAAGTTCAGTCAGATTTACGGAAGAGAGAAGATGAGGTAAGAGAGATTGTGTGGAATGAATCTTCCAACAGGTGTTTTTCAGTGTATGCTGCTTTGCTTAGCTTCTGCCGAATGTTGCTCTTGCCATTATTCTCATTGCTCTTTTTCCAATTTGGTGGTGTGTCATATATTTTTCTAATGTATTTGTATAGTTCTAACAACTGCATGCACCTCTCATTTGCTATTTCTGGGTTTAATATTTCACACATTGTTGTAGAATATTGAGGACCATTATTTGCCTTAAACACCAAAGAAAAGTCGCGAATTTCTTTGGTGTGTATGGTGTAGTGGAGCCTTAAAGTCTTTTGTTGTTTTCATCTGGTTAGTTATTTTACTACTTTGCACTTAAATTATGTACTTAATGCAAAACCCTTTTGTACTTTTTTGCCGTGGTTGGTAGATAATCCGTAGATGTTCAGCAGCTGTTCTGCCTATAGAATTTATCAACTGAGGTTCAAAAGTTCGTGTTCTGTGCATCTAGTTGTCTATTAGTTTATGTATCACTATCTATAATTTGATTCGAATGAACAATTTTGATGTGAGATTGGATGGTTAGGTCTTGGGGTCATTGTTCATTCAAACTAAGAACTGTAGAACTATAAACTCCTTATGAAAGAAAAATTTTTGTACTTCCAATTTTGATCCGTAGGGTAAGAATAGAGAAGACCAACAACAAGAGGTTGAAGCTGATCTAGTGGTGAGTTATTGTGTCTAGATGTTAGCCAGTAAGATATTAACTGCAAGAGAAACCTAGAGACTATTGAAGTACTTCATTTTGAGACTGAGCCTTTGCTTGTTTATATTTGTAACATAGGTGAAACCTGAATCAACTGAGCAAGAGCCAGATGGATCAAATAAAGTTAAAGAGGTACTGTATTTTTTTTATTTTTTTTTTTTAAAGAAAAACACAGACAGTTGCAATTGTTTCAGAATTATTATTTTTTTCTCTTCTATAAATATTTCTAATGTAAAGTCTTCAATAGGTGGTGATAGATCCTTCACTTCTTAATGTTGAGGTAAGTTCGTACTTATCGTTTCAGAGCTGCCAGGATTCATTTTCCACACCAGGGTTCTGTAACTTACAGCTTTTAAGCTTGATATTTTCCAAGTGACTAGAATTGTTTTAAATAAAAACATAGGATAATAAATATTCATTGCATTGTTTTTGAAAACTGTTGTGGAATGTTATTTTTCATGACACTAGCTGTCTAGAACATATCGTAAAAGAAAATCACCTTAAAGTTAAGTTATAGACCTCTATTCCACACTGAATATCTTGTGGTTCTGTGTTAATTTGCAAGTTTATGTTTCTTTCAAATTTGTGCTTTCATTAATAATACCAATAATACCATTTAGAATGTAATATACTGAATGCACTAAAGCACTCACCAATACAAATTTACCCATGCACTAATTCCTTTTGCAGTGCTTCATTGTTATTCTTGCTCAAAAACATTGATTAAAAGTCCAACTGGCAGCTCTGTTCACATGCAAAACGTAGATTACACTTAGATAGAATGCTGAACAAAGAATAACTTTGCGTAGTGAGGCATCATAGATTATCAAAAAATCAATAGTGGTTCAAACCCATTTGCACCTCACACATCCAACCCTGGGTTGCATCAAGTAAAACATTTTATCTTCTAATTTGTTCCCTTTTCTTGGAGGGGGTTGGGAAGGTGTGCGTGTGTGTGTGTGTTGGTGTGTATGTGCAGAAAGAGATGTGGGTATTGAATCTATGCTGTCCACAGGCCACAGCCACTAACTCTGCTGAGAGCCAAATAGATAACAGCTCTAAAAAAATTAAGGTAAATGTTGATTGTATTTATTAATCTTACAAGCAGTCTGTCCAAGGCTTTTGTGTTTGTTTGTATTCTGCTTATTTTGTATGTTTGAATCTGATTGTGTTCACCAGCCCAGTGTCGGCATAAAATTATGAGAACATCAAAGATGCCTGTAAACGAAATTTACAGAATTTTGAAGCTCCTTACTATTGAGTGGATTGTGTCCAGAGACGTCTGCCAGGTCTTGATTTAGATCCTTAACTTTAGGTAAATCAAATTAAAGCGCAATTAGTGTTCTCCTACTTACTTTGGTTCAAATGTGTTTTGGTGACGGGTTTTCTTGTTCCGTCCCTTGTGTGCAAACTTGTATGTTTCTTTGCAGGAGAGAGGCCAGGTGCTTTGTTTAGAAAATATAATATATGATTGTTTTTGCACTCAGAATCTGTTTATATTCAATTGTATTTTTGTTTATCACTAACCATAACTGTAGAGGTTAATGTAATTCATTGAGTGTGTCTGGTAAGTATGCCTTGTGCTTGGGGTCATTGGCATGGTAGGAAAGGGTATGATATTTGACAAATCAGCTTTTATCCACTGCATGAACATTGCTTTTTTTCACCCTTCTGAAGTGTTACCACATTTCTAATTTGTGTTCTTGCTTGTGTGCTTTGACTGCTGTGGTATTGTAAATGCTTCTTTGCACTATCCACACCTGTTCTTCTGTCTAAAACTTTTCAAAAAGAAACATAAAAAAATCAACCTCATTTACTATGTTTAGAGAGAATATCATGTAATTAATTGAATTGCTATTTTATTGTCTTTTTACCCATTGTTAAATTAATTTTGTTAACAAGAGTACACTCAACTTAAGTCTCATCTAATTTGGGATGGATTAGAACTCATAATGATCCCATATATATTTCTAAATTTTGTAAAGCTATAAGCACTTAATTTTTCGGCCTCAAAAACTTCTACAGTTAATCATTTTTGACCTCCTCTGGATTTTTTTCCCCACAGTATGAAAGAGAAACTTCTTCAACTGGTGCTGATGTTGAGACTGGTGGAAACTCATCCAACAAGAAGAAAGGAAGATGGCGTGCAAGTGCTCTGAAAATGTTTTCCCGCATTTTCGTGCAGGCATTTACTCTTACATTTTTGGCTGAATGGGGTGATCGTAGTCAACTTACAACAATAATCCTTGCGGCAAATGAGGTGGGTTATGTCCACAAGTTCATATGTAGGAAAATTTGTGTTTAGATAATCTTACTGTGTTTCTGTTCAATTTCAGGATGTTGTCGGTGTAACTGTTGGTGGGACTCTTGGCCATTGTTTGTGCACAGGCCTGGCAGTTTTAGGTGGTAGAATGATAGCGCAACGAATATCTGTACGCACAGGTGAGTTTCTTGGCTTATTTGATCTGCAGTTGCTGATTTCTTGCTTGTTATTAATTTGATGCTTTTCCTTTCCAGTCACTATCATTGGTGGTGTGGTGTTCCTCATCTTTGCCGTTTCTGCCTTGTTTTTTGATCCAAATGCAGTTTAATGTAATTTTCTGTGGACCATTTAATGAAACAGTATTTTCTAGGAGATTTTTGAATTCCAGCCTCCTCCTCCCCCTCTCTGACTTAGAAATTTTGATTATGATAAATTTTGATGTTGATAAATAACTCTTGATTCCAGTGCACTTGTAGTTTCAAGTAGCCCTATCAAGTCCAGTCAATTGTTTTGAAAGATAGGGCTAGTTCCGGGTTAGTGTGACAGCTCTTGAAGCACACTTCTTCATTTTGATGTGATGTTGGGAATTTTTGCAAAATCCACCAAACTAGAAACCAGCATCTTCGTTTCTATTTGGTTAATCCAATGTTATGTTTGGCTTTACTCAATCAACCAATGCATACTTAAACTGCTACTTATGTAGTACACATGTCTGTTTCTTCTGTAGCCAAAAAACAAACAACTAAAACATCTGCCCTACAAATTGGTGGTGATTCATAGTTTTTGTAATTTTTGTGACGTTATTTAGTTTCAATTTGTATTTTTTTGTTATTTATATTCTTATTTATATTATTATTATTATTGTTTGACCTATCATTGAAATGTGATATAGTTAGCGTATTACGTATTACAATCACACTGAGTACTGAAACTGAAAATTATTTGCAGCAGCATTTTAAATGAGGATTTATGTTGCTATTGAATAAATGGCTTGTTACTAGGAGGGTAAATTTTTCAAATTGACCGATTGCAAAGTGGTAAGATGTTCAATTTTGTAACTGGCCCTTTAAGGGACAACTAATGGCTTACTGCTTGTCATGGCTTCTTCATGAGACGAGGGCCTACATGTCTCATGGCCTTAATCTTTGAGTTTTATGCTTTCAATGAGTTGGCACTGTGACCTGTATATACTCTAGAATTTTGTGAGGGCCTGTGACAAGTTGTAACTGAACAATTTTAAAAAGAGGTGGAGAATCTGCCATAATAGCACTTCATTAATTATTACTGTTGTTATGAAGCTTTTTCAGAATAAATGTGATATCTGCCAGAAACTTGAAAAGTGCAGCTTTTGAATATTTCTCAATGGCATGGCTGCATGACTTGAATTTATTATTTGGAAATTCTGTACATACTTAAAATTGGTATCTAGATGTTATTTTAAGCCTTTTTCAATTGTAAAGCTTCTGGAAAAAATATACTGTTAGTATGTACCTTGTATTTAGGCTGTAAAAAGACTATGAAGTGAGGAATGTTTCTGTAGCATCCTCCTATCGATTTATTAAAAAGACTATGTTTATTTTTTCTATAATCCGTGGTGCAGTACATTTATTCCCACTTACAGCACTGCATGAAAGAACATGCATCAGACAGTGCACGGAAGTTAGCGAGAGAGATGACTCCGGTGATACTCCTTTTGCAAGAAACCACCCCGGGTATGTTTGGCAGGGGGAAGTCCCTCGGACAAAGAATATCGCTAGGGTCATCTCTGTAGCAAACTCAATGAACGCCGATTATATGGTGAAATTGCCACTTGTTGGGACCAGAGTGACAAAACGCACACGCACGTGTTCCACCTTCTTAAGAATTTTGGGGGAAAGGGGGGTTGCCTCGCCGCGTGACGTGAGCGACAGGCGAACCGTGTGGTATAACACTTAATCCAACACACTTGCAGCCGAGAACCTAGAATCCCAGCGGGCACGTAGGACCATGCTTCGGCCAGGACACTGGCGCTCGAAGCTCCGAATCCCGCGCCCAGATTGCTGGCCGCGATTGGTGGCGCCCGAGGGGCGGCCCACAGGGCGGCCGCTGGAGCGTGGTGTGGCGTTGGTGGACCATCGACCGCTGCCAGCCGCTCCGCTTGGCCGTAGCTGCGCGGCCGTGGCCTGGCCGTGGCGCCCTCGTCGCCCACTGGGCCGCGCAGCTTGGCGCTGCCGAGGCCCACCAATGCTGTGCGCGCCGCGCGGAGGAGCACTCTGAGTGGCTGGCTGGTCGCCGTCTATTGGAGAATAATTTGCCGACCAATCATTGGGAAAGTCCTGTCGAAAATATCCAATGTAAGTCCACAAATTACTTCGTTGCCCCCTCCTTCAATGACCCATGTTTTGACCGGCGAATTAGGGTGGTTTTGGACGAGGAAGTTGATGGCATGTCGCCCTGTGTCGCCCTTCGGTGGCGTTGCCTGGGGATTCTCAACGAAACAACGCTCGATGCCATCCTTGTACTTTCCTGCAAGTCGGATGCGGCGTATAAAAGAAGGGTTATCGGGTTGGACTTGCAGAGAAGGGTGGTGGTTTCTAAGGGACGTTCGACGGGAAAGTCATAAGCGGATTCTACGAACTCCTGTCCTAACCGTAGAGCCTTTGTCTGAAGCTGGTGTCATTATCGTGAGGTGGAGTGTGTTTGAGTCGGGAGATTTGTTTACGGTTGCAACAACTTGCTTTATTAAGATGATTTGTACCACCAAGCGAAGTGTTGCAAGTAAGTTTGACTTGACGAAGAATAAGATAATATTTTTAACCTAACCTGCAATTTTCTCATCTGTTAATGCATTGTTTCATTTTATAGTCATTTAACAAATAAAAATCAGATTCGCATGGTATTTATCTGATGTGTTGAATTAAATAAGTGTTCAATTCTTATTTTAGTTCTTCTTTGCCTTGTATTTGCATCAAACTTCTTATCTTCCCCAAAAGTTTTAGGTATTTTTTGACACCTCAAATTCTCTATATTGGTTCAGTTCTATCTTGAAATCTTATTCTGGTCATAAACTGATTTCACAATTTCGGGTAAACTGTTTCCAAGATATGAACCTTTCTGCCGCTTGTGGCGTTTATCAACCAATTTCCTGACTTTCCTATCGCTAGAATAGTGTTTCCACTTATGTCAAATCTTGATTAATAACCAAAATTCGCATCCCAATGTGTAATGTACAATTTTCAGTGTACGCTTTCAATACTGAGTGAAAGTATGATAGCCTAGTCTTACAACAAGTTTTTCCTGTTTCAGTGTGTTGCTGTTTACCCTGTGTAGAGAACATTCTGAAACAAGATGGAAACACAACTTGGGGCTGGAGGCCCGATTATGATGCAAACAGTAACAAACGCTGCAGGTCAGCAAGTACAGGTAATTAATTGAGCTGCATAATTGATTTTGTCTCTCCCACTTTACCCATGGTATACGTTCGTTCCCACTATTCTGTGTGTTTATGCTGCTTCATCTAGGTGGTCCAAGTGAATCCAGGTCAAGTGCTAGCTGGTGGTCAACAGATCATGGTTCATGCAGTTCCTCAAGCACAACAAACAATACAACTGGCTACCCAGAATGGGCAGGGACTTCAGCAACTGCAAGTAGTCCCTATTTCAGCGTTGCAGGTAAGCATTTTTTACCAGAATTGAAATTATCTAAATCTCAACAAATGTTTGTTAACATGAGGTTTTTTTCCCTTTAATTTAGGGTGGTGGGCAACAACAAATTCTTATTCAACAACCTCAGCAAGCCCAAATAATACAAATGCCAGATGGGAATACATACATCTGCCAACCTAATCCAGTTGAAAATTCTGTTCAACAACCAACATGTAAGTTTCATCAGGAGTCAATCATCATGATTTTTCCATCATATTCCATCCAGCTTGGTTGCTTGATAATTGCCTCTTCTAATCTTTTTTCAAAAATTTAATTTTTTCAGTATTTAACATTAATGGGAATATAGTCCAGTTGGCTGCAGCCCCTGCAGCTCAGCCAGCTCCCCAGGCTGCCCCCCTAGCCAGCCCGACACCTGCAGCTGTTCCAGTCCAACCTGTTGCTGGTGTTAATGGAAATAATATTGTCATGGTAATTGTTTGTGCCTTACGCCCCTCTGCCTCTTACAGTTCCTGTACCTCTGTTCATTTTTATTTTTAGGGAAGGGAGAGGTAAAGGTAGAAGCTGCAATAAATTGATTATCTGTTGTAGATGATGCCTGGTGGAAGCTCTGGTGGAGTGACTCAATTTTCCCGACTTCCACTAGCCGGTGCAGATATCCTGGAAGAGGAACCTCTTTATGTTAACGCTAAGCAATACAGAAGAATTCTGAAACGGCGCCAGGCCCGTGCAAAGCTTGAGGCTGAAGGCAAAATTCCCAAGGAAAGACCTGTAAGTCGTGTGAAGCTCTGATGTGTCTTTTAAAAAAAGGCCCATTTAATTGAGTTCTTTATTCTTTGCTCCTCTTAGAAATACCTCCATGAGTCACGTCACCGACATGCCATGAACCGTATCAGAGGAGAAGGTGGCCGATTTCATTCAGGCTCTGTTAAGAAAAAGAAGCTGATGATGATGGAAGAAGAACGTCAGCGCCAACAACAAATTCAACAGTAAGTACTTGATCCTCTTGATCCTCTTAGGGATGTTTTTATCAGTCAATAAGCCCTTTATTTTTCAGGCAAGATGTCACTCAACTGTGTTTGTCATGAAGATCTATGTACTAAAGCTGTTCATCCTTGGAAGGCTTTGAGATTAATTAAGTAAGTCGACCCTGATTTCCATCATCATGGCTATCATAATTTTAAATCTAGAACCTGTTTAAGAAGTTACCAAAATGAATTAGTTAATTCTATATTCTGAGGAAGAAGTGAAGGCTATAAGTGTAAAGATCACCATTGAGGCTTTGCATACTGTGTATGCTTTTGAGTACCTGTTCTTGTTTGATTTTTTTCCTTTGTGTTCACTTACATCTTGAGACTGGGTCTGGACTGTAGATAGCATATGGTTTGCAAGAGGATTGGTTTTCGTGCTGCCTATAATATGGTGTAGTGAGTAGCCAAAATTTTGTCAAACCTCAAAATACAGATAACTGTGATAAAGTTAACGGACTATGCCGAACACTTAATATTTAGCAGACAATAATAGCATTCTTTTCTGGTTTCCTTTCAAAACGTTCCTAGTTGATGAATAGCTGACCAAGTGTATGTCTTTTTTTTTTGTAATCAACTTGGTTGTCTTCTTTTTTTTTCAAACTTATTTATTACATCCTGTCTTTACCTTCTTCACATTGCACTTTTCATACTAGCATGGATGTTCATGAGTAGTCATTTGATAAGAAAGGGAAGAATTTTTTCATCTTGATGCACGATTTAATTTGGATTGAAGAGTTTTAAATGTGGTCTCTTTCCTAAGTCGAGTGAGACATAAAAGTGTGCATGAAAGCTTGTATCCATCTTATTGTACAACTGTTATTCTTTTGTAAAATTGTAACATGTATAAATTTCCAAAAATCTGTGCTGTTTTTTTTTTCTTTCCTCTTTACTGTGCAATTAAGGAGTAAACCATTGCAAATAGATAAAATAAAACTTAATCAATCTTTTATTGCAAGCAGAACTGTCTCAAAAGTTGGAACACATCCTTATTTCACATACTGCATGTGACAAAGTAGCCAACACAGTCATTCCAAATTCGATCACAGACTTTCATCTATAGCGTAGGGCATATCTATCAGATATAACTGGTAAACAAGTACAAATGCTTTTAATTGTTCATCATGAAATTTCACATAAGCATAGAAAGGGTTCAAGAAAGAAACAATCAATATACATCACCCAATATGAACAAAGTTAGAAGGCTAGCAGTGTACATGGAATGACTAGTAAATGTTATTTACAGACAATTTAAGAATACAATCATGGTAAAAGTGGGAAAATTACTGAGACAAAATTACTATGCAAACATCACCCTGTATGTACACTGACAATAAACTAAATCTAAATGAACGCTGGGCCTTACACTGTTATAAGCTACTCTAACAATCTTAGGAATGAAGTGGAATGAAAAAGTTAGTAGGAGAGAACCAACAATAACAAATGGCATTTGATCAGTACATAAATATGGTGGCAACTGAAGTTTATAAGACTACACCATGTACAAGTAAAAGAACCACTCCACATTTCATCTTCCAAATGATGAATCTTCCAACTGACAAATATTGAGCAAGTTATAAATACATATGACAGCCTGTTACCAATAAATGTTCAGATGGGCTCACAGTGAAGGGCACACAGTGCTTGTGTATAAATCGAATGAATAAAAGTGGCTCAGCCAATACTGCAATCAATTCTAGAGAATCCATTTTTTAAATTTTTTGTTAAAAGGAAGTTGTCCGTACAGTGCAGTCAACATGTTGCGATGTGACAAGTTTTTTTTACTGTTTACTGTTTATTTTCAATGTCAAGAACTTCCAAACTCTAAGAGCTGTGGTAACAAGCTTTCTAGTTCTCTGATATTTCTAATTTAACTAAGATAGTCTACTTCTTGTAACTGGGAGACAGAGAAAAATGAAATATCAGGCAGTAACTGGGGTTTAATTAAAGTGATGATTTCTTTCTTCTGTTCAAAGTTTGGCAGGAAGAGACTGGTTCAGTTCCAATTGTTGCCAGCTCCACTTGTGGTCCATACCATGAAGAGTGATGAAAGTTTCTAAACATCAAAACAAAACAGGCATTGTTATAGAGAGTATCATTACCTTGAACAACCTAAAAATTTAACCAAACAATCTGATACTTACCCAAATGTTGTGTGACAACTTGCAGCTCCTTCAAATTGGCCACATAAAGGGTCTCTTCTCCCCTGCAAGTGTAGATTTGTTTGTTTGAAATGAAATGTATAGGATGTATTAATAATTAAGTTAAATAAATTAAGACTGATCAGAAATTTTAATATCTGGGGTAAGGAGGCGTACCTTCTGATTCGATGAATGGCACCAATAGAGACGAGAGCTTGCAGGCCACACGCCAGGCCATCAAGGGAAAGGGCAGCCGCGTGAGATATTTCTCCCGACAGCAAACCCATCTCCACTCTCCGCTGAGCTTCACAGAGAACTAGTCTCTCAGGTCGAGCCTCCCCACACACCTACCAACAATATGACCACTCACTCACAATATCTCGTTAAGATTTATCCATATTTACAAAAGAAACATTTACCTGGGCCAAAGTTTGGGCAAGTGAAAGGTATCCACCAAAAAATGGATGCAGAACATTGCAAAGTAGAATTTGCAGTTTTCTGTGGTTTCCAAGGCTCAAAAGACCAGAGGAAGTATTTTCAATTATGTTCACCAAATCAAGAACTCGTAAAGCTTCCTCAAATTCCTGTTAAAGTACCAAAATAGATTTTTCTCTTGGGTTGACACAGTAAAAAATACAGAGAACATTTGACTAAGCTAAATATATGAACCAGGGAGCACAGTATACACTACAAATTAGGAGAACACTTGAAAAAGAAATTGAGAAAGAGCATGCATTTCATGCGAACATGCAGTGGTGATAATAAAACAGAGTACCAATTCTTGACTACACCATGAGAGCATAGACAACAGGCAAAGTGAAAAAAAAAAAGAGAAAAAAAGTGTTTCAAAGCCATAGGACCAAACTGAAAGTGATGCAGTAAGAAGAGATTCTAAGAAAAACATTTAAATCCTGTGAGCAATGCATATTGTTTTACACAAGACATACCTTCTCCTCCCATGTTTTATGTAAAACAAATTCATGAGAGAGTATTCCTCTCACTGTCTGGTACCTCGAAAACAGATCATCTGAGGAAAAAATGTTTGATGAGTTAGACGGCGACCCAGTCCTCGTGACATGCCTGAATAGCCCATTCTCCAATTCAATATGCAAGTGCAAACCCAAAGGAAGCATAAAGAGAACTGTTCACAGTATAAGTAATGTGTTCCCAAAGTATCCAACAAACTAAATGAATATTTGAGCTGAAAGTAAGTGAAGAGACGAGATGAAAATGATCATAATGCCATTCAGAATTTGAGAGTTCTTTGGAAAAAGAAGTGTCTCCTGCATGCCTGAGACAATCCACTCCAAGCCAAAATGTATGTGGAAGAAAGTGAGCAATGTTTTTTCCCCAATTTGAGTTACAAAATATTACAGATTAGAAAAAAAAAAAAAAAAAAAAAAAATGGACTAGTGTTACAGCTTTACTAAATATTGCAATCCTGAACCCAGAATCCAAAGGCCACTGTTTTTTATTTTAAGTACTTTTGGTAAAACTCACCTCTACTAATTTCTCCTCTGGGTCCAAGATGTTGCATAACTGTGGTAACCATGGCTGGATTGGCAAGAAAATGGAGTGTTGGGTTCACATAGTGCTGCAGCATGAGCAGAGGCACAGCACGACACATAGTGTTATCCAATAAAGAGTGTCCTAAAAAGAATAATATCATTATATAGTATCTATGAAAATTAAACCAGAGGAAACCAACTCACATTGGACTACAAACCTTTCAATCGAGTGGTATCAATTTTTGTTCCCAGGGAATGAACAGCCTTGAGCTGTAAAGTGCCATCTGGTAACAATGTAACTAGAGACCTATGTACAAGAAGAGAATCACGCACACTCTTTTCTACGTCTCCTGCAATAATAATCACAAAATAACTGTTAGTTACAAATGTTTTACAGCAATATTAGCAACAAATTGAGTATAAAATTACCAGATATATCAACAGAGGCCCCAAACATTTCAATTACTGAGCGGAACCATGCAACCTCCCGGACAAGATCTGAAAGTTGCATGTCAACTGTCCCATTGGTCATTAAATAATTGTTCAGAATCACAGCTACAAGATGAAATGGGGAGAGGACGCTGATCTGTTGTTGACTGTTGAAAATATAGAAATGATATTAATGTGAGCTAGTATCAACATAAAAAATTCTTTTGAAGACAAAAGATGACTCCTACCTGGTGACTATATGATGAGAAAGTACACGAACCATAGCCATTTCTTGATCAGATAATGTCTGCAGATGAATAGGACCCAAGGAATGTTTTGATCGCTCAAACATGTGACTGTCCAGAAAATCACGAACCGAAATAGGTTCACCAAAGTCCACATGTATTTTCCCATACTTTTCATCCAAAACATTTAGCGCCTTTATCAAACCCTGAAAAAGATATTTGAAAACTTGACAGTAAACAAAGAAGAATTCTTGAGCACCTGATACTAAACGTAATTGAAAATAAAATAATCTCACCGATGTAGATTCTTTAGGCTTTGGCACACCTAGAAGTTCATATGCGAACAGTTTCTCTTCCAGAATCCTGTCATAACTGATGTTGATTGGAACAATTAACACATCTGGAATTTGTCCAGTGAGGAAGGGCTCCAAAGCCATGGACAAAAATCCTGAAAACATTAATACAATTTATAATCTTTTGGTTAGATACAAGATTTTAATAATATTAAAACTACATCTTACCAAATTTAGGAACAAGTGATTTACAGCTTCTGCTGCGAGTTCCTTCAATGAAAAACTCAACAGGAGCAGTTCCATGGCAAATGAGTGTTCTGACATATTCACTGAATACAGTGTAGTAAAGTCTGTCACCGGAGAACTGTCTCCGCATGAAAAACGCACAGCAGTCACGAAGCAAATGACCCATCAGCCACATTGCCATGAAATCTATTCAATATTGAAATATTTCATGAGTTAATAAATAGCCTCAAATCCAAAATTATATACTGAAATAATAAAGGCAATGATTCTTACCGACTCCAGCAGCAACACATGGAATTTCAATGCAGTAGTGAAAACAAACATATGCCATAAGGATAAAGTCTGCATAACTTCGATGACTTGGGGCAAAAATAATAGGAGTGCTCCCCATCGTTGCTTTTAACTGTAAAGTAGAATAAAGTAATTGAGAATCTTTTCAGACATTTGGACTACACACACTACAAGAGTTAAAACAATATTTTATAATTATTTGTATACCTTCGCTATAGCTTCCTCATTCACCATAAGATTTGAACAGGTTTTCTTAAGAACCTTTGTGACAAAAAGACCAATCCATCTTACGATAGAAATTTGACGATTATGACTGATCTCTGTTAACTGCTCCTCGACTTCCTCGTACAGAACCTCTGATGTCACCCCTCGTTGTTGACTTAACTGAATGAACAGAAGGAATTACATTGAATTGAACTAGTATACAAATGTAAGCAAACAACTTGACAATTAAGATATTATTACCTGTTCAATTGTTTCCTTCAGTCGTATACTGTTCAGAACAGCTTTTCTTACATTGAGAGGATTTGTTGCTGGTCCATCAGCTACAGTTCGTAAAGGCTCCCACTCTCTTGTAATCCACATAACATCACTTGTGTGGCGTCGTTCTTCCAATATATCTCTGAAGCTGTTCATGTTTCGTTGATGGCTGGATCCGATTGCCTTATCACAGTCCATTCTGAAACATAATGTATCGTCATTAGTCAAGCAGTTTTAAGCTGCATAACCTGACAAGGCAGTAGATGCCCTCTCCAACTAAGGATCCCACCAGGTTGAGATGCTCATGGGGTGCGCACAGCTACTGACCTAAACCGAGGTTGCTGCTGTTGATACCCAAAGTGATCCTGACAGTGAAGCGCCCGGACCTAACCAGGCCTCAGGGCTTGTCAGGACACTGGCTCCCGATCCTTGTTAAGCACATCCGAGCCCAGCGCGAGAGGACCGAGCGAAGCCGGACTGCACCGGAATTCCACAGGCCGCGGCAGGCGACGGCGAGGGCGTGAAGGCGAATGCGGCGACGGGCGGCCAGGGAGCACAGACAGGACTCCCACTTCGGCCCCCCAACCTTGAGTGAAAAGTCTGCTGCAGCGGCTTCGCCCGGACCGGGATACGTCCTGCACCCTGCAGCGCCCCACCTGGCACTGGGCCGGGCCTGGCCTAGCGCGACGTCGCGAACAAGCTGTTTTGACAAACACCGGGAAAACACAATGCCAATCCGTGAGCGTGTGTGCGCGCTTCGCCCGGCTGTCGACCTCGGCGACTCCTGTCTACCGCGGTCCGCGGTCCTCGCCGCGGCGGATGCTCGGGTCCTCGGTGGGCGGCGGCGGGGGGCGGGGCGCGCTGAGGCGCGGGAGGTGGTGGAGGGTGGGGTGGGGTGGGGTGGCACAGGACACTCCCCCTCCAACAGACGTACCAACCGCCGCCACCGCTGCCCCGTGCGCATCCAACGATTTTTCACATATTCTTAAACAACAAGGACAAAATAAAATTGTGTAACCACTTACAATGCACTCGCAATTACATTTGTTTCTCTACAAGAAATAAAGAAGGTTGTATTTACGGTCAGAATTTAAGTAGGGAGGGACACGGAATGACTCAGGGATGGTATGATAATAAGCAGAAGACATGCAGCAGAAGATGCATACCGTTCCTGTTAGCAGTTTTGTGACGCCTGCAAGCGATATGATACTGTTAGGTCTCGGCTCGGCAATTGCGTGCTCTCCAAATTGGGGCTGATTTTGGCATGAGGACGCCAGCTCCCCCCCAGACCCCCCCCCCCCTCCTCACACTAATGTCGCGCAATTTTCGTCCAAAAAAAGAGGTCAGAGCAGGGGAGCGTGTCGGTGTCAATCTGTCAAGAAGGTGAAAAATTGACGGCCAGCCACCGCGCGGCAGACGGCAGAGCGGCAGAGGTGGCAGTATCCCGCTGCAGCGCGCTCCCACGAGCTCCGCGCCACCTCCCACGCCCCCTCCGCCAACCCAATCGCCGTATCGACCAGACCTACCCCCGGGCGGTGGGGGCGGTGGGGGTGCGTGGCCAACAGAGCAGTCAGCCCTAGCCGGCAGCCACAGCGAGCACGCCACTACGTGCGCTGCGTGAGCGAGAGAGACAGACACGCCCCACCCCTGCGCGGACGCGCCCCGCGGACACCCCGGCCCACCCCTGCGCCGCGCATTCGCTCCGTGGCGCCCGGCGGCAGACGCGGCTGCGGCAGCGGCGCCCCGGAGTTGGCCGGAGTCAGCGGGTCTGGATTCGCGCGCCCCTCGCCACCGCCTACGACCGCCTCGCCAGCCTCGCCAGCCTCGCCGACCGTGGCACGGGCGGCACCGCGCGCTGCGCCGCCTGCGCCTCTCCTGTCCGCCCTGGAGGCCTTGGCGGTCCCAGCCGAGGCCGCCGAGGCCCTAGGCGAAGTCTTGCACTGCGCCCCAATGCCCACGCGGCCCACGCCCAGAGCACGGGCAGCACGGGCAGCACGGGCCGGAGCGGGGCACAGCGTCCTGCGAGGTGCTCGCCGGACCCTCAGCCCCGCCGCCCGATGTCCCAGGTAAGCAGAGCGAGCATCCCCCGCGGCACGCCCCGCGCGGCACGCCTCAGCCCCAGCGCCTGGACTGGACCGCTTGAACCCCGCCCCTGCCCGGTCCCGCCACACGCCACTTCACCGCGCCTTTGTCTCGGTCGCCCTTGGGACGGGACGGGGTCGCGAAGCAGCGGTGCCCTGCCCCGCCAGACAAGGATCAGTGGAGCCATTCCACTGCCCGCCTTTCTCGCCTGTCTGTCTCTCTCGCTCTCATGGAGTGTGCCGAAGGAGTGTGAGAGAGCCAGAGTGAGGAGAGCGGCCGCGGCGGAATCGTTCGACAGGTCGGACATTGTATTGCATTGCATTGTATGCAATGTGCCTGCGGGGTGATTCGGCGGGTCAGCAAGGGAAGCCCCCTTCATTTGCAAGGCGGCCCCCAACCCAGCCCGCTGAGGCCGGACGGAAGGACTGTACAGTAGTCTCGGAAGACAGAGCGACGGAAGCACTTTTAATAATCAACCCTTAGGACAGGAGGCCCAACCCAAAACCTTTCCCGAATAAGCTCCTCGTCTCGAAGCCCAAGGACTCTGTCGCGCAGGTCGGATGCCGCCTGAGGAACTTGGGCCTGCTCTGGGTGTTCGTGCTGACATGCTCCAACATCCTTCTGACGGTGCGCCTGCTCGGCACCACGCCGGACTGCGGCACGGCGCCCGCCCTGTCCAAGGCCCGCGCGGCCGCGCGCGTGGCGCACCTGCAGAGCCTGCAGCACCACCAGGCCAAGAGGATGGACGGCGCGCAGAGGGCCGAGGCGCATGGCGGCCTGCAGACGGAGGATGCGGTGGACCAGCAGGTAAGCGGCAAGCGCCGGTCAACGCTGTCTTTCTTACGTCAACTGTTTCCGAATGCACACTCTCGACTGACGTCATGTTCGCTAGAATGTGACGTTTGTCACGTTCGTTTGATTACTATGTCTCACTCGTTTCAACGTGACACAGCCGTTTAATAGGGTATTCCGACGCAACTGGACCGGAACCCAAGCAGTAGAAATGTCTGGATCCGGTATGGGAAATCAGGTGCGCGGAAGCCCTACATTATGCAAAATCGGGTGTGCTAATAACCTTCGACCACCCGATATCTCATATCGGATCCAGATAAATCTATTACCTGGGGTTCCGGTCGGGTTGCATCGGAATACCCTATTAGGATGTCATATTTGTTTGAACGTGGATCAACATTCAAACGAATATGACATCATATTCAAACGAACGTGACAAAATTCACTTTCCAACGAATATGACGTCACGTTCGTTGAATAACAATGCACTTGTCCCCTTCCAGTCGCCAAACGCAGAGGACGACCTGGACCCAGACACCATCTCTGTGGATCCAGCGCTGGGAAGGTGGGACTCGCGGAGGGTGCTCAAGATGTTCGACTTGGCGCTGGTTGGCGCGCAGTACAGCCAGCTCTCTGCCGAGTACAAGGTCACCCTCGCCACGCAAACCAGCCTGGAGCGTCTCCACTCGCTAGTGCAGGCAAGTCACTCCACACCGTGGTGCGTTTTCAGATGTCGTACAGCTGTTTGAAAGAAAGTCTGTGCGAGACAGATGCATGACGTCATCGGCGCATATCGCGTGGCCGTAATGAGCGCGTCGTTGCAACAATCACTGAATCGCTGCGGCCCATCGTGCCAGGCGTGTCGCGCACCAGACAGCCAAGCCGTTCCCGGGGCGGCGGCGACCCGCGTGCTGGCCGGATCCGTAGATAGTGCCGCGGTTTTGGATGGGGTACATGTCCAGGCCCATGTCCGATGCATCAACAGGCTAGATGGGCGGTGCAGACCGATGTCGCTCGGCCCGCGTCCCTGGCGGGCTGGTGGCCTGGCGGTTTCGGGGCTGTACAGTCCTTGACATTGACATCCTCGTGCCAAGTGGACACTGTGGACACGCGCAACTCCACTAATCCCTCGGCACACACAGTCGCAGTCTCCGGAGCCGCAAGAACCAAGAACCAAGGTTCAGTTGTCCTCGGCCCGCCCCGGCCCCGCCGCGGCCCGCCCCGCCCCCCGCCGCGGCCCGCCCCGCCCCCCGCCGCGGCCGGGCGGGCTGCCCGCCGTGCTGCGCGGCACAAGCACCAGGATGCCGCTTCCATACAGTATCTGTAAAATCAGCGGCACTAAACGCAGCGACGGCGTATCGAACCACGCGTGGCGTTACTCGCGGACAGCACGGACAGGGTACAACAACCACACTGGAAATAAACTCTGAATTTCCATCAATCATGCATGGCAGGGGTGGCATTGGCATTCGGCATAGCGATTGTCGATCGACGAAATCCCTGCCTATTTTTATCAGCCTGGGAAAGGGGGGGAGGGGTAAATCCGAAGGTCTGAAAGTAGAAGTTTGCGAACATCTCTTTTGTTGGGCGGCCCTATCGTCATGCTTTCTTCTTCTCCGAGGTTAGCTTCTGTATGCACGTGCTGGCTGCTTTCTCACCGGTTCTACCGCTCGCTGCCGCTGCAGGTCGTGCACCACTGGACGGGGCCCGTGTCGGTGGCTCTGTACGCGGCGGGGGACGAGTGGCCTCTGGTGCAGGCCTACGTCCGCTACCTTCGCCGCTGCTACGCTCCCATCCGAGAGCGAGTAGCCTTCCACGCCGCCTTCCCCGCAGACCGCCTGCCCGAGTCGTCACCCGACCAGGTAAACACCCCGCGCTCGCCCCGCAGCCCCCGCAGCCCCCACACTGCTTAGCACTCGGCCGCACGCCGCGCCGGTCCGCGCGCAAAGCGAGTGACGACGCCGTGTTGCAGCTCATGGAGATCCTTAGCTCGGAGGCGCACCTGGACTGCTTCAGGCCGGAGCCCAGCCTCAAGGAGCTGATGCGGCAGCGCACCCCGGAGTCCATCCGCTGGCGCATGCGCCACGGCTACCCGCAGAACCACATGCGCAACCTGGCGAGGAAGGCCTGCCAGGTGAGAGTGGAGTAGCGCTGTCCAGCCGCCCTGGCCCCCCACCCACCAGGACGCTTACGTTCCTTCTTCTGACCGCTTGCAGACCGAATACGTGTTCCTGGTGGACGTGGACGTGGTGCCCAGCATGGGGCTGGCCCAGGGCCTCAACGACTTCCTGCAGACAGCCAAGTGCACCGCCCCCAGCGTGGCGGCGGCCGGACCCCTGGCGCCGCCCCTGCCGAAGACGCGCGGCGCGGGCCACAGGCCGCCACCGCCGCCCCAGTGCGCCTACGTCATCCCCACGTACGAGCTGGACGAGCGCGTCCGCTTCCCGCGCAACAAGAGCGACCTGGTGCGCCTGGCCGGCAAGGGCCTGGCGCGGCCCTTCCACCACAAGGTGAGCCCCTGGAGGGTCGCGACGTGGCGGTGCGGCGGCACTCACTGCCTGCCCGCCAGACTCGTTCTTCTCGGAGGCGCTGTTCACACGTCACGCCGCCGCACAGCACACGTCACACGACTGGAATGACACGCGTGCCGACGTCACCGCCCTGTTCCAGGTATTCATCTACAACCAGTACGCGACCAACTTCACCCGCTGGCAAAGCGAGGGCGACGCAGACAACGCGGCCGTGCACGTCGCCTACAACGTGACCAACTTCGAGTTTCTGTACGAGCCGTTCTACGTGGCGAGGGATACGATGCCGCCCCACGACGAGAGGTTCATGGGCTACGGATACACCAGGAACACGCAGGTACACAGTGTGTGTTAGGCATGTTGCCTGTGGTGCCTCATGGGTGGACGCAAGGCCCGGTCTTTGGCCTTGACTCATTTGCCGACGGCGGCTTGTGCTTTGACCTACCTCAAGTGGCGCGCGCCGCGCGTGGCTGCGTGCGGGTTGCGTTGCGCGAGGCCCCGCTAACCACGTGTGCTAACCACCTTGTGCCTCCGGCCGCCGCGCGCCGCCTCGCGCCTGCTGCAGGTGTACGAGATGTTCGTGGCCGGGGTGCAGTTCCAAGTGCTGTCGCCGACCTTCTCGGTGCACTGGGGCCTGCAGAGCAAGCAGGCGCGCCCAGCCTGGAGGGAGCTCCAGAACAACGAGAACCGGCGCCACTTCGACGTGTTCAAGCGGGAAGTGGCCGTACGGTACCGAAGGTGCGTCCGAGGAGGTGGCCCGGCATCTACACTGGAAACTTCCCAAATTCCGACCCTTATGTCGAGCGCTCGCCCTTCTTCATGTCCACAGGGATCCATTGAGCATGGTGCAGCCGGCCCGCACTCCTGGAAAGGCCTAGGCGTCTGGGGACGGGTCTCGGACGTCGGGACATTCTATCGGACGATGACCGACGTCATCATGGTCCTGGTGTCCTCATTTGCAAGGGTCGATGTGTCTGCCGTGTTTAATGTGGCTTGCTTTCGATGAGCACGTTGCTAGCGGAGTAAGCACCATGCGTTAGGTTGCACTGCTTTGCGAGTTGAGTACGAGATGGACTGATTGTGAGGTTGGTGCTGGAAGGCGAGCGGGTTGCCTATGCTCGACTCGGTGGGCGCACTGCCCGGGCGTGCGCGGGCGAGCACTGGCACTGCAGGCTGATTCCGCGCACTGCTCTCGTCGCGCTGTCTCTCTCGCACCTACACGGGGCACCCCATGCGTGCGAGCGGGACAGAGCGACAAGAGCAGTGCGCGGAATCAGTATACTGAAAGGCGCTGCCGCTGTTGGGCCGCGCAGCCTAAGGCTTCCCACGCCTCTTTGGGCAGGTTGGCTCGGGACGACATTCCTTGCCTCTGCCTCCATTTCACCTAGCTATGTGAGTTGAAGGAGCATTGCGGCCGCTGGGCTGCGCTGGGCGTGACTTCCCCATCTTCCTGCCGGAGTCAGGCCTGGCAACCCGCTTGCCAGTTACGCGGTGGACTTGCACCCGATATAATCTGCATTCACCCGGTCTTGTGATATATTGTTAGTATCTTTTCAATGGAGGAGTAAGTGCTTGGTGCTTATGGTTCCTAGATTGTGTGGCCACCAGTTCCTGTTTTATTTTTGTGGACAATGTCAACTTTGCGCCACTCTCCTACTACCAGAGGTCACTGATGTTCTACTTCACTAGACGTATTTTGTCAAAGCCAATGTGGATTTTCAGAATGCAGAAGCCCAGAGTTAAAACCAAAATCTGCATATTTTCTTATTTTTTTTTTTTTTTTGAGAACCAAGATTTTTTGGTTAGAACATGTGTTTGTCAATGTGATATAGAAATAAATTAGAAAGTATTCCTTTCTGAAATGACTAGTCAATAAAAGTAGATGAATCCTGAAGATTTCAATGTGGATTTTGAAACCTACAAAAGGAAGGTGTTGATTGTACTTGCTTCATTTACTGTAGTACGTTAACATTGACAATTTTGTTAAAATCCTCTGTAAAAATAAAAATTTGAATATTGTGAGAAGTTTTATGCCTGCTCTTCAGTCCACACCAGGGTGTTCATATGACGGGTTGCCAATAATAAAACATGAGTGTCATTTTACATTAAAAATAGACATTTATTTACACCTAGTCACACTACTTTAACCCAAAGGGAGAAGATGGAACATCTGATCCTTAAAAATGACTTTTGCTCTAAAATGCAGCAACTAAGTGACGCTTTCCTAAAATTCTTTTAGTTCAGCAACATTGGGACACTAAATCAAAAATAATATAAAAGAAAAAAAAAATAGAAAAAGACAGGAATAAAAGGGAATAATTCATTTCCCATGTCAAACCAGATTTTCGATAAATTAGTCTCAAAACAAAATATTTCACACTGAAAAATTCATGGGCTCTAAGTTCTTTACAAGGCCAAGCAATAACATTTGAAGAGGAAAGTGGTGAGTAGTGTATAATTTAATAAGCCGATCAAGTATTTCATAGAATGCATTTCTTGACTCAGCAAGTTCTATTTGGAGCAATAAAGTGAGCAAAACTTTGTGAACTTCTGACCAAGATAAACCACTTAAGTAATGTGGCATTATTGTGAAAGTGGAAAATGCCTTACAATATTTTATAAACTGAATGCTGCCTTAGAAAACACATCACAATAAGAGAAGTGATACTTATCACTCAAACATCCACACAGTCGCAAATACATACAATCATTCATCTTACATGTACACGTTATATCACACACAAATTGGCAAGGGTTTGCTGAAAACAGCAACTTGTCCTCCACAATGCCAAATTGAATTGGACATTAAATTATGTACTTAAGGTGCACAAATCACCATTGTACTTCAGAGTAGAAAGGGCATTGCCTTCTTCAATTCATTGATTGGAAGCAATACTGATTCTTAGACACTTCTAACGTGATTATCACCAGGTAATTCTTTACAAGAATGTCGTCACCTAGCATTCTTGGAAACAATGGAGGCATGCTCTCCATGCTTACAAAGTAAGTCTTCTGTAGGGTGTTGACTCTCTCCCTATCCTGGCTCCAGACCATAAGCTTGAGGAGTGGGAAGAATGGAAGAGAGTAGTTACCATCACCTTGACAGTGAATGGCTACGTTCTCGTCCGCTATCGCCAGAGCCAGACCCATGATTCCGATGTTCTCCTAGTCTTTGCTCTTCAGGAATCTTGTCAAAGAATGGATGACTGAGTGCTTCCCTCAAGGTGATACGTGCTGCAGGATCATACTCCAGCATTCGCGAAATAAGATCGAAGAGAAGGCGATGATCCTCGCTGTCTGACCCTTGATAACGCTGTAACAAAATTAGGGTTCAAAAATAGTTTAAAAATGAAAAGAATTCGAAAATAAATTAAACATGAGGGTAGGAGACTAACATGAAGAGGTCTACAATTTTCTCGAACATAACGGCCTGCTGAACTCTTTTCATCCCATTCAAGTTTCCCATGGTAGAAGTATTTAGTTTTGGTTTTCCTTGCCATTCTGTAATATAGATAAAAACAAAAAAAAATTAGAAAACTGAGATAGATACCATACTGTTGGTTAACATATGGTAGAAACAAATGTACTTATTTTACCTGTAAGGAATTGGTCCAAGTATACGCTCCATCATTGCCAAATGTTCCCTATTATCATGAGTTTGGAAGAGTGTGATCCCCAGGTATAATTCAAACATAATGCAACCAATGGACCACACATCACAAGGCTGTGACCATCCCAGTTCTGTGAGAAAAAAATGAAAAAAATGTTACTCCTCACGAATAAATAATAAATATCTAGCTATTGGAAGAAACATAATTACCAAGTAAAACTTCAGGAGCTCTGTAGTGTCTTGTGGATACAATAGTGCTGTGGTGTTCATGATCAAATGTTGCACTCCCAAAATCAATAAGGCGCACATCTGTCTTCTTAACTCTTCTTACATCACGATTCTGTAACATGGTGCAAGTTTATACATGACGGGTCGGAAACAAACTACTATCTAGCAGGGGCTTCATAATCCTCTTACCTTTTTGGTGTAGGTAATATCAAAATCTGAGTCCACAAACAGTATGTTTTCTGGCTTGAGATCAGTGTGAGTCAACTTATTGTCATGAAGGAACTTGACAGAATAGCAAAGCTGATACGACATGTGTCGACATTGTTCCAAAGGATATGGCTGGTAGTTGTTGTCTTTCTACAAACAAAAGAGTATCATCATAAATATATTAAAAAGAGGGACAAAAAAATAATAACCCTCATAGCACATAAACTTACCAAGAAGTCAAAGACACTGAGCCCCAGCATTTCAAATGCAATGCAAACATGACCATGATAATCGAACCATGTTAACATTTTAACACATAAGCTGTAAATTTAACAAAACACAAATTAATCCGTGTAAAAATGTTGGGAAGATATTCCTACTCATTGTGCTACTTACTGTTTTCCATCTGGATCTCTCTCAGCAATTTTCTCCAATGCATTGATTTCTAATTTGGCTGCTTCTCTGTACTTTTCAACATTTTTAATGATCTTCAGGGCCATAACCGAATCACTGAAACAATAGAAAGTTTTTAGCAACTTAGTATACACCAAAGTGTTCTACGCCCGCTCTATAAAAATAAAAGAGGACATATAAATGATAAATTTACCCTTAAAATATCTCAATAGGAATGAAGTTTCTGTAACTTACTTGTGCAGGTCTTTAACCTTGACCACCTTGCCAAAAGTGCCTTCACCAAGGGTAGCCAGAATTTTATCTGAAAAAGAAGAGGACCAAAATTTGTTAGAGACCATAGATTGGAATTGTGCCAATTCACATTTGGAGTATCAAACTAGGTGCTCATATTTATATATTTTTGAAACATTACATGGTCGTCAGATTTGACGGCTCAGAAATTTTCATAACACACTTTAATTACTGAGTGAATTTTGAATATGCATGTGCAGATACACAAGGGCAAAAGGAAAAATTAAGAAAATGAGCACTGCAGTGACTCTCCAAAATGTGGTCAGCACAATCTTGAAAATCATTGTTATGTTACTCAAAAGTCATGAGGAATCTTGGATTAATTTTTGGGAAGTTTTAAAAAGGTCAGATTGTTCTTAAAAACAAAATAATTTCGTAAGCATGCACAGTATTTTCAGAAAATATAGAAACTGAAAATGATAATGTTGGATTGGGGGCTTTTGAATGCTTGTCATTTGCTTTTATGGGAGACTAAACAAAAAAAACAAGATAATTAAAAAAGTAAAACTCAAATGAAAAAATGTTTCAAAGTTTTCAAAACAGAAAATTAATAATAAAATGCAGTTTCAGGAAAATAGGCAACAGCCCAGAACCAACACCGGACCAACAAATTTTCGAGTGAACTGCATCAGTTATTTTCTTCCTTAAATGGCTTAATGGGTAACAACTCTTTCAATGGAATCTTGGTTAGAATCGATGAGGTTTAGGGGAAACTATTCAGCACTATGTGTGGAAAAGCCTTTTGAGGTAAACTTGCTTCTCCAGCCATAGATGGGGCGAATTTCACAGGGACCTGCAGTGATATCCATATCTTTGCTTCATTAGAGAGATTTAGAAGTCTCAGAGGTCTCATTAAAAAAATAAAAATAAAATAAAAGAGTTTAACTTGATAAATTGAACTGAAAGTGTGGCTCCTCACAGCAAATCCCTGCAAACAGTTTTCTTAGGCCTAAGATTACAGCTACTTTAGGTGTGTGTTGGTATTCACGAACATCGGTCTTGCAGAACATCGCCATGGCGATAAATCAGATGGCCCGTCTTCATCATCTTCCACTGAGGGGGGCCCCGTGAGCTCTGTTTTCAATCAACAAATCCACCCCCTCATCCCAT